>CAMZMU010000068.1:26481094-27047669 GCA_947311845.1 Poa pratensis
GAAGCCGGCAGGTTGATGGCAGTAGACTTCCTCGGCGAGGGTGCCGTGGAGGAATGCGTTCTTCACATCGAGTTGATGGACGGGCCAACGGCGCGAGGCCGCCAGGGTGAGCACCGTGCGGATGGTGGCAGGCTTGACCACGGGGGAGAAGGTCTCGCCGTAGTCGACGCCGGGGCGTTGATTGAAGCCGCGGACCACCCACCTGGCCTTGTAGCGCTCCAACGAGCCATCTGCTCGTGTTTTGTGGCGGAAGATCCACTTGCCCGTGATCAGGTTGGCGCGAGGAGGGCGAGGAACAAGTTCCCAGGTGCGGTTGCCGACGAGCGCCGCGAATTCCTCTTGCATGGCTGACAGCCAGTTCGGGTCCTTCACAGCAGTGCGGACGGAGCGCGGCAGCGGTGAGACGTCGGCCGAGGTCGCGGTGGTGGAGGCGACGTTGGCGTACCGCGGGTTCGGTTTGAAGATGCCGGCCTGTGCGCGGGTGACCATCTGTCGAACAGGTGGTGGCGATGCAGGCAGTGGCGAGCCAGGCGACGAAGATGATGAAGCAGAGCCGCCCGATGAGTGATCGACGGTGGAGCTTGAACTCGACGTGCGCGGGAATGGAGTCGAGGCAGGGTAGCCGTCCGAGGAGGTGCTGATGGTCGAGCTGGGACCGTGCGGCGGCGCGGGCGAGTGGGCGGGCGAGGTCGAGGCAGACGCATGGTGGTCTGGCCCAACAGGCCCGTCCAGAGGGAGCCCAGCAACCGTGGAGCCATGGCCACGATCTCCACGAGTAACCTGCACAGGAACAGAGAGGTGGTCGTGGTCGCCGTCAGCTGCAGGTGCCGGTGGAGGGCCGGCGTCGACGCACGTGGCGAAGGGGAACACATCCTCGATGAAGTGGACATGTCGCGAGGTGAGGACGCGACGAGATGCCGGGTCGTAGCATCAGTAGCCGCGATGATCTGGCGAGTAGCCGAAGAAGACGCAGGCGACGGAGCGGCGCTCGAGCTTGTGGCGCGTCGTGGCCTCGGTGTTGGGGTAGCAGAGGCAGCCGAAGACGCGCAGACCACTGTAATCAGGTGCTGTACCAAGGAGCAGCTCGTGTGGTGTGTGTGGTGCAGAGGTGCGGCATGGGCGGCGGTTCAGAAGGAAGGTGGAGGTGTTGAGAGCCTCGGCCCAGAACTTGGCTGGTACTGAACCGTGAAACATGAGTGTACGGACACCATCATTCAGAGTTCGCAAGATGCGCTCAGCTTTCCCGTTCTGTTGGCTAGTGTATGAACATGAGAGGCGAAGAACAGCACCATGTTTGGTCAGAAGAGAGCGAACGGCGAGGTTATCGAACTCACGGCCGTTGTCTGTCTGAAGGGCGAGGATAGGGCGCTGAAATTGGGTCTGAACATAGGCATAGAAATTCGAGAGGATGACAGCAACCTCGGATTTTTGGCGGAGGGGAACAGTCCAGACGTAGTGCGAGTAATCATCGAGAATGACCAAATAATATTGAAATCCAGAAATGCTTACAATGGGGGATGTCCAAACATCTAAGTGTAATAATTGGAAAGGGAAATAGCTAATACTGGATGATGACTCGAATGGAAGACGCACATTTTTGCCAGTTCTGCAAGCATGACATGAATGCGAGCTGGACTTGCTACATTGAAAGGGAAATGAGCTAGACACACTACGGAGAGCGGCGGCGCCGGGGTGCCCGAGCCGCTGATGCCACAGGTCCACGGTTGCGACGGCGGCGAAAGGGCGGCGTGGTGCAGGAGTGGAGCCTGGCGACACGGGATAGAGATCGCCGTCGGAATCACATCGCAGGATCACCGCCTTGGTTCGGATGTCCTTAACAGAAAAACCGAACGCGTCAAATTCGACAGACACAGGATTTTCACGGGTTAGTTGTCTAACTGAAAGAAGATTTTTGATAAGAGACGGAGAAAGGAGAACATTGCGTAATTGGAGAGGAGAGGTTGTGGTGATGAGTGAGCCCGTGCCTGTGTGAGTGATGGGCAGGAGGCTACCATTGCCAACAACAATCTGAGTATGAGAACGAGAGGGATGGATGGTGTGTAAGTTACCGGGGTTTGAGAACATGTGGGACGAGGCGCCGGTGTCGAGGAACATGTCGGACGGGCTGCTGGAGGACGACGGTGACGCAGTGGAGGCTTGGAGAGCAGCCTGCAGAGAGCTCATGTCCAATGGCGAGTGGGTGGACGAGCTGGCGCCGGGCGCGTCCACCCCGTCGAACAGGGGCATGCCAGCTCCAGGCGTCGGGTAGAAGCCGTGCGGTGGCGCGGTGGGTGCCAGGGACGGGGTGCAGCCATGTACGCCTGCTGACGCGGGACGGGCGGAGTGCCAAGGAGGCCGGCGGCGGGCGCACGCCAAGCGACAGGCCAGGCCTGCACGAGGCCAGTCCAGGAGTTGGTGCCGGGGGCCGGCGCAGGGTACGCCGGCGGGCGCGGAGCAGGAGGGGCGCGGGAGGACGAGGCTCCGCCGTCGGTGTGCACCTTCTTCTTGCCCTTGCCCTTGTTGCGGCCGGAGTTGGAGCCGTGGCCTGGAGGTCCGCCGTAGGGGGCCGTGTGGGGCACGGGTCCAGGAGCGGGCGCGGCCGGCGCGCGCGCGGCGTACAGGGCGTGGGCAGCCTGCTGGCGTGCAGATTGCTCCGCACGATGCTCCTCCAACATGAGAAACGATCGGGCCTGCAGAAACGTGGGCAGAGGAACACGAGAAGTAATGTGTGGAATGGCGGCGTGGTACTGCCGTCCGAGCCCGCGGATCAGGTTGAAGACCTGCTGCGTCTCCGAGACGGGCTGGCCCAGGTCACGAAGCTGATCGGTGAAGCTCTTGAGGCGTGCGCAGTACTGCAGGATCGTCATGTCGCCCTGCACGGTGGCGTGGTACTCGGCGTCGATGTACACGGCGCGCGAGAGCTGGTTGTCGCGGAAGATGGCGGCGATGGCCGCCCAGACGGAGGCAGCCGTATCCTCGGGCTGCATGACGACGTCGAGCAGCTCGGGCGACACGGTGATGTAGAGCCAGTGGGTGACGCAGTGGTCGACCATCACCCACTCGGGATCGTCGTCGTGGCGAGCGGCGTTGGGGTCGATGTGGGCGCCGAGGCCGAACTTGCCGATGACAGTGATGAGGAAGCGGCGCCATTGCGTGTAGTTGCCGGCGGCCAGATCAAGCGTCACAGGGACGTGCGATCGGATGGCGACTGTCTGGAGCACGGACGCCGGGAAAGCAGCAGGGGGTGGCGCGGTGTTGAGGGCGCGGATCGGCGAGCCAGGCGGCGTGCCGTCCGGGGAAGACGCCGGCGTCACCATAGGGTTGTCGAAGGAAGTTGCGGAAGCGTGAGAGAGGGGCTGCGAGAAGGGATTGAGCAGATCCTCCTCTGATACCATGTAAACAGGGATAGGATTCAACACACTTTGCATTGATCTCAACAGGGGTACATATACCCGGCAGTACAAGCACACGAGTCGTGGGTTTCAGTTACAGCGATCGTGTGATCGTGAGAGGAGAAGTGGGGAGGGATACGTGCGTGTCTGTTTGACTAGGTACAGTTTGACACGCACGGACTCTATGGTTCAACACAAGGAACAGTTTTTGCCGGAAATCCAAGGAGCAGTTATCAGGCTATTGCAAGGACAAACAAATGAAACTGAAAGCTGCTCTTCCTCTTCTTGCCAGTATGACTCAACATGATACAAGCATAAGAGAAGCATAGTACGCCTGGAACGGAACTGTTTCGAGTCATATTTCTAGATAAAAGAAGGAAAATGCTGAAGCAAAGGATCAAGCTGGATGAAGTAGCTTGGAGAACCTGAAGTGATCAGGGAATGCAAGCACGGACTGAAGTTGAACGCAAATCATGCAGCTTGGAAGAAAAGGAGAAGATTTGCGCAAATCTAGACAGGGTTTGATATCAAAAGCTTGATCCATCGCCACAAGCAGCAGGGGAGGCTGCCAGCGCGCCCTCAGGACTGGGAGATGGTGGCTATGGTGGAATCGGAGGTCGGGAAAGTAAAGGGAACGAGAGGCCTCATCTGAATAGTCTCGCTCGAATCAGAGGCAAAGAAAAGGGAATCTGTGGGAGAGAGAGGTAACCGAAGGTGAAACCCCACGAAAAAAACAAAACGAAACACCTTGTTTGTGTTGGCAGCCAAGTATACAAAATTTCAATTGTTTGATATCTCTGTAATAAGCAACCGAGAAGGAAAAATAATCAATAACATACACCTTCCTTTCAGAAAAAAAATCTAATGTACATCTCTACTTGATAAAGGTCGCTAGAACATTAGAATAAATCAAAATAAAGCATTGAGATAGACTCAACACAGCAGGCTCTTCCTCGTAACGCCTGAACTCCATCAATATTCTTCAGGAGGAGGGCAATGCTTGCACTAGTTTTGTAACTTTAATGTGCATGAATTTTGTTGGAGTAATCCTGTGCATTATGATGACATCACCCTCTGGATCATATGCATGTCAGCACAGTTCTAGAAATATCTACCAGAGTAAAAGAGAACTTGGTATTTGCTACCATTTCTTGGGAGTTAAGCTAGGAGCTAGCTGTAGCAATAGCAGTAGCAAATTTCTCTTCGTCATCTTAGTTGGAGCTAGTTGTAGGAGAGCTGGTTTGTGCAGCTCACAAGTCCTATTTACTTAGTAGCTAAGGTAGTAGAGTTCAAAGCCAACTTGAACTCCATCTCTAGGATAGGTCGGTTTGTAAGTCCTATATAAGGACATGACTATCACTTGTAACAAGTAGAGCACAAGGAGAAGAAGCTAGTAAGCCAAGATGTAGCCTCATGTACTCCATCATTTGTAAAGCATTAAGAGTGAGCAAGAGACTATAGCACGAGTTGTGTGTGTGCTGAAAGCCTCTGTGAGTTCCTCTTGTGTCCGTGTGTGTGCGTAAGTCTTCTCCTACCTTGGGCCATAGCCAACAATTGGTATCAGAACCATGGCGCTGGTTCCGCAAGGCGCAGGTGTTGGGGGGAGCGCGGTGTCGCTCTCCTGTCCGATGCTCACGCCGACGAACTACACCGTCTGGGCTATCAAGGTGGAGGCGATCCTAGACGCCGCGGGTGTCTGGGAGGTGGTATCCCCTGCGGATGGTGAGAAGGTGGACGAGAAGAAGAACAAGACGGCGAGGGCACAACTCCTCGGCACGCTGTCCGAGGACATCCTCATGCAGGTGTGCTGCCCGGTAAGTCGCGGCACCGGCGGCAAGGAGGTGATGGCCATGGCGCGGAGGCCATTGCCGCGAGAAGTTCATTGTCCATGTCCGAGTCGTCGACGAGGTGCGTCATCGACGGCAACATGGAAGTGTATCACCGGCGAGTTGCGGCACCGGTGATGAACATGTGCGAGTCGTCGACAAGGTGCGTCATCGGCGTCAACATGAAGGCGAGTCACCGGGGAGTTGCGGCACCGGTGGCGAATATGAGTCCATGTGCGAGTCGTCGAGGAGGTGTGCGTCATCGGCGGCAACATGGAAGTGTATCACCGGCGAGTTGCGGCACCGGTGATGAACATGTGCGAGTCGTTGACAAGGTGCGTCATCAGCGACAACATGGAGGCGAGTCACCGGCGAGTCGTGGCACCGGTGAAGATCAAGTTGTGTCCGTGGCGGTGGCGACCGGCGTATGTGAGCGCCAGGTTGTGCCTGTGGCGGTGGCGACCGGGTGCGCCAGGTCGAGTCCGTGGCCGCTAGGCTTCACAAGTGAAGGCATCAGGATTAGGGGGAGATTGTTGGAGTAATCCTGTGCATTAGGATGACATCACCCTCTGGATCATATGCATGTCAGCACAGTTCTAGAAATATCTATCAGAGTAAAAGAGAACTTGGTATTTGCTACCGTTTCTTGGGAGTTAAGCTAGGAGCTAGCTGTAGCAGTAGCAGTAGCAAACTTCTCTTCGTCATCTTAGTTGGAGCTAGTTGTAGGAGAGCTAGTTTGTGCAGCTCACAAGTACTATTTGCTTAGTAGCTAAGGTAGTAGAGTTCAAAGCCAACTTGAACTCCATCTCTAGGATAGGTCGGTTTGTAAGTCCTATATAAGGACATGACTATCACTTGTAACAAGTAGAGCACAAGGAGAAGAAGCTAGTAAGCCAAGATGTAGCCTCATGTACTCCATCATTTGTAAAGCACTACGAGTGAGCAAGAGACTATAGCACGAGTTGTGTGTGTGCTGAAAGCCTCTGTGAGTTCCTCTTGTGTCCGTGTGTGTGCGTAAGTCTTCTCCTACCTTGGGCCATAGCCAACAAATTTCCCTTCATGCATAATGTTGATCTAGATTTTGCAGACACACGGTTATGTCTTGTGTTGTTGCCTAGCACGTGCCCTATCATATTCGATCTGTGCATCCTATTCCCATGTCTAATTTGTGGATTAAAAAAATCTACAGTTCCAAAAGTATTACGACATCACGTCTGATATTCTTTTCTCATTCTGTTTGGACCGATCAATTTACATAGACAAATTTGATTTGTCACATAAGTTATTGGATTAAAAGAGTATTTACTGAGAACTGATGTAACTGTAACTAGTGCATTCAATCCTTCATGGTATTTGTGTTACATTGGGAGGATATCCTTCTGATCCTATTTAAAGATGAATTGCTCAAGGCTGATGTCCTGGTTAAGTTTCCAGAGTTGTTGGTAGGGCAATTTGTTTGACAAGCTGGAAATTTTTGGGTCCAGTTGTAGTTTTCCCTGTTTTCATGTTCTATTTGCTGCTAGTCTCCTTATAATGTTTGCAAGTTAACTCCATTAACATAAATCGTACGCGTGAATGGTTGAACAAGTACACTTCAGCGTTTGGTTTCAGGAAAATCAGACTAGCAGGAACCTTAACTGTAGGAACGAGATAGCATGGCAGAGCCACAGAATATGGTATCTTTGGGAGCTTTCTCCAGTAATATTAGATATGTTGTTTGGGTGTAACATCAGAATTTGCTAACTAGAGAAATTATTTAATCTGAGCTCTTACTGAGCAGTAGGCTTTCATTTCGTTCAAGGGATA
Source organism: Poa pratensis (assembly GCA_947311845.1). Taxonomy (NCBI): domain Eukaryota; kingdom Viridiplantae; phylum Streptophyta; class Magnoliopsida; order Poales; family Poaceae; genus Poa; species Poa pratensis. Next base: position 26,488,119 of record CAMZMU010000068.1, read on the forward strand.
CCTTTTACCGGCAATCCAAGGAACAGCTATCTGGATATGGAAGGACAAACAAATGAAACTGAAAGCTGCTCTTCCTCACCCGAAACAGAGGCAAAAGAGGAAGATTAAGGCCCCGACTGGTTCACTGTTTAGATATCCCCTCCGTAAAAAAACGACGGATGGTTCGTTAATTTATGGACGTTTCCACATCCGTAGAAAATTTACGGCCGTTTACGGTCCGATTACCCCGAATCCAGGCGAGCCCTAAGGGGAGGGGTAAGTGAAGGTGGACCTTCACGAAGTTTGTGTAGGCAGCCACGGTCACCCGTCAAAGAGTGATTTCGTAAATAATAACGTATACAATTGCACACGAATGCTATTGTTTGATATCTGTAAAACAACATGCACATCCCTTTCAGAACGAAAATCTAGTGTGTATCTTGAGTTGATAAAAACAGAACAATAAATCAAAGTGAAGCATTGGGATCACAGGGTTGACACCACCAAAGATTGCTACACTTAACTCGCACGCAGCAGGTTCTTGCTCGTAGCGCCTGAACAATTGGCAACTCCATCAATATTCTTCAGGGGGAGGACGGACGAGCTGCAATTCCTATGCTGGTACGTCCAGTAGGTTCACGAACCCCGTGGTCGGGATGGTCGTGGTGAGAGACAAGCGGACTCCAAGGAGCCGGAAGAAGATCACCATCTTCCGGAGCTTTGTGATCAGGATGGTCTTTGTCGGGATATGTGCTACATGAACCACCATGAATCGGGGGGTGTTGAGGATCTTGGACGAGGGTGCAGGCCGAGTGGTTTTCCATCGCTTCATTCAGTATCCCAGTAGGTTCGGGAGTTGGGTGTTTGGGGTTGTCCGTGGAAGAGATGCGCGGAGCCCCCTCAGCGACTCCGAGTCCGAGATCAGGATCTTGGCATGCTTCATGGTGATTAGGATGTTTTTTCGACGAACGCTTGTGGGTCCGAGTTTTAGGTTTGCCGTCCTCTTGCATGGCAACGGACCTGTGACAAGTCGAGCCTGCCGGCGGAACTGCAACGCCATGGAGTAGTAGACATTAGAAAATAGTGCCGCATGGATGCAGAGAAGTACACGTAGATGGTTAGCAAGCTACCTGGACCGGGCGGAGGCTGGTCGGCCGGAGCAACCGGAGTATCAGTTCCCGGCGTGGCGGTCGTCGGAATGGAGCAGAAGAGTGAGCTCAACCGTGGCTTCCCGTGCGACAGGAGCAGCACCATGGAGCGCAGAGGCGCGTGGAGCAAGCGCCATTCGCTCAAGCTAGCTAATTGATCAACGGACACACGTTGATTCCTGATGTTTCTCACAAAATGAAGTTGATCAGTGGCCCAGTGGGGAATGGCTGCCTCCGAAACCAGGCGCATGTACCTGTATTTATGGATTTACCTATCCGAAATGACATACCTCGACTTTCGAAAAAAAGAAAAGGGAAAAGGCGTGCGTTCACACTTCGCACGCTTCAACTGTGGCTTCCCATGAGCTGTAGGGTGAAAATGGCGTTCACGGCAGTTATTTAACGCGCTCCATCCTCCAGTCGAAGTACAACGTACTCCCTCCGTTCCATTTTAATTGATTTCGAAATAAATGTATCTATACATATTTTACATACTAGATACATCTATAGTGAAGTCAACTAAAATGGAACGGAGGGAGTATATATAAAAAAAGTCAAAGTACAACGTATATTTCGCGTGCTTCCACGCATGTACGCAACCCAGTTGCGAGGGCAAGGCGCCGTATAAAACGGCCTCCGAATCCTTGACCCGATTGATCTATTAGTGTTGGACCCATGTTTTTCCCTCTCTCCCCTATTTTTCGTACTCCCTTCATCACAGTTTATAAGGCACACACGTAGTTCAAGAACACACTTTGACCACTAATTTAGTTGATAATAATTAAATTTTATATCACAAAAATCATATCATTAAAAAGTTCTTTTCAAGATAAATCCAATGGTATAATTTTTGTTACATATAATGTATATTTTGTTGACCAAATTTAATGGTCAAACTTTTTCTTGAACTACGTGTGTGCCCTATAAACTGTGATGGAGGGAGTACAAGGGATGTTATGGGGGCATTGCTAGACTTGCTCTTAGAACATCTCTAGCAGATCCCGTAAAAGAACTTGGTCAATAACTGACAGTAAAAAACAGACCTGAATAGATCCCTTATATTTGCCAAAACCGGAAACAAATTTATTGCTCCCCCAAAATAAGACCTCTAGTTTCTCACATCTTCAACTTTCGTGGCCTTTTTTTGTGTTCCCCTCATCCCACCGCTACGGTTGGCGGGAGGAAATTTCATCCCAACCGACCGGACCCACGCCGGAATTCGGCCAACTTATACCGCGCTGTCTCGATTCCAGCCAAATTGGAGCCATATCTCACCACGTCTTCTCGGTCCAATCAATTCCTTCCGGCCAAATCTTCTCATTTCCGGCCAACACCAGCGAGCAGCAAAGCACCGAGTTAGGCCGACGGCGACGCGAAAATGAAGACAGGGAAGCAGGACCCCACGGCCTCGTCCGACTCCTCCATCGCCGCGTTCTACCCGCGGGAAGGAGCCGCTGAAGTGGGACGCGCCCGCGAGGAGAAGCCCGCGCGGGGCTGCCATGAGCACGGCCAGGCGCAGGCGTCGACACGCTGTGGCGTGCTGTGCGGCTGAAGGAGGAAGACGGGAGGAAAAAGAGGGAAAAAGTAAAAAATAAAAGAAAAATAAGGGGTCTTTTTGGGTATCTATTCTGGTAAGGCAATTTTTATACCGTAAACTGTTTTCGGGGAATAGTGTATCAGTTTTACGGGAAGCTGTTTTACCGGATATGTTAGACATGCTCTTAGAGCATCTCTAACAGAGCCCTCAAACACCGCGGAAACTTAAAATAACCGCCAAAGACGGTTCCAGAATCTTAAAAATGAAAATAGCAGCAACCTTAAAAGGCGCGGGCCCATAAATGAGTTTGATGGCGCCCGTGAAATTGGCCCGCGGAACTGCGAATCCACAGGTTTCGCCCACGATCCGCCGGGCCCCGGTATATTGCAATAGCGGTTGGCGGGAGGGACATTTCAGCTGGCCCGTACCCGTCTTCCTCCCCCATCTCGCCGCCGCCTCCGCCGCCCTCGATTTAGCCCCCCCCCCCTCCGCCGCCGCTGCCGTCGTCGCGCCCCAGTCGAGTCGCCCCGCCTCCCGATCTACCTCTCCAGCCCTTTGGGAGTCGCCGCGCCGAGGGAACACCGCATCCCAGCAAAATCGCCGCCGCCGCGTCGGATTTGACGGTACTCCATTTTCCGATTAAATTAACTCTTTTTTCCGTCGCTTCTAGGCGTAACTTGAGGTCTGGTATGCATTCCAGATGGAGTTGACCCCGTGCGCCGAGTTTGTGCTCTCCGATTCTTCCTCCTCCGATGACTCGGACGTAGAGGCCTTGTTCGAGAGTCACCGGAGTCAGATGGTGGTTGCGGTCCTCGCCATCAAGGAGTTCGAGGAGCGGCATAGAAGAACGCGACAAGGATCCAAAGCTGGTTGTCTCTGCATCCCTCGGAACCGCTTCTACGGCAACAAGCTGCTCATGCGAGACTATTTCGCCAAAAACCCGACGTATCTGGCTCACATATTCCAGAGAAGGTACCGAATGCGTCGTTCTCTTTTTGTGAAGATAGTTCAATCTTGCGAGGCAAATTGCTGTTATTTTACCCGACGGAATGTTGCGGGTTTGCTAGGATTTAGTGTGTATCAAAAGATCTCGGCCGCAATGAGAGTGATCGCATGTGGCATTCTAGCTGACTACGCCGACGAGTATCTTCGCATTGGTGAGAATACTACGATCGAGTCGGTTCGAAGATTTGCCAAAGTGATCATTCGGGTTTTCGGCAAAGTCTATCTTCGAGCACCAAACGAAGAAGACACGGTGAGGTTAATGGCCACAAATGAGAAGCGAGGTTGGCCGGCATGCTAGGTAGCATAGATTGTATGCATTGGACTTGGAAAAATTGTCCCAAGGCTTGGCACGGGCAGTACTGTGGAAAGGGAGGTGATGTAACAATTGTGATAGAGGCCGTTGCATCCGAGAATTTATGGATTTGGCATTGCTTCTTCGGTTTGCCGGGCACGCTCAATGATATCAATATTTTACAGAGGTCCCATCTACTTCGTAGGCTAGCAGAAGGTGATGCTCCGGCTTGCAACTACACTGTTAATGGACATGAGTACACAAAGGGCTACTATCTTGTCGATGGTATTTATCCTACTTGGTCTATATTTGTGAAGACCATCTCCAAACCAAAAGAAAATAAGGAAGTTGAATTTGCAAGGGCACAAGAGGCGTGTCGAAAGGACATAGAGAGAGCATTTGGTGTTTTGCAATCTAGGTTTGCCATTGTTCGAGGACCTGCCCATTTTTGGGACAAGAATACTCTGAAAAACATCATGACATGTTGTGTAATTCTTCACAACATGATCGGTGAGGATGAAAGGGACTTGAACTTGGATTTGTCGTATGACAATGTTCATAGCCGTGTGAAGCCAGCTAGAAACCCAGATTGCGTACAAGCATTTCTTCAGACTTACAGGGAGATTGAGAATGAGAACACACACAAGCAGCTGCAACTAGACCTCATTGAACACACATGGCAGTTGCACGGGCAGTAATTTGTCTGCTATTTTTCTTCATTTCAGTTCATTTTTCATTTCACTTCATTTTATTCATGTATGATTGAAACAATTGTTTCCATTCGGCACTACTTCTTGTATTGGATTATTGTTGATTCGACATTTTATTGTAATAATAAGGATTATTGGTTGAGCTACGTAATAATTTTTATTGTCAAATGGCTCATTTTTTGTGAAATGATTAAAACTGTGTGGTTTAAAGGTTCGCGAAAACGACGCGCGCCATAGCAGTACCCGTAAACAGATCCTCAAAACAGAAGGATCTGTTTACGCGCGCCGTTTTTGGCCAAAAAATGCGACGTTCGAGAACCTTAAAATGGTTTTAAGGTTCCGCGGTTTGAGGGCTCTGTTAGATATGCTCTTACGCCTCAGCCTTCCCAGTAATTAAAGTCAATCGCTGAGGAGTCCGTACCTGACAAGGAGCAACTTGCAGCGTTTCTACTCCTTGCATATTGTCGTACTTACAAGACAACAAGTGGATCAGTTCAAATGGTTCCATTCCAACCAATTCAGTTCGTAGCAAATGGTTTGAAGGACCATCAAACGGATCTGAGCCAAAGTTGACTGTGAAACCGAAAGCACGCGTTCATGTCTGCATGCCAACTTGCATGCCAGTTCCCACCGTGCGTGTATCGTTGAACTGCACGTAGATATGTGCGCTACTTAAAGCGGTGATCAACCAAGCTTAGACTACCTCTTCCAAAGGAGTTCGAGATTTCATCTCGTATAGCCATTACAGTAATGGCATCTTTTGGTGTCGTGTTGTCTGTAGGTCTTGTTAGGTTCCTTTGCCTCTTCTGCTTCTTTTGCTGCCTACCATTAGCCATCTGCGACGAAACCGATAGTGATAGACAAGCCCTCCTCTGCTTCAAGTCCCACCTCTCGGGACCAGCCGGAGTCTTAGCTTCATGGAGCAACATGTCCCTGAATTTCTGCGGCTGGCATGGGATCACCTGCAGCGCAGCCTCCCCTTGGCGTGTCATTGCATTGGACCTTGAATCGGAAGGCATCTCAGGCTCCATAGCGCCTTGCGCTGCCAGCCTCACATGGCTGACAAGGCTCAAACTGGCAAACAATAGCTTCCACGGTGGCATACCGTCCGAGCTTGGACGCCTGAGCCGGCTCAGCAACCTCAACCTCAGCATGAACACTTTGGAAGGTAACATCCCATCCGAACTCTCTACATGTTCCCAACTCCAAATTCTTGGTTTGTGGAATAACTCCCTCCAGGGAGCGATCCCACCTGGCCTTAGTCAATGCAACCATCTTCAGGAGATTAACCTTAGCAACAACAAGCTCCAAGGGAGCATCCCTTCTTCTTTTGGTAATCTTCCTGAACTACGCATACTAGTTCTTGCGAGCAACAGGCTTACGGGCAGCATACCGCCGTCTCTGGGCAGCGGCCGTGGTCTCACGTATGTCGATCTTGGGAGGAATGCACTCACTGGGGTCCTCCCAGAGTCCTTAGCAAATAGTTCATCTCTTCAAGTGCTTAGGCTCATGAGCAATAATTTTACCGGAGAACTCCCAAAAGCCCTCTTCAACTCTTCCTCACTCGTTGCTATTTGCCTCCAACAGAACAATATTGTTGGTTCGATACCTTCTGTTACTGTTACATCTTCCCCTCTTAAATATTTATATTTAAGGAATAACCATCTTTCAGGAACAATACCTTCCTCACTAGGGAACCTGTCCTCCCTGGTTCATCTTCGTCTTACAGAAAATATGTTAGTTGGGAGCATCCCAGAGAGCTTAGGATATATTCCAACATTACAGTTATTGACCTTGAGTATGAACAACTTATCCGGGCCAATTCCACCGTCTCTATTCAACATGTCATCTCTGTCAGTTCTTGCTATAGCACAAAACTCACTTGTGGGAAGATTGCCATTCGACATCGGCCACACTCTCCCGAATATTCAGTCCTTAATACTCTCGACAAACAGTTTTGATGGCCCAATCCCAACCTCTCTTGTCAAAGCTTACCACCTACAGATGCTTTACCTGAACCATAATAGCTTTACTGGATACATACCCTTCTTCGGTTCATTGGCAAGTTTGGAGGAACTTGATTTGTCATACAACAAGCTAGATGCAGATGATTGGGGCTTTGTCTCTTCACTATCGAATTGCTCCAGACTGACTATGTTGGCGCTGGATGGGAACAATCTCGAAGGGAGATTGCCAAGTTCAATTGGCAACCTTTCTAATAGTCTTGAGTATTTGTGGCTAAGTAGCAACAAAATTTCTGGACCTATACCGCCAGAGATTGGCAACCTTAAGAGCCTCAGTAGCTTGTATATGGGCCAGAATCTTCTCACCGGTGATATACCACCAACAATAGGGGAATTGCGCAGCTTGGTCTATCTATCATTTGCACAGAATAAACTTTCGGGTCAGATTCCATACACCATCGGTAATCTTGTCCAGCTGAGTATGCTGAAATTGGATGAGAACAACTTCAGTGGAAGGATACCCGCAAGTATTGCAAGGTGTACTCAACTCCAAATTCTCAACCTTGCTCACAACTCACTAGATGGTCATATACCAAGTACAATCTTCAGAATCTCTACGCTTTCTGAAGAGTTGGACTTGTCACACAATTATTTGTCTGGGGGCATGCCAAATGAAGTTGGTAGTCTCATTCACCTAGAGAAAATGAACATGTCAAATAACAGGTTGTCTGGCAACATTCCATCCACTCTTGGCCAGTGTGTTGTCCTAGAGTATTTCAACATACAAAGCAACTTCTTCGTAGGAAGCATTCCACAATCTTTTGCCAACTTAGGCAGCATAAAAGATATGGATATTTCTCTGAACAATTTGTCTGGAAAAATACCAGAGTTCCTGAGAAATTTGAGTTCTCTGGAAAACTCAATGTATCCTTCAACAATTTTTATGGAGAGATTCCGAGAGGCGGTGTTTTTGAGAATGCGGGTTCAGCGTCAATCCAAGGAAATCATCATTTGTGTACAAGTGTTCCAACAGGAGGCATGACTCTTTGTTCTCCACAGCTTGACCGGAAAATAAAGCACAAATCATTGGTTCTAGTCCTCAAAATAGTAATGCCACTTGTTACTGTCATCATAATCATTTTGTCCTATATTGCGAAAATTTATTGGAGGAAGAGAATACAAGAGAATACACATTTGCAAAAACTTAATGAGCAGATAAAGAAGATATCATACGAAGATATTGTCAGGGCAACAAATAAGTTCTCTTCTGCAAATTTAATTGGTTCAGGATCATTTGGAAAGGTTTACAAGGGCAGTCTGCAGTTTCAGGAAGACATAGTTGCTATCAAGGTTTTTAATCTTGACATTTATGGAGCACAGAGGAGCTTCACAGCCGAGTGTGAAGCCATGCGGAATGTTCGCCATCGGAATCTTGTAAAAGTCATTACCTCATGCTCTTCAGTGGATTCTAGCGGAGCAGATTTCAAGGCCCTAGTGTTTCAGTACAAGCCGAATGAGGATCTAGAAATGTGGCTAAATCCGAGAGTGCATGCAAATGGTGAAAGGAATATTTTGACACTGACCCAAAGGATAAATATCGGTTTGGATGTAGCATTTGCTTTGGATTATCTCCATAACCAATGCGCATGTCCACTGATTCATTGTGACTTGAAGCCAAGCAATATTATTTTGGATCATGATATGGTTGCGTACGTCACCGACTTTGGCTAGCAAGATTTCTATTCAATTCATCAAATACATATCAGGATAGTTCGACAAGTTTGGCCTGCCTAAAAGGATCCATCGGATACATCCCACCAGGTGAGATTAAGCATATTCTCAATATGTTTGTGTTTGTTCTTTATGGAGTGGTACAAATATTATGATCCAACTCTCTAACTTTATTGTGTTTGTAAATTTAAATGCAGAGTATGGCATGAGCGCAGAGATATCAACTAAGGGTGATGTCTACAGTTTTGGAGTGCTTCTGCTACAAATGATAACAGGGTATAGTCCAACAGATGAAAAACTCAATGAAGGTTAAGCCTTCATGAATTTGTCGATAGAGCACTTACACAACATACTCTTGACGTTGTTGATCCCACAATGCTCCAAGATTACAGCAATGCAACTGACATAATGAAGAAATGTGTCATACCACTGGTTAGAATAGGCCTTTCTTGCTCTATGACATCACCCAAAGAGCGGCCGGATATGGGACAAGTTTCTAACGAGATCCTTAGGATCAAGCATATGGCATCACACATGGGTACATGAAGCAAAGATTACACGTGATGGCATAGCTAGTGACAGAAGTTCATGCAAAGAAGAATAGTTATGTACTATCTTGTGAATATCTCCTTTTATGAATTCAGTTAGACATTTGTTTTGAGACAATTAGTGAGTACTGTTTCTAATATTCTCTCTTGCCATCTCATTTTCCCTTTACAAGTGAGTAGTGTTTTTAGAAGCACAACCCGTGCTAGATGCATGCAGTACCCAATCGAATCTTTTTTTGATAGGAAGCTCGTGTACAGGATCACAACAACACAGCACACACACGCACGAACACAGGCGATGAACTCACCGACGACGACGAACTCAGAACCACCACACACACCACACACCGAAGCAGCGCCGTCGACCAACCTTGTTGAGCTGCCGCAGAAGCCACCCGACGCAAGCACCGGGATCTTGACGCTGAACGAAAACGGCTTCGAGGCGCCGCCAGGCCGCCGTCACCGCCGGCCTCCACCCTTCTTCCACCACGCCCACCGAGATCGCCGGAGAGGGAGAAGAACCCACCTGCAGACTTCCTGAGATTTTGACCAAAAGCTCCTCCCCGCACGTCGGCGGGGAATCCAGGACCTCATGTACAGGAGCCGCCACCGCCACCACGGTCGCCAGCTCGGGGAAGACACGCCGCGACTCCGGGGAGCAGCGGACGCGCCAGAGATGGCAGATCTGCCCAGGGCGACGCCGAGGGAAGAGGAGAAGACCACCACCTCCAAAAGGCCTCTCCGGCCGCGCCTCCGACTCCATAGCGCCGCCGGCAGACCACCCACACACACCTAGCTATGTACACGGCGGGATCCGTCCATCCCCCGTCCTCCCGCCGCCGGAGCGGCCGCGGAGGGCGAGGAATCGGCGAATCGCCGCCGGCGAGCTGGAGTGCACGGGAGACGCCCAAAAATCGCCGCTCTTCCTTTTTCGGTGGGGAACGAGGGGAGGGTCGAGAGAGTTCTGGTCGGTCCAGTACCCAATCGAATCATGTTAGCTGAGTTGGAACTTGGAACCAGATTGGGGATCAAACCTCAAATCTGAGGTCTGAACAATTGATCCCTACGGGAACATGAAACTAGCTTGAAGAATTACACCAGAACAGGGTCAGACACCCACACCTACGCACCGTCCGTTAAGAACGAACGTCAGACACCCACACCTACGCACCGTCCGTTAAGAACGAACGCCCCAGATCAAGCAGATAGGCGCAAGTGTGTACTTGGTAGTCGCACAACGCTAGTTCGCGCGCCTCCGCTGCAAAATTTCTTGTAAATGTTCTTGCCAGTCAGTTGCATTTCCATACAGCAATGTTCGCTTCTGTAATAGTAGCATTTTCTTGTCTTCTTTAGAAGCACTTTGCAAGGTATCAAAACTCAATATATTTGCATGATTAATCTCCCATAAAATCGAGTTAAACGTTTTCGAAGGTAATTTCGGATCTGACGGGGATCAACGCTTGTATCTGAACATCAATACAGCACGAAAATGAAATCCTCTGAATGTAACTAGAACATAGTCGAGATCCAAAGTCTACGCCCGACCAAAAAGATTTTGCCCAATCCCGTACAAGAACGCGGTAGACGAAGCACATGCTCGTGTACCTGCTCGCCCTTGAACCTAGCGGCCGCGCGCTGCTTCGTGCCGAACGCAAACGCCGCTGTTGCCTTGCCAATTGGCCGTAACCTCGCAAGCCTGAAGCCTCCATTTATGCGCATCGGCAGCCGTTGCTCCAATCCGCTGAAGCTCGTGCAGCGTATCCCAAGATCCCATTGGCAATGACCCAGAAGAAGAGGAACGAAGAACGGCCGAGATCCATTCACATAATTTTGTAGGGAATCCAAGCTTCTGTAGCAAGTTTAACGTATATCCTACATGGCACAGTCAAAAGCCTTTGGAATGCCAAGCTTGAAGAGCAAAGTCTTGCTTTTGCTATGGTGTAAGCGCATTGGAAAGTTCCGCACGAACATGAAGTTGCCATGTGATCTTTTTCTCCACTCAGAACAAAAGGTTACATTTTTCTCGAAGCGTAAAAAAATTACATTCCTGTACAGTGAAGGATTACAGCTTTTGTTTTCTTTGACGTACGTGATACGATACATTATTCTTCCCGAATAGGAGCGTCTTGTGACTTGAACTGCCGCGACTTGAACAGCAGTGCACGGTGAAGGCTCGACGATTACAGCTTTAAATTGGCGACGGCCTACGTGGTGGATCAGAAGGTCGTGTGGAATATGTTCATTGTTGGAGGATTTCGGCTCAGGTACAAGTGCAGGTGTGCTGCTATGAGAGCAATAGTCCGGACCTGGGTGGTCCGGGTGCTCCGGAGGGCACGGTAAAGGATTGTCCATTACAGCGTGACCGTTTCTTTTCGGTGGATCATGAACCGGGTGTCGAGTTTCTCCGCCCAGGATCTGGCATGGCTGGCACAGCTGCAACACAATAGAGTTACTGACAGTGGGAATCAGCAGTAGAAATGGAGACCCGTGCATGCAGGAACATTTGAGCTACCTGGACGGAACATGCGGAACTGCGGCGGAGTAGGAGGGCGGACGAGGATGAGAAGAAAGAGCTCAGCCGTGGCTCCCCATGCGACATGAGCAGCTCCAGGGAGAGCAGAGACGAGCGTGGAGGAACCGTCATCCTCTCTGAGCTAGCTAGGCAGAGGACAAGTTGATCGGTGATGGGATGACCGCCCCCTTGGCTTGTATGTCTATTTATGTGTTTAGATATGATAGTTAAACTTTAAAAATCATACATCACGGAGCATGTGTACACACCATTTGGATAACTGCAATTTTTGTCAACTACTCAGTGCTCCAGTGTCCAGGCTTCTCTGGTTCAGTCAACTCCCACTTCTCCTTGAAAAAACTACTCTGCCACTTGTATATCCAGCGTCATATACGGGTTATGAATAACGAATGAACATGGCCGCAACCCGTTTTCCAAGTTTGAACTACCAGGAAATAATTTAAGGACTGAAAGGATTACGCAAGCCGGGTTCACCAAGGATTTCATACGATACAAGATTATGCAAGCCAGGTTCTATTTACAGTGTTTCAACTTTCAATATTCCTGTGGCGAGATGTGTGTTCAAACCATGCGAGTACCATCATGATGGAGTATTTCGAGAAGTTCATTCTTGAGCCAAGTTGCTCTGCCATACTTACACCGGTCAAGTCAATGGAAGCACTAACGAAGGGATTAAAACGCAGTATAGATTTGCATTATTAATCTTCCGTCAAATCGAGTTATATTTCAGAAGGTAATATTGGACACGTCTGGGAATTTAAAGCTCGAATCTGAACATGAAATCAACCTGACAAAACTCCTCTAAACGAAGAAAAGAACACCATTAATTTGTTCACTAGTACAGATTAGACAATCACACACTATTAATTTATTCCATCGCACGAGGTTTACAGAATCATCACTACGCGAGGTGGGCGATTGGGACATTGGGTGTGCCATCCCGTGTGTGATTTGTATACATTGTTTCTTGAACCGTGAGACTCTTGACTTGAACAGCTGTGCACGGTGAAGGCTCGGGCGATTACAGCTTTAATTTGGCTACGGTCTACCTGGTGGTGGTGGTGGTGGTGGATCATGAACTGGGTGCCAAGGTTCTTCAGGAAGTGGGTGCTTAGGAAATCTGGGTCGAATATCTTCAGGAACTGGCTCATCCGGGATCTCCGTAGTGGACGGTGAAGGCTTGTCGATTACGGCGTCACCGTCTCTATTAGGTGGATCAGCAAGCGGGTATCCAACACCTTCGTCGTTTTTCCGCCCAGGATCTGGCATGACAATAATAGAGCGACTGTTAGCGGGAATCGGAAGCAGAAGTGGAGACCCTTGCGTGCAGGAACACTTGAGCTACCTGGAGTGGATGGAGGCTGAACGGCAGGAGCGGCCGGAGTAGGCGGAACAGCGGCGGAGCAAGAGGAGAAGAAAGAGCTCAGCCGTGGCTTCCCATGCGACAAGACCAGCACCAGGGAGCGCAGAGACGAGCGTGGAGCAAGCGCCATCCTCTCTCTCAGCTAACTATAGCCAGAGGACAAGTTGATCGATGATGAGATGACTGCCTCCTGGCTTGCATGTCTATTTATGTGCTTAGATATGATAGCTGAACTCTATAGTCATACGAGTACATCACGGAGCTAAGACCCAATTACTCTTGATCTTTGCCGTTGACATTGCAATGCGTGAGTACACACCATGTGGGCTACTGCATTTTATTCAACTGCTCTGCCACATTACCATTGTCCAGGCTTCTCTGGTTCAGTCAACTACTCTCCCACCTCTCCTTAAAAAAATTAATCTGCCACTTGTATATCCAGCGTCATACACGGGTTCTGCAGAACGAATGAACATGGCTGCAAGCCGTTTTCCAAGTTTGAAGTTTGAACTACCAGGAAATAATTTAAGAAGCGAAACGATCATGCAAGCGCGGTTCACCAATAATTTCATAAAATGCAAGATTATGCAAGCCAGGTTCTATTTACACTGTTTCAACTTTCAACATTCCTATGGCGAGACGTGCGTTCAAACCAGAGTACCATCGTCATGGAGAATTTCCAGAAGGTTATTCTTGAGCCAAGTTGGTCCGTCATACTTCCACTGGTCAAGTGAATGGAAGCAGTAACGAAGGGATTAAAAATATCAAATCGAGTTAAACATTTCAAAAGGTAATTTTGGATACGACTAGGGATTTAAAGCTCGAATCTGAAGTTAATTTTGTCAGCGTTTGAGCAGTTATCGGGTCTAAAGATAAACATACATAAAAGCGAGTTGTTTTTTTAGCCAGGATGATGTCTCCGTATGTTGAATTATTTGGCTGCGGCCAAGGCCATTTCCCTATTAAGTATTTGGACATTCCGATTCATTATCGGAGGCTAACAAACGCTGAATGGAAACCGGTGGAGGAGCGACTATAAATAAGATTAAATAGCTGGAAAGGCAAATTATTATCCTTGGGAGGAAGATTGGTTCTCATTAATTCAGTACTAAGTAACATGGTACTATATATGATTTTTTTCTTCCAACTTCTAAAAGGAGTCTTACAACTGTTGGTTTATTTCCGAACAAGATTCTTCTGGTAAGGGGATAATGAGAAAAGGAAATATCAATTGGCTAAGTGGAGTGTGGTTTGCCACCCCAAAGACCAAGGAGGATCGGGATCATGACCTGGAGGTCAAGAACAGGGCCCTCCTTAGTAAATGGATCTTCAAGCTACTGACAAAAGAAGGGGTTTGGCAAACGCTCCTTACGAGAAAGTACGTTGGCTCACGTGCGATGTCCCAGGTTTGTAGGAAACCTGGTGACTCACAATTCTGGGCTGGTCTTATGTCTTCGAAGAAATTCTGCTTCCCATATGGATCTTTCTCTATTAAGAATGGATCTGAAATTATGTTCTGGGAGGACAAATGGCTAGGTAATGTCACGCTCCGAGAACAATTTCTGACCTTGTACAATATTGTGCACCACAAAGGCGATACCCTCGCTAAGGTGATGGAAACATCCCCACCAAATGTGTCGTTCAGACGGAGTTTCTTTGGTACTAGACAAGCATCCCAGAATGCTTTGTCACAACGTCTAGTTTCAGTCCAGTTGACGCAGGGACCAGATAAATTTCGATGAATCTCAATGAGTGATAAATTCTCAATGGATTCTATGTACAAAGCTTTAATCCAACCTGATGTACCAGCTGATAATAGTAGAAAATTTGGAAGATGAATATCCCGTTTAAAACTAAGGTGTTTGCGTGGTATCTTCGTTGCGGGGTAATTCTTACCAAAAATAACCTTGCAAAACAAAATTGGCAGGAAAGTAAAACGTGTATCTTCTGTCATCATGTCGAGACTATAAAGCACATTTTCTTCCAGTACAATTTTGCTAGATCTATATGATCGGACATCCAGATTGGCTCAACGGTGTGGATCCTAGGTTTAAACTACTTATTAGGGTGGGAGCAATTGCCGTTATTTGGTATGTAGAAATGACAAGGTTTTTAATGACAAAAATGCTTCTCCGTTACGATCCGTTCATGGTCGCCGTTGTAGAGGAGCATTGCAACCTTTTTACAGAGGTGTCTACACGGTTGGAGGCTTCGGCGAGGGATTTCTTTTCCTAACATGGATGGCAACATAATCTTCGGATCTGACCTCCACCGACATATGCGTTTTTACAATTTCTCATTATGATATGTAATTCGTCTTTTTATTTTATTGTTCTGAGACTTCTGTACTTGTGGTGGATGTGTACATCCTATCTATGTAGATGCCGGGTGTAATGCTTAAAACTCTTTAAATAATAAAGTTCTCATTATTAAAAAAATGAAATCAACATGACAAAAATCCTTTTAAAAGAAGAAAAGTACAGTTGTAGTTGGATCCTAATTTCTTTGTGGTGGCAATGTATGGAAAGAGGGTAATAAGATGGCAATGAAAATATGAAGTAAAGGTGTTATATCTCAGACTTATGTCGAGTAAATAGATACCAAAATATATGGTGAGAGAGATTGTTGCAAAAAGGTAGTCTCTTAATTAAGAGAAGACAACTCTCTTTTTTCGATTTTTTTTTACTTTTCTCCACCCCAGGCTTTATCCTACGTGGCGCGTGTAAGATACCACCTAATGGCTTGGGAGGATATTACAGAGCGTCACATGGTTTTCACCCATCAATTAGTACTTCATACGTTCCAACATACAATATGCATAAGTTTTGTCTGATTTTAACATGTTTTATTGAAGTTTTTCTGATTTTAAACAGCCAAAGGCCGTTTGAGGTTTGAATTACTAGGAGATAATTTGAGAAGTGATAGGATTTCGCAACACCGGTTCCGAAGGATTTCGTACAGTCAATCTATTGTTCTATACTAGGGATATTAGCGCGGCAAATGCCACGCGTGTTTAGTGTAATTCAAATTTGAAAATGTCGATATTTAATAGTTGTGAAGATTTGAAATGCAAAGAAATTTTAGGGGTAAAAATTGTTTGTACTTCAAAATTTTGTAGTTGACGTGAATATCATGTTTAAATAAGTAGGATTTTGTATAAAATTCTAAAACTTTCCCTAATTGACGTTGTGGTAAAAAAATTATGAAATTAAAACTAAAAATATGAGGAGCTCCATATTTTTATGCTATTCTAAGACTATAACAATTTTATTAAAAGGTGAGAAATACAATCTGGAAAATACGTTTTGAAAATAGGTAAAAATTAGTGGTGTTCTAAATTTGTGTAAGTTTGGAAATAAATGTAATTGGGAAAAGTTTATGTTATTGAAATGGTTGGATTCTAGAGATTGCTCAAATGTGACGTGAATATCATGTTTAAATAAGTAGGATTTTGTCTAAAATTCTTAAGTTTTCCCTAATTGTCGTTGTGGTAAAAAATATTATGAAATTAAAACCAAAAATGTAAGGAGGTTCGTATTTTTATGCTATTCTAAGAGTGTGGTGAGATTTCGAAAATGGTTCGTATTGGAATGTATTCAAATTTGTATTCTTTTAATGTGTAGGAAATGATCAAATTTGGAAGGTATTTGAAATTCTGAAATATGTAAGTGTGAATTTTGAGTTAAAATGTTCAAATAGATTATAGGAACTGGGCAATTTAGAATTTATTCAGATTTGAAATCTTTTAGTGTTTACCAAATGAGTAGGTCTGACCTACTCGTTGGTCGCGCTGCTCCTTTCTAGAGCCTTGTACACCTAAACAGAGGGAGTACGAATTTTCAATGTCAGCTGAAATTCAGCATTTATTACAGCTCAGTCCACCACAGCCACTCGTTCCCGGGAGAGCAAACGAGCTCGGGAGCAATAAATCCGTGTCCAATAAATGTGCCTCAGGTTGTACCCTCCTACTGCGGTTGATGGTTGGCAATAGCATCTTCGTGTCATCTTTTCTAGTATCTCTATGAACACTATCCAAGCGATTAATGTCCAATCAAATCGAGTTAAACGTTTCAGAAGGTATACTCCCGGATACAACGGGGATCAAAGCTCGGATCTGAACATGAAATCAACATGACAAAAATCCTCTAAAAGAAGAAAAGCACAGCAGCAGTTGGATGCTAGTTTCTGCGGGGAGACACGGCATGCATGGAAAAGAGAATCTTTCAGGCTAACTCCTTGATTTCGCAAGATTTTCATACAATCAACCTATAGTTCTATATACAGTGTTTCAACATTCAAAATTCCTAAACGTGCGTTCATATGATGTGAATATCACTATCATCCTAGGTAATTCTCGCTCTGCCAGACTGCCATCGGTCAAGTCAATGGAGTGCAGATATAGCCATATGCATTCTTCTTAGAGGTAATTACACTGGGAATGCAACAACTTGCTGCGTGAGAGTATTTTGGTACATCTAATTGCGACATGTGATGAAAAGGTTAAAAAACTTGTGATGTGCAGTTAAATTCATCCAAAATCGTATAAAATTTGCAGGTGGGTGTTAAAAGTCAACTACCCGTTTGTAATTGTGTGTACTAGTCTTCATAGTCCTTGGTGTGCCAAAATTAGAGAATGTCACTCTTGTTGGACATTTATTTTTAGACTCAGAGAGCAGCTCAATCGCACAAAAGTTCTTAGCTTGCTACAGGTTGTCCTCCATGAAAATAATGGTATTGTCCCCATGTTGCAAAGTAATATGGCACCTAACCACACAGAAAATGATGCAATTGTCTTTAGCGCTACTTCAGAATCCACCTTGAGTTATTCTTACGGAACAGGAACGCCTCGCGAATTGAACCGTCGGAAATTGGGTACTACAGACGTGGTTGCTCCACTGTGCACAGCGAAGGCTCGTCGATTACAGAAGTTTGTTACGGCCTGCCTCTGCCTCTGCCTCTGCCTCTGCCTCGTGGATCAGCAAGTGGGTGCGTAACATTTCAACAGCAGGAGCAGCCGGAGTACATTTTCCCGGCGGAGGGGGAGAAGGAGAAAGAGCTCAACCATCGCTTCCCGCGAGACACGAGCAGCACCAGGGAGCGCAGAGACGAGCGTGTATCAAGTGCCATCCTCTCTCTACGCTGGATATTGGCAAAGGACAAGTTGGATCGGTGACCTCCAGGCTTGTATGCCTATCTATCTGTTTAGAATAGATACATCCCCCAGAAGTACGGCCCAACTACATCACCTTGGCCAACGAAATAGGAATGCATGCGTTCATACCATGAGGATAGCTGCACTTCTGTCAACTACTTCACCACAGTAGTACCGTTGGCCGGGTCAATCTGCTTCAGTCAAAGTGAAGTAATATGTCACTATCATTCCCAGTCACACGTGGTTTTGAGAGCAACGAATTGACATGGCCGCAAGCCATTTTCGAAGTTCCAATAATTTAAGAAGTGTGTGGATTATCCAAACCCGGTTTTCCAAGGATTTCAGAGAGTCAATTTCCATATATTCCTATGGCGAAAATGTGTGTTCATAATCATAAGACGCGATGTGAGTATCATCGTTATGGAGAATTTCCAGAAGTTTATTCTTGAGCCAACTTACTCTACCACTGGTCAAGTCAATGGAGCACAGATAGAGCCATGTGCATTCTTCTGCAGGAAAGTTGCTATGCCGCTGGTCATACTCCCAGCTTTGACATGCATGTTCACACTACTGATATTGTAAGTGTATGCTCCAACAACTACTTCCAAGTTACAACTAACTTAGATGGCCAACAAATGGTTTTAGTAAATACCAGCAAACCTGGTAACCAAAAGCATGCGTTCGTTGATTGCTCTTCCTCGCTCCCACCATATCAATCGTTGACCCGCAAGTCCACGTGTTATTTAGAGCAGTTATCTACTACCACACTCCACAGTTCAGTACTTAAACATCCTATTGCAAACGGAATCTCTCATCTCCATGCTCCATATCTGTAACCCACAACAATGGCCTCTTTGGGTGTCTTGTTTCCACGACTTGTTTGGTTTCTCTACCTCTTTAGCTTCTTCTGCAGCCTACCACTAGCCACCTGCGACGAATCTGAAAATGATAGGCAGGCTCTGCTTTGCTTCAAGTCCCAGCTCTCAGGTCCAGCAGGAGTTTTAGCTTCATGGAGCAACACGTCCTTGGACGTCTGCGGCTGGCATGGCATCAACTGCACCACCATGTCTCCTGCCGTGTGATTGCACTGAACCTTGAATCAGAAGGCATCTCAGGCTCCATACCACCTTGCATCGCCAACCTGACCTCTCTCACATGGCTGCAGCTCTCAAATAATAGCTTCCATGGCGAAATACCTTCCCAGCTCGGTGTCCTGAGCCGGCTTAGCAACCTCAACCTCAGCATGAACACTCTGGAAGGTAACATCCCATCTGAACTCTGCATGTTCCCAGCTTCAAATCCTGGATTTGAGGAGCAACTCCCTCCACGGGGAGATCCCTCCTAACCTAGGCCAATGCAAGAACCTTCAAGAGATCGATCTTAGCAACAACAATATAGAAGGGATCATCCCTTCTTCTTTTGGAAATCTTCCGGAGCTTCGCATACTAGTTCTTACTAGCAACAGGCTCACCGGCGACATACCGCCATCTTTGGGCAGCACCCTTTCTCTTACATATGTTGATCTTGGGATGAATGCTCTAACAGGCGTCATCCCGGAGTCCCTAGCAAACAGTTCATCCCTCCAAGTACTTTGCTCATGAGCAATAATCTTAGTGGAGAACTACCAAAGGCTCTGTTCAACACAACATCCCTTCTTTACATTGCCCTCAAACAGAACAACTTTGTTGGTTCCATGCCTTCTGTTACTGCCACCTCTCCCCCTATTCAATATCTCGATTTAAGCTATAACCATATTTCAGGAAACATACCTTCCTCCATAGGGAACCTTTCCTCCCTCATTGATCTTCGTCTTACGAAGAATGATTTATTTGGGAGCATACCAGACAGCTTAGGTTATATTCCAATGCTACAGGTACTGGCGATGAATGTGAACAACTTATCTGGGCCAGTACCACCATCTCTCTTCAACATGTCATCCCTGAATTTCTTGCATAGGAAATAACTCGCTTGTTGGAAGCTTACCCTCCAGCATTGGCTACACACTCCCAAATATTCAGGCACTAATCCTCTCAACAAACAAGTTTGACGGCCCAATCCCAGCTTCTCTTACCAAAGCATACAACCTTGGTATACTTTCCCTATATAAAAATAGCCTAACTGGGCCCATACCTTTCTTTGGGTCACTGCCAAACTTGGAGGAACTCGATTTGTCATACAACAAGCTAGATGCGGGAAACTGGGAATTTGTCTCTTCACTCACAAACTGTACTAGGCTGAAAAATTGATACTGGATGGGAATAATCTCCAGGGGAATTTACCAAGTTCTATCGGCAAACTTTCCAATGGTCTTGAAAGATTATGGCTAAGGGAAAATAAAATTTCTGGGCCTATACCAATGGAAATTGGCAACTTAAGAGCCTCCGCAGTCTATACTTGGATTACAATCTTATCACTGGTAATATACCACCAACAATTGGGAATTTGCACAACTTGGTCTTTCTATCCTTCGCACATAACAGAATTTCAGGGAAAATCCCGGATACTATTGGCAATCTAGTTCAGCTAAATTCTCTGAAATTGGATGGGAACAACATTAGTGGTAGTATACCTGCAAGTATAGGACGTTCTAATAAACTCCAAATACTGAACCTTGCTCACAACTCACTAGATGGCAGTATACCAAGAAACATCTTCCAAATTTCTTCGCTTTCTCAAGAGTTGGACTTGTCACACAATTACTTGTCTGGAGGACTACCAGTGGAAGTAGGCAATCTCATTAATCTGAGCAAATTCAGCATAGCAAGTAACAGGTTGTCTGGTAACATACCATCCACTCTTGGCCAGTGTGCAGTTCTGGAGTATCTTGAGATGCAAAGCAACTTCCTTGTCGGAAGCATTCCACAAACTTTTGCAAACTTAGTCAGCATAAAAAAGATTGATATTTCTCATAACAACTTGTCCGGAAAAATTCTAGAGTTCTTCTCATCCTTGAGTTCCCTGCAACATCTCAATTTATCCTTCAACAATTTTGATGGGGCAGTTCCAAGAGGTGGTGTTTTTGACAATGCTGGTGCAGTATCAATTGAAGGCAATGATGATTTGTGTACTACTAGCATTACAATAGAAGGCCCACCATTTTGTTCCACACCGTTGGCAGGAAAGAGAAACACAATTCATTGGCTCTGGTCCTATTGATAGTAATTCCAACCCTTGTTCTTGTTATAATAATTTTGTTATGTGTTGCAATAATTTATCGGAGGAAGCAAATAAAAGAAATATACATTCACAGAATGCAATGAGCACACAAAGAAGATATCATATGAAGAAATTGTCAGGGCAACAGATAGGTTCTCTTCCACAAATCTAATTGGATCAGGATCATTTGGTGTTGTTTATAAGGGCAGTTTGAATTGTCCAGAAGATCAAGTTGCCATCAAGATTTTTAACCTTAACATTTGTGGAGCAGATAGGAGCTTTATTGCAGAGTGTGAAGCCCTAAGAAATGTCCGTCACCGAAATCTTGTAAAAATCATCACTTCATGCTCTTCTGTGGATTCTACTGGGAAAGATTTCAAGGCCCTATTGTTCCAATACATGCCGAATGGGAACCTAGAAATGTGGCTACATCCAAAAGCCCTTGAACATGGTGAAAGGCATATTTTGACTTTAGGCCAAAGGATCAAAATTGTTCTGGATGTAGCATTTGCTCTGGATTATCTTCATAACCAGTGTGTATCTCCACTAATACACTGTGACTTGAAGCCAAGCAATATTCTTTTGGATCTTGACATGACTGCCTATGTCACTGACTTTGACCTGGCAAGGTTTATGTTCACTACACGAATGCACATCAAGACGTTCAACAAGTTTGGCCTGCCTTAAAGGATCGATCGGGTACATCCCACCAGGTAAGATTAAGCTTATGTCCATTATGCTGGTTCTGTTTTCTACTTTGTATATAAACCATAAGATATTCCAAATTCTCTAATATGTGTCTGTAAATGTAAATTGCAGAGTATGGCATGAGCGAGGGGATATCAACCAAGGGTGACGTCTACAGTTTTGGAGTGCTTATGTTACAAATGATGACAGGGTGTCGTCCGACCGATGATAAATTCAACGATGGTGCGAGCCTTCATGAATTCGTTGATGGAGCATTTCCAGATAGTATCCATGAGGTTGTCGATCCAACAATGCTGCAAGATGACAACAATGCGGCCACAGTGATGATGAGCTGTGTCATTCCGCTGGTTAGAGTTGGCCTCTCTTGCTCCAAAACATCTCCCAGAGAGCGGCCGGACATGGGACGAGTTTCTACCGAGATCCTTACAATCATGCATGTGGCCTCACACATGGGTGTGATATGAAGCCGGATTTGGGATAAGATTGGGGATGAGCCCTCGAATTTGCAGTTTCTGAACATGACTTGTGCACGAAAATCGTGGAGAAGAACACCCTAGATCAAGCAGATAGACATGGCCGGTGTGTGTACCTGGTCGTCTCCGAAACGTCGGCGCCGCCAATTGGACCCCTGCCCCGCCCTACGGCGCCGTTGCCTTCCTGCCTACAGGATAACAATCGAGGCCGAATATGTCAAGACTTCATCATGTGCCGAATTATTTAGACATGCACAATTATGCTGGTCAACAACATACACTATCAGTAGATCCTAATCCACTTGCAATCCAATCAGACGCCAATACAATTTATGTCTGACTGTCATAAGTAATCATATTCACATGGATTAGTGTGAGCAAACCTGTCCACGGAAACATTCATTAAGCTCTCTAGTATACACTGACAGTTTTTAAAGGTACAGACCAGCATTTTATTTACATAATCACCAGCCAATATTACTGAGTTATGTAACGAAAATTGTTTTGCATGACAATGGATATTACTGGCACTATAAGATTTTTGTGTCCCCTAATATTCCAGCCCAAACTCGTACTGAAAGATAAATATGTGGTCGTAAACTGTTTTGTCAGCTAAAGAACAAATTGTGAATGTACAACTAACCCAGACAAATTTCTAAACCTTATAGCATAGCTGAAAAAGGGAATAATTTTTCATAAGGAACTTAGATGACATGACAATCATTATGTATCACATTTGAGAAAGAATGACAAACTCAAACTATGAACAAAAAATCTGGAGAGTTTTTAACTGGCTATGGCCAACAGACCAATAGTGTCGTATTAATATCATAAATGATTTACTTCATCAGATCACCAAAAAAAGTTTTTAGTTGTTGTTTATGTCATAAGATCTTAGCAGCACTGCCAGAAACACGCTACCTGCATATTACAACTGTGACAGTATATGACATGTGAGCGACTAAATTCAAATAGAATGAACGTTCCCAATCAATCTCAGATGAATTAACATTGATGAGCTTTTTAAGCTGGTAATTGCCAAAAACGAGCATAATTATCTCAGTGACTCAACAGATAGTTACTCTTCTTAAAAAGAGATTCTCCAACTAACACTATTTTAACCAAGTAAGGCATAAAACAACAGTGATAAGGATTTGCGCATTGTCACTTGTCTCGAAAACTACACCTCACAAACAAGAAATTTGCAAGGTTTGGTGTTCATCAGTTCATGCATACAAAATTATAATGGTAAAGGTTCTGACATTGTCATCATGCAACTCACAAATACAAGTTTGCAGTATTTCATGTTCATTAAAGTTATACATATGAAAATTGTGTAGGATTATCCCAAAAAGAGCTCCTTCAGAAGTTAAGAATAGAAGTTAGAATAAGCTTCCTAGATACAGAGGGTTAATCAAACAATATGTTTGTTATCTTGAAAAATTATCTTTTAATACTAGGAACAAAAACTATTACTCAACTGGATAATAGTACAGATTTATATATTCAGAAAAAGAATTGGTTGTGCAGTGCAAGAAAACAACTAAAACCACTGCATTAGCTAAAAAAAATAAAGAAGAACATTACGGATAAAAAAGCTGATGTGACAATATTCAGTATGAACAAATCAGAACTGAATATAGAGCACACTCTGTTATAATGCAACTGAATTAACTCAACAGTACATGACAGGTAAACACAAAAAAGCGAAAAAAGATACATAATTTCTTGCTTTTCCTTGAATGTACTACCACGGAAGCCTCATGTATTAGCCAATCTGAAGTAAAGAGAATCTAGTGTAGCTTCATTTACCGCAGCGGCCCATCTCCGCACGAAAAAGGGAGGTGATCTTCCATTTTATCATTTAACCCATAACCATGCATTTTCTGCATTAACACACAGTACCATCAAATGGTGAGATGCCTATTGCACCGAGTAGCGACCACGTATATCAGGCTACATAAGACGGAAGCCAGCAAGACTAAAAGGTACCATGTTTTTGACAAAGAAGACGAGGTCATCGTCTTCCCTGCTCTTCGACGCCCTTACCACATAGCAAGAAAAGAAGCATTTCATGCCAGAATTTATCATCCATCTCCACATCTGATGGATCATCTTCAGCGTCAACGACAGTCCACCCAATCAAGTGTGAATATTTCTTCACCGTGCTAAGCAATTCGGCATGTGCCTCTTTGTGGGCGGTTGTTCCGATCGGAATTTGCTTTTCTATGGTCGAACTGTGCCTTCTAAGGCTATAAACTGAAGACAGCAATTTATCTTGGCCAGGCAGCCCAGGCTAAAACTGAGCCACTGGAGTTGATTGTAAGCCTAGGTGGTTGTGGCCTGTGGGAACAGTCAAGAGGCAGGCTCAAGGTTCCACTGCATCGAGGCAACAAACAGACAGCTGAGATGGCACATACCTTGAGGGCAATTCATGGCCGTCGCCGCCGCCGAAGACAGTAGGCTCCGCCATCGCATGACTGGGAAGCAACCGTGGCGTGCGGAAGCGCACAGCGTGTGGGTCGCTCCTCAGCACACGCCGGCCTGGGAAGGGAACACCAAAATCTCCCGACCAAGCTGGAGCGGGATTGAGATTTGAGACCCCAAGCCTTCGCCCAAACCCAATCCAATCCACGCTAGATCAGTTGCGCTGCCCCTTCATCCCGAACGCCGGCGCCGCCAATTGGGGGGCCCCCGCCCCTGTATGGCCATCTATCCTCGCAAGCTACCGTACGGCGCCGCTGCTCTTTTTTCTCTCGGCCGAGAATCGTGAGAAATCAAAGATCTAGCATTGATTGCTCCTGCTAGAACTCGGATACGCCGCCGGGTTCCAAACGGTTTGCTATGCTTTCACCTTCCTTTTTCAGTTAATCACGGTCTTAATCCGCATCTGACGGGGTCTTAAAATTAAATTTTCTGGAGTACTAGTACTCCTCGGTTAGCAGCGGCATCATTTGTTTAGAGCTAAGCTTCACTAATAGAAAATTATGGCACTAATAGGCCTACTGCCTACTGCCTAGCAGCTAGGGGGAGCCACCGCGTTCGGGAGAGACCGGGCACGAGTCCGCGTCCACCTCCGGCTCCGGCGCGCAGAAGCTCTCCTGAGATTCCATATATACGTACCAGCCGCCTCGCCGAGAGCTGCAACAAGCGAAGGGCGATCTGATCCAAGGAGCAGCAGCACAGGAAGTAGCCAGCAATGGCGCGCCAGCCAACAATGCCGCGCCGCAAGATCGCCATGAGGCTGATCGAGAACGCGCGCGACCGCGCCAAGACGTACGCCAAGAGGACCAATGGACTCCAGAAGATGGCGTCGGAGCTGAACACGCTCTGCGCCGTCCCCATCGCGCTCGTCTGCGCCCCCTCCGCTGGCACCGGGGCTCCGCCGCTGGTGTGGGAGTCGGAGGAGGGCGTCCTCGACAGGTACCGCGCCACCGCCATCCCGCCCGAGACACGCGCGCGGCACACGCACCGGAGCTACCTCGAGGCCGAGCTGGGCAAGGAAAAGGCGAAGCTCGCCAGGGCGAAGCCCGGCGCGCTGCCGGACTGGGACCCGGCGCTCAACAACATGACGCAGGACCAGGCGCGGGAGGTGCTCCAGACCATCGACGATGCGCTACGCGCCGCGGGCGAAAAGATGGCGGCACTGGGCTTGCCCGCCGGCGGCCGGCTCGAGCTCGAACAGGTCGCGCTCGCGCCGGATGATGGTTCATCTTCATCTTCATCCGACGGGACTTCGGGGTTCCTCGCGCCGCAGCTTCTCGGGCCGGGGAACATGGACATGGGCGCCAGCTTCCATCCGCAGCTCATGCCGTTCCACGGCGGGAGCAATGACCACGGCGGCCTGCTCGAGCAATTCCTGATGCAACCGGAGTACGGCCTCGAATGCGGCGGCGGCGGCGGCAGCTACGACGTGGGCACCTTCGACGAGATGCAGGCGCCGGGCGGCTACGGCGACAATGCTGATTGCCGGTGGTCCAATCTGACCATGTGCTACGCCGCCGACGGGTCGTGGGACACGGTCATGCCGGTTGGTTACTACTCCGGCTTCGCTGACGGCGTTCTGGCGCCTGAGCAGTACTCCGCTCAGGACTTCGCCGGCGGGGACTACGTCGACACGCTACCCCTCGAGTACCCCATGGGCATGCAGGAGAACTTCGCTTACCCCGACATGGACAGCAACAGCTACGCGATGCATTGGCAGGCCGACGGGTTCCAGCGCTCCGACACCAGCACAGGCCATTATCAGTATCAGGGCATCTCCAGCCGTTCGGCCCCCCAGGCCGAAAAACGGCGCCTTTTTAGATGGCCTGGGGAGCGCCGGCGCAATTCGGGCTCCTGGGTTCGGCGTTTTTCTAGCCGTCCCCAAACCCAGACTTGGGCCGATAAATTCAAAAAAAAACCAATTGGGCGAAATTCATCGAACACGTTAAACTTAGGCGAAATTCATACTATATAGGCGAATTCCGCATTGTTCATTACATAATACAAACATAAAACTTAAATTTAAACTAAAACACGGCGATCTACATGCCCAGCTGGCTGTAGAACGCCGTGTAGTCGCCGCCGTCGTCGTCGTCGTCGCTCGGCGCGCCGCCGCCGAAGGTGCTCGGCCCCGCCTCGTCGTTGTTGGCGCCGGCGCCGAACCACCCTCCGTCGTCGTCGCTGTCGTCGAGGACGATCACCTCGCCGCTCGCCTGACGAGGTGGAGTAGGAGGCCGGCGTGCGGCGGCCTGGCGACGGCAGTTGGCCGTGCCAGGCTCCTGCTTGGGCCTGACGAGGCGAAGGTGGCCTCGGGGAGGCGACGGCGCGCGGCGCTCGCTGATGCGAATGCCGCCGCTGGGCCTCCTTGGCGGCGATCGGGCGCGGCGCCCGGAGTTGAGGACGACGCCGCGCGGCGTGTCCTCCGGCTCGGGCTTGACCCGAGCGAACGCCGGCGTCTGCGGGGACCCGCAGGAGGGCGGGCCAGAGGAAGACGACGAAGACGCCGTCCCCATCCTCCTGGGTAGCCAGGAGGTGAAGCGGCGTCGAGGCGTCGGCGCCTGGCGTGGCGGCATGGTGAGCCGGGGCTGGTTCCCGGCGTGGATGTGCTCGAGAACGTACGCGAGGGTACGTCCTCGAGCGCTCCACCACTGCTTCCGCCCGCCGGCGTTCTTCCGGCCGGAGACGGGGCCGTTGTTGTTGGTGTCCTCTAGCTCGCGGCGGTGGCGCTCGACGAAGTACGCCGTCCAGAAGGGGATGTTCGCCGGATCCCAGCGCGGGTCTGCCGCCTGCTCTTCGGAGAGGTCGGCGAGGACCTCCTGGATCGCGTAGACGCGATCCGCTCCTTCTGGCGGCGGCGGAACGGGGACGCCGCCGGCGCTCAGGCGCCATTCGCCGGGCACCCGCATGTCCGGCGGCGTAGGGTACCCGCTTCGTACAGCATGCGGGCCTCCTCTGGGTGCAGGAAACGCCGGCCGAAGCCGTTCGCCGCAGCTTCGTCTCCGGGGTATCGCTCGGCCATTGCTGTCGCTCGGGGAGGAAGAGAAACGGAGAAATGGGGGGATGGTGTGCCTTTGTCACGGCGAGATGGGGGGTTAAATAGCGATGGCCGTGTCGCAGGGGGAGGCGATACGGTGGCGTGTCATTACTCCGGCGCGTGGCAGCCGATTGGACGTGTCGGCCGCCGCTGAACGGCGCGTCAGTCGGAGGCCATTACTCCGGCAGGCTTTTGACCAGCGCGGGAGCCGAGGAGATGACGACGAAGCGTTTTCCCGCCCGTGATTCCGCGCCACTTCGCCTATCTCGCTGACAGCGCTGACCCACATTCTGTTTCGCGCCATTTCGGCCCCCCAGGCCGAACCCGGTGGGCTAGGTTTGGCCTGGGAGCGCCGGCGCTAATTTCCGCCGATCCGGCGCTATTTGGGCTTCTGGGGGGGCCAACTGGGTGAAAAACGGCGATCCTAGGCCAAAACGGCGCTAAAATCGGCCCTAGGGGGCCGGCTGGAGATGCCCTCAGTGGTCAGATCCCGGGACATGCAGCTCCAACCAAGCCTTCCATTATCAGTATCAGGATTAGTATGAGTGTCAGCTCCGACCAACGTCCTTGGCCACTCAAGGAAGGTGTTGTCAGATTAGGAAGAAAGAATTTTGTTAGTAGGAACAATGGTGGTACTAGAAACATGAGGACCTGATTCGTTACTTCGTAGCTACAAATATCTTAGTATTTTGAACGCAGCTGATGTTAGAGTTTTGCAGATTGACATGATTTATCTGTATTACAACCATGAATTTGTCTGGGATTTTTATAACAGTATACCATGAATTGTTATGTAATTTTTGCAAAAGAGGATATGAGCTCCTAAAACACAAAATTCATCATAAATCGTACTCTAGAGTAGAATGTTGAATACATCTACTCGGTCCAAACATTATCGCTACAACTGATTTATGGACTGATACATGATGAACAATCGCAACCCCTTTCTTATATCTTGTCCTTGATTCCCTTCAAGGCCTGCAGCCAAAAACAGAGCATAGTGCCCACATAGAAGCCAAGCCATAGTGGTAGATTGACATTAGCACGGTTCTGCAAATTATAGCCAAAATTTCGCCTTTACATCAACACGGTGCTGCAAATTACCAAGCCATGAAACATGCAGGATTCAAACGACAGGAAAAGCCATGGAACTTATTTTTGTGTTCAGTGGATATTTTAGCAACAGACTGGAATTTGCTACTGTACAAATTAACATCCAGGGTCCATTAAAGATACAAGATTATATTACAGGCAAGTTATTGGATGGGTGGAACAAAAAACATGAAGAAAGCACTTTTTTTAGGGAGAAGAAAGCACTTATATAAACAGATTTCGATCTGATCTAGAAAAAACGAAACAATTTAGAAATGAAGCTGCTTGCACTGCGAAGCTACCGCCTCAGACGGACAGTAAGGGCACTTGAAAGTTCTGGAGCTGCTCTTTGACAGTTTCATGATCGATTGCTTCGATACAGCGTGTCCACAGGGCATCAGCATTGGAGGGTTCTCTTCACTTGACTGCTCCCTGAGCACTGGGCATACAAAAACAGAGTGGTACTGAAACTCTGGTCCAATGTCTATGGGGACTGGAAGTTGTTTCATGGTCTGCCACTCCTGCTTTTGGGCAGCCATTACCATGGTTAGCTTCAACAGGGTTGGTAGTCCTTCGAAACCAGCTGATATAGCTACATTAAGCGGGCTATCGCTGGACTGACCCAAGATCTTGCAGAACTGATGGATTAGCTCCTCAGATAGCTTCTCCCAATGCGTCGACGACACGAGCTCGGCATATGGAGACTGATCAAGCCGGTCAGCCCAGATAAGGCAAGCCATCAGCTTCTGGATCTCTGCCTTGTGCACCGAGGCAAAGGGCACCAGGTGAGTCCTTGCATATTGTAAAGCATCATCTCTACTTCCTTTAGTAAGTATCTCAACAAACTGAAGAGAATGGAGCTTCAGCTCAAGCATTGAGCCATTCTGCAACAGCTGTTCATGGTTCTTGGCAGCCCAACTGAGCGCAGGCTCAAGGTTTTTGCTTGCATCGCTTCAAGCATTCCATACATCTCTTGAAACGATAATTTGAGGTAAGTCCCATCTGATTCACCACACTCTTGGACAAAGGAGTCTCCGAGATCAAAGAGGCCCTGGCGGCAGAAATGATTTGCTATTATGTTGTTTATTGTAGAGGCCTCGAAATCGACTTTTCTATATGCCTTTGATATATCTGGATTAAAAGACTTCTCGAGGAGCTTGAGATATTTGCTCAGAGCAACATTCAATTCCTTTTGACAGTCTTCAAGTTGGTTCGATGGCTCCATTTCCTTCAGCTTGGCCTTCAGTTCTGTAATGATGTAGGAATAGTCACAACTGTCCTTGGAATCTGTATTCATCATCTGCATCTTCGATATTGCCTGCATAACTTCATCCACTATCTGATCAATAGCTTCCTGAACTTTAGTAGAAGATAAGGCACGTTTTTCAACAACTCGGTCAAAGGCCTCTCTTAGACTGTCAATCTCCATTGTAGTGCACCAAACTAAGCAGGACAGCTTTGGCACTGCATATACATGTCAAAAATCATATATACAGAAATAAATCGTTTGGAAAACTACCATGAAGCAGAAAAAAAATGGAAGATACATAACAATGTCCAAACTGCTGAAGTCAGAATAAAGATATTAAAGCGTAGAATTAATACTTCAACACGGTGAATAAACCTATTGCAATCAAGAATCTATGAGAATGATCAGAGCAGGTCTTAACCTTGTAGACCTACTTGCAAGTGATGGGACAGAAACATGGAGGAAGAGGGACAAGAGTACTTATAAGATTCCTTTTATGTTCACCGTTCAAAAATAAGACAGTAGCTTACAACAATGTAGTCTTGTAGGAGATGCATCTGCCCTTGAAAACGTTTAGTTTGCTGAAGAAGAAGAAAAATATCTACTTCAGCAGTTATCTATTGTAGAACACCACACGACATCTGTAATATCCAATCTGGCAGGCAAGCCTAATTTACAACGAGGACCCGTGTCGAATAGAATCAATACCAAAGGAAATTGACTCCCACTGAAGACTCAACCCAGATTCCTCAGGCACGCTATCCACACAGAGGGCACACATGTAAGACATATAAAGGTTGGTGGCAGGTAGGCAGGTAGCGCCCTAGCTGGTGAACTTACAAGTGCGCACGAGTTTCATCGGAAACAGGGACTCTCTACTAATTCTCAGTAGCGAAGAAACGATTTTTACAGCTAGGGAAAATTGGTTCTTTCTTCGCTACTGAGAATCTGAGATACACCATAAGCATGAGCATGCAGGATTCAAACGACAGGCCAACAGAACGGTAAAAGCAGGGGCGGATCTAGACGGTGTACTGCGCACGCCCAAAATCTGTGTAGCTCGGTGGGAATTAAGATCACGGATGGCAAAAGGCTCATACCTCCGAAACCAATCTCCGGGATTGCGGACGAGGTTGAGACGGCGCGGCCGCGATGTCGCGACGAGGCAGCGCGCCGGAACGGCGTTGGCGTTGGCGCGCGCGAGTGGCGGAAGGAATGGGGTAGGGGTGACTGGGTGGGGTGAGGCGTCGACGGCGACGTCTGAGCTACGGCACGGCGGCATAGCGGTGGTAGAGTGTATAATAGAGCCGAGCCGCTCTGGGTAGGTCGTCAGGGTCAGGGACTCGCGGTTGGCGAGTAGAGATTTGATTTCAAAAGAAATCATACATCATTTGTTCTGTCAGACAGGATAAGGAGATTTAGGGAAAATTGCTTACGAGCAAATAAAGCAATAATCGGTAACTTACTCATGCAGTCAAACGCACGTAATTAGTTTGAATTAATGATAGAACGAGAAAATTCCATCACAAGTCAAACTGGAGTGCACGCAAGAATAATTAACTTCTGAAGCCATCTTTACATGGCGGGTAATGATGTCAGTACCGTAGTTTATCCAATGATTGGACCAAGGAGTACACACGAAAGCAACAGCACAACAATAGGAAAATGATGCCAACAGACAATGGGAAAAAAATCATGTAGTGTTTTATAAAGAATAAGCTGTTCTGATGGTGTTAGGTACAGTTCTGATTGTACACACGAAAATATACATCTTCAACATAATTACAATCATACACATACTGACATACAACCACCTACGGAAAAGTGTGAGCAGAAACATACAAGTCGAAGTAAAACCATTGGCTTCACAAAAGATAGTGTACAAGGAAACGTCACAAGCAGACCTTGCAGCAGGCTAAGAAGTTGGTCGCTCGATTGCGCCCCCGTGGCAACTTTGACGAACACATCTTCCATGGTAGTGTCCGCAAGGCCCCATGCTTGCACCTCCACTCGCATCTTGAAATTCTCCATGGCCATGAAGACATCTGCAATCCTGACTTCTTGCTTTGACAGCTCATATTTCTGTGTTCCTGACAGATGGTATACCTTCCTTGCATTCGGTGAGAGCTTGAGCATCAAATTCTCAACCTCATTCGAACTCGGAGGATGTCGTTACCGTCAGTACATAATAGCCTCCGTATCTAGCTCTGAGCTGCGATATGGGTTTCCGAGAACTTGATGTAAAAAAAAGTGACGGTAACTGATCTTAAATTATGGAGAGAGCTGTAGTATGATCATATACCTCTTGAGGGCTTCCTATGCACTGGAGCCTTCCATCGACCATAATACACAACCGATCGCAGAGAGCTTCGGCTTCTTCCATGGAATGGGCTGCAGAGATGCCAAAGAGAATCAATGCTTTAGTGCTACCATGGAGAAGGAAACCATGGTCAAACACAAGTGAATAAATGGTTATAGGTTAAAGGTGGTTACTCGTAAGAATGATCGCTCTATCTTGCTTTGCTTGCTTCACTGCACTCCAGAGACTCTTCCTCGAAGCTGGATCCAATCCAGTACTAGGCTCATCCATGTACACAACCTGAGGTGCATTTATTAAAGTGTAAGCATGGATTAATCGGTGACTGAAGAAAAAAAAGATATGTTGAAAGCTATACTCTAGCATCTCCAATCAGTGAGATTGCGACACTAAGGCGCCTCTTCATGCCACCACTGTACTTCCCGACTTGCTTATCAGCAGCACCACCAAGAAGTAAATTTACACTTCTTAAAGATTCTTCAACAGCCTAGAAATCATTGTCATTTCAGTAAGTTTTATGTTCAGTCTTTTTATGAAACTCCATAAAACAAAATGGTTTTACTAGGTGAACACAAGCATAGTAGAGAAATTTAAGAATTACAAGCAATAGCTATATAGGTTTTAGATGTAAATCAGAAATCTGTGATGTCATTTCAAATATGTGATGTCAAATACATGTGTTTTCACTAATTTATAAACAAAATTGCTCGATTTATGCTTGTATACAAAGAATTTGCCAAAAACCTGTGTGGTCAATTGACCACGTCGTCTCAACGTGGCTCCGCCACTATTTTATGGGATTCACCTTAGTTATTATGGTAGTACGGTATGAAGTTAGTGAACCGATATAACTTACAAGGTCCAAAGCAGAGCCGTTGAGGCTCTTCAGCCGACCATAAAACTGGAGATGTTCTCTGCCAGTCAGCATCTCCCAAAGCATACTGCATCCCAAAACAGAGACAACATAATGTGAAAATTAGAAGTTAATTTTCATGAGCTTGACCAATTACATATATATATTATTTATAACAAGAGGTGCATATCCTACTCATCCTGTGGGCAAACCCCCATGCTGTTGTATATGTTTTCCATGTCAGTATGTATGCTGAAATCCTGTACAAATGCATTCCCTGATGTTGGCTTTGCAAACCCAATCATCTGTCAGGCATCAGCAAGAAGGACAATCACAATAAGAAAACATCATAATTAACCAATGATAGCACTCAATTCGGAACTTCTAGAAGGAGTTTCTTCAGTGATTTAGTAATTTGATCATGAAGAAAGCTGGTTAAATAGACCCACAATAAACATGAATAATACAGAAGATCACAAAGCAAAAAGTCAGTATGGACAGGAGTATATATAATTAATGTGTTAGAAAAAATAAAGATATTTTCTTCTACTAATACAAAGACATGTATCCGAGGAAAAAAAAGAAAAAAAATGAAGATTGAACAGGAAGGAGTCTTCCTCATATGCATTGTAACAGAGATTGGATATAGCATGTCAATTAAGGGGGTCTTATGACAAACCATGCTAATAAAAGAGCTCTTGCCAGCTCCATTAGGACCAAGAATACCCAAACACTCTCCGTATGGCAAAGCAAGTGATAGACCTCGAACAGCATACTTATCAGGGTTGCCATCCTTTCCATAATATACTTTCTTGAGATCATCACATACAACAGCATAGCCACTACTCCGTGTTGTAGTACCTGGTCAACAGTCTCCCTCTGTGATGACACCATACAAAAGTAATATGTCAGAAACATATAAAGTAGCAGGTGACATCTTATATGCATGTTTATTCATACTTAATGATTCCAATAAAATGGATTAAAATACATTGGAATTTTTGGGGAGACTGCAGCTCTCTGGCAAGAGTTGAAAGAGACGTGTGAAACTGTGGTTCTCTCTGAAAATAGGGATTGGTGTAATAGCTTCTGAGCAGCTCTGAGGTCTCTTTATGTAGCTCTGGAAGCTAATCAAATTAGAGGCCCCTTCAAGAAGTTATGTTCTATAAAAGTTCACTTTATAATCGAGGCTTCTGTGTGGTTACTGTCTAGGAGTACCAATTTGACTAGAGATAACCTAGTTAAAAGAGGATGGCCAGGTAGTGAGAATTTGTTTCCTCTCTTAATAGTGCGGCTGTAAGCTCATTGTTGGTGTGATTGAGTGTTTTGTCGAGAAAACGCAAAAGAGCTTTGCCTTTTCATTTAATTGAGCTGTTGTTGGTGATGTAACAGAAAAGGTTCACTCCGATATGTTTCCAGAACCTGAATGTTTGTTTATCAGTTTCATGAAGAGGAAATTGGGGATGGTGCCCCTACATTCGAGAAAATGGTAATTATTATAGTTCAGTGGAAAAATAATGGAACCCTATTTGAAACTACACATAGAACAAGAGGGAGGTGGGAAATTGAACGCGGGAAGGAGCGATGAACTTTAATATAAATAACTTACTTCTTTGATAATGTCTGGCTTCTCCATTTCTACATGAACATTGTTAACGGGCCTATCGACTACTTCGTTAACAGCTATCTTTCTCCAAGTGGGGTTCTTCCTTAGGAGACGTTTGATTATAGAAAGAGGACTTGATCTGTGTCCAACTGCAGCAGCATGGTCAAAATAATATGCAACAGGAAGCAAAACCAACCACTCGAGAATAATAATGATCAGCACATTCCTCATTCCATTTGTATGGTCACTTAGATCACTCCATCGCATTCCAGGATTTCCCGTTTCCGAAGCCCTAATAGCATATTGGCTAAGCTCGTATAATCCTCGATATAAAGAAAATGCAGGTATTATCTCCAGAACTGTAATCCAGTGTGCTGCAGTAACGCAAGAGGAAAATATCAATGATTTCAGCCTGATTTATCAAAAGATCGTGAAGCTGGAATAGGCAAAAGACTGTATCCCAAAATGGATGGTATATTTTCATTAGAAAAAATGATTTACTTGCTCTGGCATGGATATAAAAAAATTATATTAAAAGTTAATGTCAACTTTCACACGTAGAAACCTGAAATTTTGCTTTAAGTAATCGCTGAACTTACTTGGAAACTTTCCACCTTCAATAAAATTGCGAATAAGAGATCCTGCCATTAACCCTGATCCAAATATGTACAAGTATGCAATTGCTGGTACAAAGAAAATAGGAAGCAGAAACATCACATATCTTGCAGCACTGAACAATAGGCAATACATGCGAAAATAAAAAATGGCACGGTATTTATACCTTGAGCAGTATTAACTTTCGAAAAGAATGCTGCAGCTAGGAAGGATAATACAATCTGCAGGTTAATGAAACTGAAGAAGAAAACAAACTGGATACTGTAGTCGTTCACCTTGAAAAAACTTAGACCTGCAAAGTTACAACGGATTAGATAAATGGCTTCATAACTACTATTTTGTTCAGGCAGCCAAGATGGATAGCTTGTTACCTATAACGGATCCAAAAATGACAAACAGCAAAAGATACACTGTAGACAAAGTAAGGAAGTACGCATAGTAGATAATCCAGTAAGGGCCGTTCCCAAGCCCGTGCATTTTCATCATTGTTCGGAGCTTCTGTTGCTTCTCATATACAAGGTAAGTCAGCATAACCTGCATTACAACTAAGAGGTTCAAACATTGCAGTCACGCAACGATTTACTCTGTGTAATTTTTATGGTATGCCAGATATCCTCTTAAATTCAATCAAACATGTAGAAATAACAAAAGAATTATTGTCAACTCTGGTATCATTTACCGGGAAAAGCAGTGCAACAACCCATTCAAAAAAGAGAGGACCAGCAAGAGAAGAAAAATCAATCGTCAGACGAGTTGCTTGCTTAGGCATTTCTTTTGTGAAATCGAGCAACATTTTTATGCCTGAACCTTGGCCTTGTAGAAATTGGAGATAGGCATTTGATACCTACACATATGTCAAGCAATAGGTCATTGGGGGGGATGAGTTTTGTAACTCGGTGGGTTGACATTTAATAGCGATGAGTCAATATTATTATCTATGAAGTACATAGAACTCACCGCATTCAGTGAACGTGAAACACGCTGAAGTCCGAATGGCCTTGGAATATAAGAGATATTCTGATAAGTCGAGTTATACAATGCAAGCACATTGAAACGCTTGTCATTTGAATCTTGGAAATCATAGGCTATAAGAACAGAAGTAGTTAGTGTTACTTGTGTGTTACCCATTTCAACGTGTAATGAAACAACAGCACTGTAGGCATAGTGAAGAAAAGGTGTCATACCCATTGCAACTTCACTTATCCCTTCCCCTACTTTCCCTTTCCGGTAACCCTTAAAGGTCTCCTCATTGATTGTTATTGAACTATTACGCCACAAGGGTAGACCTTGAACACATTTTATCTCTGCTAAATGAAATTCAGAAGTTCAGATACGAAATCCTTTTCAACCAAACTTCGGAAGAGGCGCATAAATGATACTACCTCCGTTCCAAATTATAAGATGTTTTTGCTTTTTCCTGAATTGCATGTATCTAGACGTGTTTTACTGTGTCAGCTCACTGATTTACATCCGTATTAGTCCATATTGAAAAATCCAAAACGTTTAGAATTCGGAATGGAGGGAGTAATACACAGAGCATCATTTAGGCAAAGCATACAAGTTGATGGTTCTTAATAACTAGACAAGTAGACAAATAATTAAATTATTTTGCATTACACTGAGAACAGAAGTAGCAATGCACTATACAAACTTTACCTTTCTGAACATTAATAGCACCAATGGTTGTGCGGACTGTAACTGAATCCCTGGACTTGCATTGAGATTGAAGAACATAAATTGGTGCACCCGAGAGAATAGCAGGTTCAATGAAGCCCGTAGAAGTACCTGGTACATCTGTCCCCTGAAATTACATGATAAGAAAGCACGACTGACAGATTTCCTTACAGAAACATACATAGAAGTTGTTGTCTGGTTATTTTAACTTACAAGGAGAAGACTAGACATGCTTGTAAAATCAGAAAGATTTGTAAGTGGCGAGTCTGTGAACATGTTCTGCATGACACCTGTCAAACAAACAAGCAAAACTGATGGTTAAAGAAATATGGTATATTCAAAGTGTGTGATATCACCCTTAATTCCACGGTAAAAATTCAGGTACAAAAAGCAAAATATACTCTTAGCAATAGGCTAAATAATTTTTGGGGATAAAAATATTTAAATATACAGATTACTTACTAGTAGATAGACTTTCATTTGCTCCCGTGAAGGGTATACTGGCCGGGCAGGATTGTGATTTTCTGCATGATGCATCCGGAAGGCCTGTGAACAAATTAGAGGAATCCTGGATGGCACGATACTCTGGAAGGGGTACTTGCAGCAGAGTAGGCCATTCTGGAGGATTTGGTATAGGGCAACTGCCAGCCTGATCCAGTGTAGAGTACTGAATTCCGCACACATTTTGGCAAGGAACTGAGCCATTTACATTAATACACTTGCAACCACACTTGTATTTTGGTTTATCCAACAAATTGTTGATGACTCTCTGAAGGACAGTGAGTATTAAACAGAGGTATATCGGAACTATTATTAACCGAATGGTTGCCTTCCTGTTACGTTTCTGCAAGGTGATGAAACATGGTTGACCTCCTCTTAGAACAAGCCCAACAATCAGCATATAATTGCAGAAACTAATGCCAATTGTTCAATGTAAAGGTCCATATTTGTGATGGAGAAATCTAGAAATATTAATATCATTTTGACAATAATAAGCATGCAGATGGATACCAAGCTTTTTTACATTCTTTCAAGATTACACTGGTTTCTCAAAGCACCATCTTATCAATTGTACATAGGTCTTCGTAACATTGGACATGATAGAAACTACGGTATTATAAAACATGTTATATTTGGTACCAGGATGTTTTTAATCATTACTCTGAAACTAAAAAAATGCAAAACCGCCAACGCCTCTTGATATGCACGTCCTGCGGGCAAAGACCGATGCCAGTGCAAGTCTGAGTTTAATTGTTTGTTGATACGTAACACATACCTAGATCTTCCTTAATGTATTAGTCAATAAAGCTGAACACATGCTAGCCTTAGTAATAGGTTGTTTGAAATATAAAAAAGATCTTTTTGAACACATGCTAGCCTTAATAATAGGTTGTTTGAAATATAAAAAAAGATCTTTTTGAGTAAACTAAAATATATGTAAGCTATAATTGATGAATTATGT
Organism: Poa pratensis; assembly: GCA_947311845.1. NCBI lineage: Eukaryota > Viridiplantae > Streptophyta > Magnoliopsida > Poales > Poaceae > Poa > Poa pratensis. The sequence goes on from CAMZMU010000068.1 coordinate 26,526,804, forward strand.
GTTTTATAATAATCATTTTAAAACAAAGTAGTGTGTATAATTACCAAATTCATTGTGTTTTTCTAGAAATACTAGTATGAAACAACTGTGTGTTCATAAACTGTTCTATTATTATGAGAACAAACCTTGTCATGACAAACAGTAATGAATAAACGTCACCCAATCCACGATTTCCGCAAACGGACGAAATTTGGCTGGTAGCAGTAGATCGTGGCGAAATCACCAGAAAGATGACATTTGTAAATATCGGAGCTGCAGAAGGTAGATAAGACTGAATTTCTGCATCGATCTTGCAGCTGTATGAAAACCTAACCTTCCCTTGCTTTATATCCTAAGGCTACGGCATCAGATCACCAGACACCCACCGAATCCAGTTATTATTATTATGCTAAGAATAAAAGAACAAGGAGAACCATCCCAGTATTTCTTACTACGAACCCAAGAATGAACAAAAAAATGAACTGAAGGAAAAACGGGCGGGCGTGGATCAGACCTGGAAGATGATATTTTTGCGCAGGAGGGCATTGGTCTGCGAGGCGAAGCTCGGTGGCCTCGATGCGCCGCCACCGCCACCAGCAGCCGCAGCCGCGCCCGCCGCCAAGGGCTCCATTACGCCTTGCGCGGCAGCGGTTCTTGGGTTCTATCTGTATCTCTCTTCACCTTCCCGTTGACCCAATTTGGATGTGGAAGAATCTGGGCAGGAGTCCTCATTTAGCCGTTAGTGGAGGGGGATTTATATGGGGAACTGCACAAGTGATGCTTCCCGCCACAAAAGACTATTTATCTTGGTTTTCAACCAACTCTTCTTCTTCGCAAGTGCATCTTTGAACGTCCAAAGAGGTTGGAGCGAGTAGTACTCTTCAGCGGAACATCCGCGTCGTATAAATATCATTTTTTTTCCCTCCCTATTCATCATCCTAACGTCTATGCGTGCCATAAAAATTAAGAAATATATATATTAATTGTTTGTTTTTTAGATTGTAATTCTTTTGTTTATACTTTAACGTTGGATGCTTTCAGGACTGCAGATGCATTTTACTCTTTATTTTTCATACCACCACATTTTATAATCCTATCAATCAAAACCTCGGTGAGTTGATGTATGTTTGGATATTTTCGCGATATTAAAATATTCCTTTATGAAAAAATGTTTGGATCGTGGAAAATCCATACAAAATTTAAAAATCATGGATTGTCAAATTAATGGCAATATGTGGTTTATTTCACACCTCTTTTTCTTACGCCCTCTTGAAGATGCGTCGGGAATGTCGTTAGTTGTGCCTTTGTTATCAACTGCCAGTTTGTTTCGATTGACCAATGCAAAAATGAAGGGGAGAAAAGAGTGATGAGATTTTTTTTTGTGAATTCTGAGAGGTTTATTGATTAACAACAGGATTACAATCACTCGAAGAGTGTCAACAAGAAAGCCTGGGTCATAATTGATCCACAGACATCTCCTCCTATCAACACTAGCTTATTTAGCACAAAGATGGGTCACCTTATTAGCTTCACGACCAATATAACATATGCTAAAACTAGTAAAAGCTCTCTGAATTTCCCTCACCTCTTGAGAAATAGCCATGATCTCCAACTTGACCAATAGCACAGATCAACAACTCCCTTGGCGTTGCTTTCAATAATCACAACTGCGGAAAAGCATCTCTAGGAGAAACCGTAAATATCCAACCCATAAAACGAGTATAAGGGGAATCGTAAAACTGTTTTAAGGTCGAAAATGTGCTCGCTAGATCCTACAAATTGACTCGTATATTCGAACAAAAGTACTTCGCGCTAAAATTCAGAGTCGTTATTCTTCAGTTTATACGAGTTCAGGTCATCACACACACATAATTTACATAATTAGACGAACTATGGCTAGATCTAGTTCATCAGAACCCTAAACCTAACCCTAATTCTATGCAAAAGGGCCGGGACACCTCACCACGCCTCGCATTGCAGCGGCGGCGCCGCTCAGCTCACTCGTTGTCCTCAATTCTATGGAAAAGGACTGGGACACCACACCACGCCTCGCATTGCAGCGGCAGCGTCGCACCATCACGTATAGCATGGGCTTTCATAATTCGAGCACTTGCAGCGTGATTATACCACAACGCTTGGACTCTTATTATACCTCCTTGGCAGTCTTTTACCACCAGTCGCGTGTTTCCGCACTGAAAATTCTCCTGGGATATGCGTCAGTGTTTATCTCTACATATCAACCACACCCTCACGGTCGAACGGCCCATCTCATGTTATTGTCATAACCATGCTCATCCATGCAAGTCCAACTCCACAAAAACAAGGGGATGCACGGGAGACTCCTCGGACACACCTGAAGCAAAAGGCTACAAAAAAACTCAGTCGCGACCCATCTTAACTCGCCATCACCATTGTTGCCAAAACAAGACACCATGCCAGAAGATCTAGGGCTTCCTCCCCGACGTCCCTGCAACAAGCAGTCATCGGTCCCGGGAACCAAGTCGGCTCGAAATCGATGCCTTCAACAAGAGGTTGCGATGCAAGTTCTGAAAGGCCTCTACCAAGGGTTTCCCTCGGATACTGGAAGGGAAGGACGAAATAAATGTGACAATGCCTCCAAAGAGGTTAGCAAACGGATACTGGGGATACTGGGGATCTTTTGCAGTCGGTCCTCAATGACGCTTTTGCAAACGGATTCATTCAGCTACCTTTGCCTGTTACTTATACTGCTGATTTTCCGGTTATTCAGTATGCCGATGATACATTGGTAGTCATGCCTACGGACTGTATTCAGTTGCAGCATCTCAAGCTTCTCCTAGATGAGTTTGCCATCTCCACTGGGCTTAGAGTCAACTATAGCAAATCCAACATGTACCCGATCAATGTGTCTGCTGATAGAATGCAGGAGCTAACTAAGGCATTTAATTGTCAGCCAGGGGTTTTTCCATTCACTTATCTTGGCTTGCCTTTGGGCTTGGCTAAGCCAAAAATGAAGCACCTTATGCCTTTGGTGACTAGAGTGGGTAGAAGGCTTCAGACTTGCTCTGACTTTTTGACCTCAGTTGGTAGACTGGAAATGGTCAACTCTGTTATGTCTTCGTTGCCTACCTTCTACTTGACCTCTTTGAAATTATATGACGGGATTATAGTGCAAATAGATAAATATCGCATGCATTGTCTATGGCGAAAGAAAGGATTGGAAAATAAAAATCCACCTCTGGCAGCTTGGCAGTTAGTATGCAAACCAAAGGACAAAGGGGGCTTGGGAGTGATCAATCTCACAGTTCAGAATGACTGCCTTCTTATGAAACACTTGGACAAATTCTTCAATCATGCTGATCAGCCTTGGGTGCATTTAATCTGGGAGAAATACTACCAGCATGATCTGCCGCCTGCCAAAATCTCTGACTGCTCCTTTTGGTGGAGAGATTGTTTGAAGTTACTGGGCAAGTATAAATCTCTCGCTGCTTGCACTCTGGGCACAGGAAAGTCAGTGCTGTTGTGGGAAGATTTATGGACGCATCAACGCTTAACAGTCAACTTCCCACACCTCAGATCATTCGCCATAAACCCTAATGTTGCAGTTAAACATGCCATTGATGATGTGTCTCTGCTTGATTTATTTCACCTCCCTTTGTCAGAGGAAGCATTCGAAGAATTCCATGAATTTGTGCCTTTGGTTGAAGGCCATCAATCACAGGACACCTCTGATGTTTGGAACTACGTTTGGGGCTCCAAATTTACTGCAAAGAAGGCTTATGAATGGTCACATCTAGGTGCAGCCCCTCATTCGGCTTTTAACTGGTTGTGGAAATCTTGTTGTCAGAGAAAACACACGGTTTTTGGCTGGCTCTTCCTGGTGGATAGGCTGAATACATGAGATCTTTTGCTGCGGAAAACTTTCTTCCTTGAGGACTATAGTTGTGTGATGTGCAATGCTGCCCCAGTGGAAACTAGAGATCACTTGTTTTTCCATTGCCCCTTTGCTAGAACCTGTTGGCGAGCGCTTGCCCCGTCAGCTGATCTTAGGGGCCTACAGGGCCTGGACTGCCTAAATGCATATTAGAGAGAGAATTGGATTGCCTTTCTTCATGGAAATCATCCTGATGGGGCTATGGGCTATCCGGAAAACGCGTAATGCATTTATCTTTCAGCAAAAACCTCCAAGCTTATACCGCTGTAGAGCCATTTTTAAGGAGGAGATGAACTGGATCAAGCTTAGGGCAACTAGGAAAGCGTATTCAGATTTTGCTATTTGGGTGGATGAACACTTGTTTTTCCATTGCCCCTTTGCTAGAACCTGTTGGCGAGCGCTTGCCCCGTTTGCTGATCTCAGGGGCCTGGACTGCCTAATGCATATTAGAGAGAGAATTGGATTGCCTTTCTTCATGGAAATCATCCTGATGGGGTTATGGGCTATCTGGAAAACGCGTAATGCATTTATCTTTCAGCAAAAACCTCCAAGCTTATACCGCTGTAGAGCCATTTTTAAGGAGGAGATGAACTGGATCAAGCTTAGGGCAACTAGGAAAGCGTATTCAGATTTTGCTATTTGGGTGGATAGTTTCATCTGATGTATAGTCTAGTCTAGCTTTCTTCTTTTTCCTGTTGCCTTTGTTGGTACATCTCTCATGTACTAACTCTCATTTTTGGAAAATCAATAAAGCATGCAGTACGCAAGTACTGTAAAGAAAGAGGTTAGCGGCGGCCACTGGCTGCATGCGTCGACTTTGATCTGGGCAAGATTTCCACCCTTAATTGCCAATACGCCTTTTTCTGGGCCCTCGCCACGCGAAGTTGACAAGTTGAGCATTACCACAACTGTGTGATTCAGATCCCGCCACGCTAGGCCGATCCGACGTCCAATTCAAGGTGAACCATAAGTCAAGCGTGATTTGTCTTGAAAAAGAAATTTTACCTCCGAAAAAACAGTAGTTTGCGTGATTGAATTTGACTTTGGTACTTGCATATTGTTTGGGGATTTTTGCGTTGAGACTCTGTATTGGAGTTTGGAGGCGTTCACTGGAACATCCAGCGTCATACGCGTTTAGTTGATTTTTCAGCTAAGCTGATCCAGCACATGCACATCGCTAATTACCGAGAAATACCTGCCGGGTAATCTCTTCACGTGTGCGCTATCCCGAAGAACCAAAATCTATATGGGATTCCGAGCTCGATTGACCGGAAAGGGCACCAACGTGCAAATCAAACAGAGTGGAGTAAGAACGGAGAGACATAGTACTTGGCAATCTGCGAGCGTTGAGCAGTTGAAACTTGAAACACGTCAGATTTGTTTAATTTGCAGCTAGGCTTCAGTATTACCAGTCGTTGCCTTCCCAGACACAAAATCCCCAGGTCATCTGGACCAGATGAGACCTGAACGGTCGCCTTCTCTCTGCGTTTAAACTGAATGGATTATGCGTCTACGTGTGGAAGTAACGTACTAACATGCATGCCACCTAAGAAAAAAATGATGATGTGACAGCTAATTAATGTGAAGAGACATATATAGAGTAACCTAGATAGTTACTGTAACATCACACACCCCAAGACAAAATGAGTCTAGAACCTAATAAATGTTATCATACATGAAACCATAAATAAGTTACTACCCACTATGGAGGTAGTAACATAGGGTGATGTTACCACTCAATGTTACTCTCCACTATGAGTAGTCTAAACATGCTGATCCATGATTCCGTGTTGAATAGGCAATTATTATCGGTTTGACATGGGGGACACTAGAATTCCGTCCAACTAATCATTTGTGCCTCTATGTCACAATTATAGCGCAACTGTTACTGCTCCCTCCGATCCGTTCACAGTTACATTGTGTTCTGAATTTAGTCAAAGTCAAACTTTGTGAAGTTTAACTAGACGAGAGGCGTTTTACTAGTCATGGTGTTAGCTACACATGTGTCCAGCACCGTTCGATTAATCCCAGCACCGCTAGATTCGCTGCATCATAACACGTCGATGGACGGCGACTTCACGGTCGTTACATGCAAAGCTCCTATCCACTCACGTATTCTGTCTTTTTTATCTATTACTCGCTCCGTTCCAAAATAGATGACTTTCATTTGTCTATATACGGATGTATGTAGACATCTTTTAACGTGTACATACATCAATATGTGGATATATGAAAGTCAAGTAATTTGAAAGCGGAGGTAGTACTTTCTTGCACTGTTGCTTCACCTGTGGGCCCTCTCATTTGTCCTATCCTCACGTGTTAGCTTTCAACGAAAAAATATCCACTCGTTAGCTCTATGGTCAGCACGTGCTAGCTAGTAGCTTTGTAGCTGTCTGAACTTAAATCCAAAGAAACGATGGATGGATGATTTGGTCATGAAGGATTTGGTCACCATGCTCCGTTGCCATGCTCATCGTTTGCCAATCAGTGAACCGCATGTTCGAAATGACTTTGTGTTTAATAAGCCAAAAAAAACATCTTTTTTGCAGGTTATCTCATTGATTCCCACAAGATCCGTATGTGGTCTTATCTCCAACCAGTGGAAGTGCGCCATTCTATGGATTCTGGGTGCAGCACATTGGAGACGGTCGCCAAGGACTGTTACAACCAATCGGGCTGGCGTTTTTAGAAGAGAATTGCGCTATGAATCTTTATTTTTTTTAAGACTCTTTAGGTGGTTGATACATGTTGCGACTCTTTGTGATCCGTGATTTGTAATAGGCTAGATCTGAGACTATGTTCCAAATAAATTAATAAAGCAGCTATATGCATCATTTTGATGCAGAGGACAGAGCACCTCTTTTCTAAAAAAAAAAAGAGAGATAGAAGCTACTAACTTTATTTGCCTTTCATCGATTATCCCTTCTCAGTATCATGTGAATGAACTGATTGAGGCGCTGTTTTTTTTTTTTTTTTTTTTTGCTAGGGAGTTCAGCTTCAATTGATTTAGGTAGACTGGGACTATCCTATCCCATTGATTTAGGCAATTTTCAAATCATACTGGGAAGAAGTGGATATGCATGGCATAATGGGAGGAGTGGGGAACAACTTTTGGTCAGCTCAAAAATCAACAACGAAGTTTGGGGAAAGAGAAAGGGGACAGACATGTGACCATGCATGCACATGTGACCGCATGCACATTCCGTTAAACACAACGGCCGTTTGACACGCGTCGATGAATAAGTGGGTGTGTAGCTACCACTATGACTAGTGGCGTTCATTTGTTAACTGAATATATATATATATATATATATATATATATCTTTACTATTAAATGGGAGTTGGTATGTACCTACCTGGCAGAAATTCTGCCGACCGATTCTGCCGATCGCTACCTCATGCTAAGGCCCATCTAACTTGCCCCGGCCCAGCAGATGGACTCCCAGACGGCAGACGGTCGCTCCCTCCTTGGTCGTGTAATTTTCATTTGAACGCATCGTTCTAGGTTATTCACGCACTAGAACCCTGCCGCCGTCACCGCCGCCACGCGACACTGCCCAACGCCGCCGGACGCCTCCTAGGACCTCTCGACTCCATTTCCTGGCCGCGGGATGGCCATCTCTCTCTTCCCCGAGCTCGCCGGCCCGGATCGATCGGGCCTCGTTACCGTTTCAGCGGAGGCTAGAGCCGAAGCTCGTAGGACGCCGAGAAGTCCACGCCCCGCATTCTACCTCCACGGCGCTATTCCGCCAAAAGCCGTCCAAGCTTGAGGCGCCCCGCCTCTGGACTCAGTCCGTTTTGGAAAGGTGTGGCATCGTCGACATAGCTTGCGCCACGCTGCCTCCCTGCTAGCCGTGATGGAACTCAAGGTTGATGCTCGATTGCCCCGCAGGCCTAGATGCACGGGTCGAGCTGGTGGTCGGGCTGGCGCCCGACGCTTGAGCGGGTGAAAGAACATATTTTATATCCCCTATGTGTTTTGTGTGTTAGGCAACAACACTAGGAAATATCTAATATGATGATAAGTGGTGCAGGAATTAAATGAAATATTTTACTTTGCATCGAAACACTTGTCAAGAAAAAAGGGAAATTGCAACATGTCTGTCAAGGTAGGAGTCTCCGGCATCAGGGGTGCTCAGGGGCCGGAGTCTCCAACCATCAAGTTTTGGAGCGAAGAGCTCCACAAGACGGCGCTCTCTGTCATCGGTCCGGAGTCGGTCCGGAGTGACCCCGGAGTCTCCGGCCCTCCTGGACCGGAGTCTCCGGTCTAAGTGGACTGCAACGGCTAAAATTTTGGGAGGGGTATAAATACCCCTCCACCTACCTCCAGCTAGCTAGCTCGCCCCAAATTAAAGTCCACCATTATTGCAAGCTCAAGAATCACTAGATCTCTCAATCCCTCCACCCAAACTTGTTGATCTTTGGAGGATTGAAGGAGATGGCCCAGATCTACTACTTCACCAAAGCGTTCTTCATTTCCCCCTCATTCACTTGAGTGATTTGAGGCTAGGGTTTCCACTAGGAAAACCTAGGCATCTTGTTGTACTCACTTGCTTGTTACTTTTGTCTAGCAGGTGTTGTGGTGCTTGGGAGCCCCCAATCCTTTTGTGGGTTGAGCCTCAAGTTTGTTGTAAGGGCTTCGGTTTCCGCCTTGAAGGATTCCGATAGTGGAAGGTGAACCGAGCTTTTGGGCAAGGTTCGTCGGAGAATAGGATGAGGTCATTTGTGACGTTTGAGTTTAAAACTCACACCCCTCCAACGAGACGTACTCACCTAAAAAGGAGGAACTCGGGAATACATCCTTGTCTCCGCGTGCTTCCCGTTCGGTTACTCCTTACTCGCTAGTTCTTACTTGTATCGTGCTTAGTCTAGTGTTAACTTGTCATATAGGTAAATTCATCGTAGTTGCATATCTAGAGAATTTACCTTTGTGTCAAGCCTAAATTCAAAAAAGAGCTAAAAATTGAGTGGCACCTATTCACTCCCCCTCTAGGTGGCCATACCGATCCTTTCAGCGGGGCAGGGGAGGAGGTGGACGCCCAATTTCTTGGCGCCTTTTCTTGCTGGGTCGCGAGAGTTTCAGTAAATTCAGGAAGCGGAAATCCTCTCACGTGCTGATTCTAACTGAGTCCAATAAAGTTACTATCTACTGCTAAGTTTCTCTGGATTGAAGGTATGTGTATGTGATGATTAATTTAGATAAGATGCAGGAGTGACCATGAAGACACTAAGTGTAACACCGCTCCCTGGCACATATCACCAGAGAGGCGGTCGCCCCGTGCGCCAGCCCAAGATATCTGGCCGCACGTCACGACAGTGCAACATCATGCAAATCATTACACAATCAGGCACAAGAAGTGCTACAAATGGTTTACAAGGCCATCAAGGCATGACCAAAAATCGAGCCAAGCATGGCTCAGGACAGATTTTAACTGGCAGCGAAAGACGACTAAGACAACAGCTTGGAGCGGCTCCACTCCACAGTCATCTCGCTAGGCTACTGATCCTAGCACGCTCTTGCTCCATGTCCTCGCTAAGGTGGAAGATGAATCCTCGCCAATATCTGGCCACAAACATAAGGCCCGTGAGTACATTTTTATGCACTCAGCAAGAATCGCCACTCACTACAAACAATCCAACAATCATGCAACAAGATATACATTGGAAATAAACTCCTATAGCATGGCAAGTGTACTCTAAATACACGACATAAAAGTAGCATGGCATTGACAACCAAACATGTCATAAGCAAGCAACGGGGTATCACTAGTACCGAGTCCAAGCCAGGTGGGGTTGGATCATGCACCGGCAATCATACAAAGAGATTACCTGTGACGAGTAAATGAGTGTATCAGTTGGTGCCAAATAATACACAACAGCACATGTGATCACTGCTAGGCCCACTGGCCTCATCTTTCCACTCTGGGCATGCACGGTTGATGTTGGATCAGGCCTAACTCTAGGCTCCCAACTATCACACCGCCCTCCCATATCTCGGGTTACCATCGACATCTCAAGACAACATTCCCTGCATCATCTTATTTGTTCATTTAGTGAGATCAGGTCGTTCAGTAATTCTTTCAAACAGAACTTAAGTTTAACCTCCTGACACGACAAAGACACACAGTGTGACCGACACTGAACTGTTGTTCTATATCCTAGGAACGAGGCTAGCTTGCTAGGTTGACACTATCGAGAGGTTGCATTCCCAACTATCAAAATGCACCTTACTTAGCCGGCACTTCAGGTTGTCACGCCAAAGTCGTACTAAGCAAAATACACTCACATGCCGGTCCACTTGCTAAGACACTCTCCTGCACCATCCTATACGCATGGTACAACGGGCAAGTAAATCCGGCACATCCCCCGACGCTACCGGGTATGCCTAGCTCCGGACTCCCTATCAAAGTCGAACCCGTGCATATCGACCACTCCCCTAGGACAGCACAACCAAACGACTGCGCCCAATGGATGGCATAAAAGGGGCTTAACAACCTACTAGGTCACAGTCCTCCATGAGACGACGATGGTTCTGCTTTCAAAGTTCAGATTAGTGGCACCATGGACTGACCTCTATCGTTGTTTGGAGGGGTGTTTCATTTAATCAAGTTTCATCATTCACAAGTCCAAACAACAGATGATTAGTCCAGCATAACAACCACAATATCATAATAATATATCATCAAACAACGAGTCATTAGCAACATAATATTTCAAGCCATAGTTTGTTTGTATTGACCGGGTGACTATGGCGGAGATACCTCCGACCAGTGCCATCGCAGATCAATACAAAAGGTAGCACAAGTGGTTTGCGTCGATCGGGTGACTGTGGCGGAGCTACCTCTGACCAGCGCCATCACAGATCAACTACAAAAGGTAGCACAAGTGGTTTGCGTCGATCGGGTGACTGTGTCAGAGATATCTCCGACCAGCGCCATCACAGATCAACTACAAAAGGTAGCACAAGTGGTTTGCGTCAATTGGGTGACTGTGGCAGAGATACCTCCGACCAGCGCCATCGCAGATCGACGTTAAAGTTTTAGGGAGGTACATCACTCCACCATTCTATCGACGGCGGCGGTTCCCCCAGTCCATTGTCTCAAGAATGATCTATGTTTGATAAATATTAACAATACATAATATGACCAAGCAAGTACGATCAATAAATATGCAACATGATATGCAACATGACAGGAGCAATATTACAAGTTTCATATTCAACAAAAACAGCAAACAGACATGCATAAATATAACAGTACACAGACAAAAATATAAACACTCGGCATGGCAATAAGCAAATAAACAAACAAACACTGCTGAACTACTCATAGCAAGGGGTTAGCTTGCCTTAGGAGATGGTTTCCAAATGATCCGGGAGGTCTCGGTGTCGTCGCGTGTCGGAAACTCGAAAAAACGACTAAACCACGGAACGGTAAACAACGTGTTAAATAAAGTCAACGAAACCAGATGGCTCCAAAGATAACGAAACTAGTACCAAAGGCTAGGTCTCGTCGTGATACAAATTTAGAAATTTGAATCACCAAAAATGGAGCTACGGTTCAAAAGATACAAATTTGCAAAGTTTGTCTCCCAGGAAAAAAACAGTTCCGCGAAAAAAACAGATCGGGCCGCAAATGGGCCGCTACTGCGTGCCACTACGCTGCGTGCTGCGTGCGCTTGGCCGGGGCCGCTGGTGGGCCGCGAGCTGCTGCTGGCTGGTTGGGCTGGAAAACGGTTCGGAGGAGAGAAAAAAATCCGAAAAAGAAGAAAAACACTGGATCGATCGATGGCTCTTCTTCCTGCCTGCTCCACTTACTGGAACAAGCATGGACCGACCGGGGATGGCCAGAGGCTCGCCGGGAGGGTCGGCCGACGGTGGGGATGGGCACGCCGGGCCCACCGATCCCAGGGAAGGCGGCTCTGACGGCGGGGATGCCTCCTACGCGTCGCCCGCGAGCTCTAGCTCCATGGCCATGGCGGAGGCTCGGGTGGAGCTTGGCGGCGGCGATGGGTGGGCCAGGGACCTTGAAAACGGTGGGAATGGAACCGTCTTGGTGTGCCGCGCCCGTGGGTACGTGTCCGTCAGCGTCATTCGGAACAGATTGTCCGCCAGGACCCTTTCCAAAGATTACTTTTAAATCCTTGACCATACCATATATATCATCACCAATAGGGCGGGTAGGCTTCGTCCGCTGATCTGCCTCACCTTTGAAATGCTTGCCTTTCTTTCTTAAGGGATACTTGTTTGGAAGAAATCGACGATGCCCCGGGTACACATTCTTGTTACCTAAATATATACTTTTAGTCTCACCTAAAATAGTGCGTGTATGCATTGTATCCCTTGTTTAACTGTCATGAAATGTTACTAAGAGCAGGCCAATCATTAATTGTTACAAACAACAACACTCGTAGGTCAAATTCCTCCTGTTTGTGCTCATCTCACACACATACATCTTCTTCACGCCACAACTGTAAAAGTTCTTCAACCAATGGCCTCAGGTACACATCAATGTCGTTGCCGGGTTGCTTCGGGCCTTGGATGAGGACTGACATCATAATAAACTTTCGCTTCATGCACAACCAAGGAGGAAGGTTATAAATACATAGAGTCACAGGCCAGGTGCTATGACTGGAGCTCTGCTCCCCAAAAGGATTAAAGTCATCTGTATTTAGACCAAATCTTAAATTCCATGCGTCACCTACAAAGTCCTTGAACTCTCTGTCGATTTTTCTCTACTGCGATCTCTCAGCGGGGTGTCTCAGCTTCACGTCTTTCTTACGGTCTTGTTTGTGCCACCGCAACAACTTTGCATGCTCTTTGTTTTGGAACAAACGTTTCAACCGTGGTATTATAGGAGCATACCACATCACCTTGGCAGGAACCTTCCTGGGGCGCGACTCGCCCGCAACATCACCAGGGTCATCTCGCCTAATTTTATATCGCAATGCACCGCATACCGCGCATGCATTCAAATTCTCGTACTCCTCACCGGGGTAGAGGATGCAGTCGTTGATGCATGCATGTATCTTCTGCACCTCTAATCCTAGAGGGCAGACAACCTTCTTTGCTTCGTAGAGGGCAGCAACTTTTCAAATCCCTTGTCAGATAGACCATTCTCTGCCTTCCATTGCAGCAATTCCAGTGTGGTACCCAGCTTTTTCTGGCCATCTTCGCAGTTTGGGTATAATTTTTTTTTGTGATCCTCTAATATGCGCTCCAATTTCAACCTCTCGTTTTCACTTCCGCGGTTTATCTATGCACCAAGAATGGCCCGACGAAGATCATCATCGGGCTCATCAACAATGGCCTCTTCTTCAGCTTCGTCTTCCCCCACTGTAGTACCACCGTGTTTAGGGAACATAGGATAGTTGTCATCATCATCTTCTTCTTCAAAGTCTTCAATTATAACCCCTCTTTCTCCGTGCTTGGTCCAACAATTATAGCCGGACATGAAACCGGACTGCAACAGGTTGTAGTGCAGGGTTTTTTAGCAAGAGTAATCCTTCGTATTATTACAGACACTACATGGACAACAAATAAAACCATTCCGCTTGTTTGCCTCAGCCACATCGAGAAAATTATGCAAGCCATTAATGAACTCGGGAGAGCATCGGTCACCGTACATCCATTGTCGGCTCATCTGCATTATATAAATATATCAACAAAAATTACACTACATCATGAATAGAGAAGTGACCAAATTAATCAATACAAGTTCATCACATTAAAAACAAAGTAGAGTAGTGAGCAAATGTAATACATTGTTCACATATAACATACATTGAAACTAACATACAACCATCTAATGCATTTAAATGCAACAACAAATGCGATCAAAATCGCAACTAAGGTAACTATTGATCCAACTGCATAATGATACCAAGCCTTTTTATTAATTGCATATTTTTTAATCTTTCTAATCTTCAAGCGCATTGCATCCATCTTGATCTTGTGATCATCGACGACATCGGCAAGATAAAACTCCAATTTCATCTTCTCTTCTTCAATTATTTTAATTTTTTCTTTCAAATCATCATTTTCTTTTTCAACTAAATTTAACCTCTCCACAAGAGGGTCGGTTGGAATTTCCGGTTCACATACCTCCTAGATAAACATATTTATATCAAGTGTTGGTCGGCATAATTGTCATATAAATACGAAATGAAACAAATAGTTATAAAAGTTAATTAATATACCACATCCGAATCATAGACCGGGCGAGGGCCGACGGGGATGGATATCAAAACCATGGCACTATAAATATAACAAACAATCATACAAGTAAGAAAATTATACAAGTAATAACTATGCATCTAAACCATACAAGTAAGATTTTTTTTTAAAAGATAAAAATAAGAGGCTCACCAAGGTGGTGCCGGTGACAGGACGACGCAGGCGATCGACGGCGGTGAGGACGGGGACAGGACGACACTAAAACCCACAAATCATACTTTAATTTGAGCTCAAATTGCATATAAAACAAATGAACTCCCTAACTTAGACATTTCATCAAACACCTAGCTAGCACTAGAAAAATGAAATGAGCTAAACTAGCAATGAAATGAGCTAAATTAGGAACGTCGGAAGAAAGGATGAAGTTGCTAACCCTTGGATAGATGGGTGCCGCCAATCTTGACTAATCGTGGAGAAAAATGGAGATGAACTCGAGCTCGGGAGAGTGAAAGAGGAGAAAAATGGAGATGTGGCTCGAGCAGGAAAATGAAGAAGGGTGGCTCGGGGTGGAAGATGATATAGGGAACAAAGGTCCATCTTTAGTACCGGACCTTTAGTACCGGTTCGTGATACGAACCGGGACTAAAGGTGCTCGCGTCGGCCCCACCTCTGCGGCGACCTGTCGTGTACCTTTAGTCCCGGTTTATATCACGAACCGGGACTAATGATCTCATTTGAACCGGGACCTGTGCCGTGCGGCGTCGTGTCCGTTCGAACCGGGACTAATGCTCACATTAGTCTCGGTTCTAAATGTCACGGGGACTAATGCGCAGGATGGATGACCTGTTTTCTACTAGTGGAAAGGGTTGACCTTTCTACATGACTAGGTGTCCTATGAAAAAAATGTATTGTATAAAATATTGCATTGGTAAGATTAGATGGTGTAAAACCGTATGATTGTTTCTGACGGGTATCTGCAACAGATGCTCATTCTGCCTGAAGTCTTGCTTTTCTTAACATGTTATAAGCTAAAATACTTCTGCATGTTACCTTTATTTGTACAGTGTATGTGTATTTCCGTAGTACTTACAGACTTGTAAATCAAGATGCATTCAAGCTCTTCATCGTACAACTTATTTCTAGAGAAATTTGTGCTTTATATTTTATCACCTTGCTTCTATTATTCCAGTTCATTGAAAAGGATTTAAAACAAGGCAGTTACATTGCTCTAGGCGACTATTAACTGTGGTGAACAAATAATCTTGTATATAAAGGAGCGACATCTCTACCCCCAATCCAGCTTGCCACGTCACCCCCTTTATTCTGACCGTCAGATTGATCAAACGGACGGCCAGGATCGAGCCACAACGTCCACCGCGCGCGGTACTGTTCCTAGCTACAGTGCACACGCGTTTCGTCCAATCAGGAGACGCCACATCATCCGGTCGTCGCCGGTGGAACCGGTTTCCAGCCGGTCACCACTTTCGCACGATTTTTGGCGCATCATTTTACGGAAACCCTCCCGCAAAGGACTGCTTTGCAAATTTCGGAAATGATAGGGATCTCCGTGTAAAAATGTCAACTCACCTCATCCTCTCTCTTCCCCTCTCCCCGCGCGAGCCCGAGCTCGCCGGCGCCGCCGACGCCTGCCCCCGCCGCTCCGCCTCTCCCCATTCAGATCGACTCGCACGGCGACTTCCGTCGTCGCGCCCTCTCCCTCCTCGCCGACAGCCGCGCGCCAGAACGCCGCGACCTCGCCGGAATCGACGCCGCCGTGCTCGCAGGCCGCCGCCGCGTTCGCAGGCTACCGGCGACGCTCCGGCGACCCAGAAGAGGCGGCGCCGCCGCTCCCGGGCACCCCACGTTCGCGCGCGTCCAACGCGCCCATGCGCGTGTCCCAGCTCGCGGTGGCGCGACGCCGGCGTGGTCGCCGCCGCCGCGACAGATCTGCCCACTGCTGACGTCATCACGACGTCACAGTGGGACAGCCTGTCAGATTTTTTCCTTTTTTCGATTTTTTTTTAAAAAAATACTAAATTCCTGACAGGTGGGCCCAAATTTATTTGAACAATTTTTAAAAACTGCTAAATGCTGCAAAATCGATAACTTTAAATATATCCAACAAAAAAATAAAAAATACAAAATCAATAACTTTAAACATATCCAACGGAAAAATATAAACAATATATCAAAATCATCAAAAAATAAGTGAAACTCCTTAATGACATGATGGTGAGAACAGACTAAGATCACATATATTCTTTCTAGAATGCTGGCGACTGGCGAGTATCCTGGAGATTGAAAAGCGAAGTAGATGGGAGATTGAGATTCTTCACCTTGACATCAGGCTGCCCTAGGTGCTGCTGCAGCCACTGAGCGGAAACAACTGGGTCGTCCTGCGGCTGCGCCATTGGACCCGAACTGCCCGCTGCAGAGCCGAGGTTCCTCGAGATTGGTTAACTGGACTGGAACATGAACCTTCCAGGTGTGATAAGATTCTGAGACTGAAGTTGGTGGTGGGGAGGACCGGAGGACCAAGAGGGAAGCGGTCGCGGGAAGAAAAAAAGTGATATTTGTCAACAGCAGAACAGAGAGAGGATGGCCGCCGCTGGAGTAGATGAGTCGATTTGGACTAGTGAGGCAGGCATGGGTAGGACTACAAAAATGCTTCCCTTCCGAAAGGGCACCAACGAGTGGAGAGCGTGCCACGTGCTGGACCTAGAAAGGTGGAGAAATCTAATTTGGCTATGGACAGGTCGAAGCGAGGCGCACGCTCCGTCCGGCCGATTCCGCGGTCGCGACTCGCGCGCATAGCCCAGCGCGTACGTCCTGGGAAAAGCAAGCAACCAACGCAACGCGTACGATCCGAAGGCCACCTTACGCGTACATCCTGGAAGTGAAGCCCCCGCGCGTGTACGCACCGGCCGGCCGATGGAAGCTGCTCGCTCGCGTACGTCCTGGGCGAGGCCCCTGTGTGTTAGCTGGTTCGTGTGATGTACAGAAGACAGAACGTACAGAGAGAAAAATCGAAATATTTTTTTTGAGATGTGAAACTATACAGTACAGGTTGTACAACTAACAGATTATACAACTACACAAATTAAGTTGTACAACAAAAAGGGACACATGTTGTACAACTATACGCACAGATACAGGTTATACAACTGCATAACACATATTGTAGAACTAGACAGAGATAAGTTGTACAACTACACAACACAGGTTGTACAGACACAGGTTGTACAGACACAAGTTGTACAACTATACAGACACATGTTGTATAGACACAGGTTGTACAGACGCAGGTTGTACAACTAGACAGACACAGGTTGTACAGACGCAGGTTGTACAACTAGACATATACAAGTTGTACAACTACACATACATAGTTTGGGTTGCAACTACAGAACAGTTTGTACAACTATACATAACCGGTTGTATAAAAAAAAGTTCGTCGAAACATATCAACATGGGATCTAGTTTTGAAGATCTCGACGCGAGGAGCTCAAAAGTGAAAACGGTTCGTAATTTGGATAAACAGTTCTCAAGATATTTCGTTTTTAAAATTCGGATTTGAAAAATAAAAGGCAAAAAGGCAAAATTGTATGACCCACGTACGTGCATGCCCTCCCTTTCTCTCTCATACTCCCCCACTTTCAATCTAATTGTGACACATGTCAGACATGCAGACAAACAAAATTGGATCATGTGAGGAGAAACCGACACTTGTCACAATTAGAACGATTGTATGGTTCCCTTTCCAAAGGAAACCCTTTTTCTAGTGATTACTGGCAGGCAGCAGCAGCAGTAGGCAAGAAGAAGGTTGCCTCCATGCCCGGCCCGTTTACGCCAAGACGGACTCGGGCTGGGCCTAGGACATTTTGTTTCAATAGGCGGCCTACGACTCGTGCACTTCTCGCGGATACGGACACGGAGTGCGAAATCACTAATTAAAGGGTTCCCTTCGCGAAGGTAAACCCGCGCGCGTTGTGGTCATGACTAGTGTCAGCTTCTCCTTTTACGCGGTCCCCGTGGATGCTTGCATGTGTGACAAGTGGCAGCATGAGAGAATTTTGGTGGGTTTTCTTCTCTTCTCCCCCGCCCAGGTTTGTACCGCATTTATTTCGAGATTTGTTTTTTAAAAACGAAATATCTTGATAACCGTTTATTCGAATTACGAACCGTTTTCACTTTTGAGCTCCTCGCGTTGAGATCTTCAAAACTAGATCCCATGTTGATAGGTTTCGACGAACTTTTTTTTGTACAACCGGTTATGTATAGTTGTACAACATGTGTCTGTGTAGTTGTACAAACTATGTTTGAGTAGTTGTACAATATGTGTCTATATAGTTGTACAACCTGTGTCTGTATAACTTGTGTCTGTCTAGTTGTACAACCTGTGTCTGTACAACATGTGTCTGTGTAGTTGTATAATCTGTACCTGTCTAGTTGTACAACATGTGTTATGCAGTTGTACAACCTGTGACTATATAGTTGTACAATCTGTGTCTGTACAATCTGTGTCTATTTAGTTGTACAAACTGTGTATGTACAACCTGTGTGTGCTTAGTTGTACAGCATGTGCCTTTATAGTTATACAACATGTATCTGTTTAGTTGTACAATATGTGTCTATCTTGTTGTACAATATGTGTCTCTTGTTATGTATATTTTTGTACACTGTTATCTGTGTAATTTGTACAATGTGCAATATTTTTTGTTATACTCCCTCCTACCTCCTATGTGTTTGTGCGTACTAATTTATTAAATTTTATACACTGTCCAAGACGCGGAGTAAAGATGTATGTGGAAGAATTGGAATTTGTGCCACAGCACGCGTGCACGTACGTACGTGATGGCATCATATATATAATGTACTAGTGTATCAGGTCAGTCATGTACTAGTAGTATTGAGGTTCAAACTTCAGTTACGAACGCGTGTAGGATCTCAGAAAACTTCAGTTACGAACGCGCCTATGATCACGCTTCGTGCGCGTCGTACATGCAGCACGTACGCACCTAGGATCGGGCTTTGCCACGCCGCGCGACGCACGTACGCTGCACGGGGATCGGCCTGAGCTGGCCACGTGTCCTCCTCTCATGACAGTGTGCTTCGGAAAGGGTTCCCTTTCCATAGTCCTACCCCACGGAGTGGGGAGCCCTAGTAATTGAGAATGCATAGAAGGACATGGCTACGGTACTGAAACAAGCAAATAGGGCTGAAGAGGCCATCGAAGCAATAAGAACCTTCCATCGTTTCCTAATGAAGCTCAGGACTCCCTTGACAATATTCTTATTGACTTGTACAAGGTATCTCGGTCCCGTAAATTTACTTATACAAGCTAAATCCTTCTGCTGAATTGCATGGTATACATAATTCTTTTGAAAGCATCTTATTTCTAAGTCAGATTCGATAAACTATGTTTTTTTCTCGCAAGGATGCATGATCAATAGGACCAGGACATGTATGCACCAATATTATATATTTATATTTTCTATTGTGTTCAGTCCACTGATTTTATATTACACTGATTCTATCTTACAGGGGTGTTCTCACAAGCAAGGTGGAGATTTGGGCGTTTCCAACAGTTAATTTGACGAATAATTGGGGATATAATCAAGTTCAAGCTTGACCAGCTGGCCAAACCATGTCGCCTCATTCTCTGGCGCCAAACAGCAGGCCAGCTTCTCATTGTCTCGTGCCAAAATGGCAAAGCCATGCAGCGATCATTCGACGACTCGACACCATGGCTACTATCAGTAGCGTAGCCAGGAATTTGTCACGCCCCAGGCCAACTTCACGGCTACCGTGCAAAACAGTGTTAAATAGTGTTATTTTAGCTACAGTCATTGAAGTATTTTCTTACCACGCCCCAGGCCATAGCCCCCCTAGCCTGGGGTTATAATGGCTAAATACCCGATCGACGGCCATCATGCCGAAGACATCAACTGTTGCCAACGTCCATCATCGTCCATTGTCGCCTCTCTCAGAAATCTCTCTCTCCTTTCCTATCCTATCCTATCTAAAAGAAAAGTTTGGTTCCTCTCCTACGTTGTCGCTTCGTTTTCGTCCAACTCTTTCGTCTAACATCGTCGTCGCCCTCGCTCTTAGTTTCGTCGCACCTCCTCCGTCTCCCTCCCGTGATTAGCGCAAACGAATTGGGTGAGAAAGAAAACACGTCTTCGTCCGACTCTGGCCGTAATTCTCTCTCTCTCCATATATCGCTGCCACGGCCTCCAGCGCCTCCCTTCGTCCTCGACCGACCAAAATCCGTTTGTAACTCCCACTTCACTACCGCCGCCGGATCCAGCTCCACGTCGCGCCGACAACTAAGTCGGTCATCGTTCCCGTGGGTGACCAACCACTCTTGTTTTTTGCCAAACAACGTCGCCGCCCTGCCCCGCCTGACGCCTCTTGCAGCCGCTCTGCCACGCTGCCGGTGCCCGCCGCCGCCGTGTTACGACGTGCCCTTCCCCGCGGCTGGCGCCCGCCGCCTCTCCCGCTCCTCCCACCAGACGGATCGCCGCACCTTCCCGCTGGCTGCCGCCCTGGAGTATCACGTCTGCTCTTCCCCTCAGAATTGGTGGAACCGCGGCCCCGCGAATTCAGCCGGCCCAAAGCAGTGGACTGCTCCACGAAGATACTATATTCTCTGATGCTGTATTCAAAACCAATTTTGCATAGTGGAGATTAGCAGAAATATTTGTTGATCAGTAAATTTATTCTCATGTTTCAATCTAACATCATCGAAGTCGAGCCTGGTACACAACTTCTCGTCCAGTTCACATCCATACTTTTTTTTTTGCATAGATGGGAATTTCATTGAACTCCTATGGAGTATAGTCTATGGGGGAACTGCTCCTGCGGAGCAGATGAACCAATTGAATAATTAATTATGACTGGGGCTTGTCTTCCTCATCATACACCCGAGAGTCGCAATTCCCTAGAGGTTCTCCGCCCAAGAGCTCACTATATTTGTGGAGCAACTCAGATGATTTTTGTGTGATTTTGTATACATGTCTAATAAAATCGTGTTTGCTATAAGTGATGATATGAATTCAATAGCAAAATTATGCTTGAAGTATCTCTCTCCAGAGCGAGGCAAACTCTCCCTAGAGCATAGAACAAGAAATAGAAATATTCAGATTATCAATTGTTTAGCCTCAAGGTATGATTGATAACCAACTACTCTTGGTCTCATTATTTACTCTCAGATGAGAGGCCAAGAACATAAATCAGTACGTGATCATCCCAAGGTTCTTACGAAGTTCCGCTGCAGTGATCATCAGAGAAAATTATGTTAGCATATCAGGTGTAGCCATACATGCATAACAATCACCTGAACGAAGAAATAGCCAATTTAAGTGATTCGAAATATAAGAACATATGAAGAGTTCATGATGTCTTGAACACTTCGTTGACCAGTGGCTCGAGCTGCATTATGGATTGCCAGAGAGCTTTGACCTGTAGTCCTTGCGGAAGACGTACAACAGCTCGCCTTCCATTGAAACCTACACAGGCCGCAACAGTTTCGTGCTCAGATTGTCTCGGACCAGACGGCTAGCCAGAAAGTAGGTATAAGAGGCGGTAAGAGCATCTCTAGCAGAGCCCGCAAAACTGGTCAAACTTGTAAATTTATAGTTTTTGTCGGAAAAACGTCCCGAATAGAGCCTGCAAAACTAGTCAAAACCTCAAAACTTTTGAGGGTGCCCGCGAAATCGTAGCCACAACCTGGAAACATGGAGATTTTGAGCCAATATGAGGATTCCTTCAAGAGTGCCTGCAAACTGGTCAACGCTCGCGAGATGAAATCCTCACCGTGCATTCCCCATCCTACGGCCGCACGTCACCGGCCGGCGGAGGAGCGCGTGAGGTCGGCCAGCCGGCGGAAGCTCAACGCACAGCTAGCTAGCTCAACGCGCGTGAGGTCGGCCGGCCGGCCGGCGGAAGCTCAACGCGAGCTATCTAGGTAGCTAGCCAACGCGACGGCGCCAGCGCTTTTCCTGCATCGATTGATTACCACGCGGGGGCACGCGGGTAGCTGGATCGATCCGGGCGAGAGGAAGAAGAAGATGTTGGAAAAGAATATAAGGGAATATTCGATTTTACGGTTTCAGTTTGAGGGCTCTGTTCTGCGCCGCACGTTTTGTTGAGCAAAATCACAAAAAACACGACCCTCGAAACTGTTTTGCGGTTCCGCGTTTTGCGGGCTCTGCTAGAGATGCTCTAAGAGAGAAGCGCCTCCAGGAAGCCCCGGTGTCTGCCGTGAAAGGCTGGAGTGAGCGCTCCGCCTAATCAATCTGCAGCGCGGCGCGGAAGGCGCTCGTCGTCGGTGACGACGCTACGCTCGAAGTGGTCGACGACGTCCATGGGGCGTTGTCGCTCACGTCTGCAGGGTGGCGGTCGGTCTCCACAACACCGCCGTGGCGCGCGAGGCTTGATGCCTCGATGGTGCCTACTCGCTCGAGGGGCGCCACGGTGAAGAGCCGGCCGTGGGTGACGTGGAGGTGGTGGCGAATCAGAGGGTTGGACGGAGAAGGAGATGAGAGGAATGGGGCGTGACGATGAGGCCTGCGGTGGCATGAGGAGGCGGGCAGTGATGGAGCTGGAGAGAGATATGGCGGCCGTGCCGCCGCGGAGGCCATGGTGTGGCTGTGGTTCAGGTGGGGCGGCGCGAGGACTATACGGAGTACAAATCGGGAAAGCAAAGAAATTTTCGGAGATTGACCACCTCGTCAAAGCGGTTCGCTGAGAATTGATCCATGATATCAGGATGTGCGGAGACGGGGCGGAACTTTTCGTCCGCTCGCAGGGTGGTCCGCCAACGCTAATTGCTAAGTACACCCAGATCAATCCTACCCGTTAGATCTAATTTCTTGGGACAATCTAATGGTGTAGTTTCGGCTGTGTACACTGGACGGGGTGGCTGTAGGAAAGATCAAGTTTGCTTGTTTATTAGTAGTGGAGATAAGAATGGGATCTTTACGGCGTATTATTTGGAGTGGGATCACCAACATAGTCGAAAACTAAGGAGAACGCAAGGTCTCAGTTCTTCGGCAGCGAGTCCTATTTGGAATGCGATCTGGTCGCTTCGTACCCCATCAAAGATCAAGATTAATGTGTGGCGGGCAATGTTGGGAGCGATCCCATGGAGAGGAGTTCTCGCCAACCGTCACGTACCAGTTTCTGGCCAATGTCCGTTATGCTCAACTGAATGCGAGAGCATCGCGCACGCTTTCTTCAAGTGCGCTAGGACAAAGGAGGTTTGGTCGGGTCCGGGGATGTCCCAGCTGATCAATGATGCTACAACACTTGAAGTACATGACACACCAATATTGGAGTCTCTACTCTTGAATTCTGGTTCAGCTCCTATGTTGCCAGAAGTGCATACATGTGATTTGATGGCTGTTGCAGTATGGTATCTATGGTGGGAAAGATGTAGAGCTACTCATGGCGAGACCCTCCAAGCTCCGAAGAGAACGGTTCAGTCGATCATGGCTTTGTCTTAATTATAAGAGAGCGAAAAGAAGAGGGCCATGTCCTATTGAGAGACATGGATGGACAAAGCCACCAGATGGTTTGGTTAAACTCAACGTTGATGCATCTTTTGATATTAACACCGGAACAGGAGGTACAAGAGCAATTATTCGTGACCATTTGGGCTCTTTAATTTCGTGTGGAAGGTGGAATTTGCAATTTGTTGAAGATGCAGCAACAGCTGAAGCTTGTGCACTTGGTGATGGACTTCTTTTGGCCGGACAGGAAGGATGCAACAAGTTGCTCGTCGAATCAGATTGTATTGAGGTTGTGGAGGTGATGCAAAATGGTGGCAACTCGCTAGGTGCGGCAGCATCAATATACGAGGAATGTACTTTTCTTTGTCGAAATTTCGCTCGTGTTACTTTTAATCATTGTCCTCGGGAAGCCAATATGGCAGCTCACGAACTTTCAAAATTTTATGAGGTAAACCATGGGGTGTGGCATGGTGACCCTCCGGTTTGTATTAGAGCTGTAATCGCAAACGATGTAACTATTATCAGCAATTAATAAAGTTGCCGTACCAATTTCAAAAAATCAGTGGCATTATTTCTCCAATAAGAATGTGAAGTCGAAAAGATCAAAACCAAGTAGTAAATAAAAATCAACCCGTGGCAACTATTTCCTATTATATATTTATATATATAAACCCAACCTGCAAAAGCGCTCGAGCGCAACGGACGGTTCAACATACGTGCGGGCTCAGGAGGCAGTCTTCCCGTAGCAAAGCATGGGCATTTAGCTAGTCCTCTAAATAAACCTTTGTGTTTCAGTGTTACTCCCTTGTGGACATGGAGTAGTAACATGTCGGGTAGTTGCATGCTTATGTGCTAAAGTTCCATCAGCACTTCAACGTTGATCAAAACTTGTGGAAGTGTGGATTGATTAAATTACGGGAAAATTGTTTAGCAGCAGCCGAGGTGCATTTGTATTTCAGTTTGATTCTTGTGTGAAATTTTCTGGTTGATAGTGCTGGTAGTCATTGCCGGCACACCCGTCTTTAGGGATGATACCGTCGTCCAAGGAGACGAACGGTCTTCAACGGTGATCGTCGTCCACTTGCCGTTCTCCCTGGCCAAAAGGAATTTGATTTCCCAGTGCGTGAAAATGAGAAGAATGTTTGTTGTATGGCACAAGGTGTTGTCCGACGAGCAGATACAGTTGGTTTGCCATTCATGGGAACACTTGTGTCGCATAAGGGCTGATGTACTACCTTACGGATGGCACAAAAACAGGTCAATCAAGAACTCCATGCCATTTGGATTCGATTGTTGTACGGGTTTCAACATATAAAAGGTTGTTCATTTGATTTATCGTGACGCCGTAGCAACGCACTTTCAGTGGATACGATCTAGCCTTTAGAATAGCACTCGAGTGATGCTTCCAAAGAAGCAATATGTTCACCCCACTCGGTTATAGTTGGAAACATTATATTTATAAGAAAATAGTTTAACTTTACATAGGTTTCAGTCACTTAACTGGGACATGGATGTAGAATTCATTTTTGCACTAATTTATGGTGGAGAGAGAGAGAGAGATGGCGAGACAAGTGTGGAGACAATCATGAGAAGCTGACTCTATTCAGTTGGCATGTGAAGAACAATAGACCGAGCGAGTCACATGACTTACGCTAAGCGTAACGGGCGAGTTTTAGGGCGTTTCTACTCAAAAACATTGATTATGCCAGTTTATACATTGCGAGGGCGATGTATATGGGAGTTTCTTCTTGAAGACATATTCGTGATATAAGCGAAGTGGAATCTTAGTCAACAAGATAATTGTAGTTTCTATGCATATGATTCAATTTATAAGTTTTAATCGATTTAATTATGGAAATTAGAATCTTATCGTTTTTGCAATATTATTTGGTTATATCTATTTCTATAATGCACACCTTAGTTTTTCATGTGTAGCAAAAAAAATTGAGCGACCCGTAGCAACACACGGGCATTAAACTAGTATATATATAAATAGCATCTTAAATATAAATTTAATATTATTATTGTGTTTTGTACGTAAAACTTCCGATCTATTCATCAATTGTCAAGCCAGTACAACAAACACAAGAAATAACAAAATTACAACCAGATCCGTAGGCCACCTAGTGACGACTACAAGGCACTGAAGCGAGTCGAAGGCACCACTGTCATCACACCTCCCTTAGTGGAGTCGGGCAAACCTTTATGTACATTTAATATTATATATTTGATATTTTTTGTATATAATTAGTCAAAATCCAAAAGGTTTGACTTTAAAACCTTACAAACGTGAAATAAATAAAAAGGAGGGAGTACTTCCTTTTCCCATAAAAATTGTAATTCTTTTACCATGAATAAGTCTTCCAGATGGTAATTTTGACCATCGGCTTCTCTACAAATATATCTTACATTGAAATTATTACAGTTTCAAATATATTTTATAATATCTCTACGATTGATAGTTTGATATTCGCATCAGAGATGCCCCGAAACCCTACTTTCATCATGTGCACTATCTAAGATAAGGAGACAACCACCATGAGGAGAGCAACACACATTACACACAGCCACACTTCTCCATCACAATCTCCATCATCCGCCACGCCATAGCCACACCTCCATAGTCATCACATTAGCCATAACATGTGTACTTTTGTTTTTTTTCGTGATTGACTACATTGTAAGACTAGTCATTTAAAGTACCTTCTCCCTACAATGTTTACTATTGTTGATATAAACCGATGTGTGAGTGGATCCTTTGGGCTCTGGGCTGGGGCCTAGCCTCACAACATCACATGCGCATGAGATAAAATTATCAATGTAAATTTTCTTTATATTTTCTAATATTAATACCTCAGTATTAGGATTTGTCACTTGCCCAAGACCCCAAATATCGATATAGTGGCGACGTCGCATAACGTTAATGTGTTGATTTGGTTCTACCTTAATAACGCAGACAACCTCGCAAGACGGTCATGAACTAGAACGAAAAATCGTATCCACGATACTGCGGTAGTATTGTCGTGCTGTCTCAAGGCCGGACCACCCACTTATATCTTGCTACGCGATAATTTTTCATTGCCACTGCTCATTATTTATTATATCCTCCTAATCCCCATGCATCTTCTGCACGCGAAATCTTTGGATTATAGCTAATTTTTATATATTGATAAAATAATTATAATCATTTGTGTTTGTCAGGAAAATAGAAATACTACGCACTAAGACAACCGACATGAAGAAATCATCTTTTTAGACTTAATCAATTTCTGGATTCGATAATTCGTAAATCTCTAGTGAAGAAGAGCTATTAATACATCAAAACCCGTATGGCCGTACCGAAGGTAATCAACAAGGAAAAACCTCATGTGTAGGCAACACAACACGTTGAAGGCGCCTAATGCATCAGCCGACATATGATAAGCGTTTTCCTTATTTTTTAGGGTGCTTTATTTATTCGGTTTTGATAATCCTCATTTGATCGAGAATAAGTTAGATCCCACTCAACTTTAGAACTATCAGATTTACATCATGATTTCGTGCGGTCCTTGAGCTGTACATGTGTTGCAACTCAAAAAAAATTCAGTTGTACATGGGCTGCATATAGGTTGCAAGTTTGCAACTGGGATTTTCCCGGTCGCTTGTGGGTTGCATATGAGTTGCAAATAATAAAAAAAATCCCAATTACACATGGATTGCTCGTAAGTTGCAAATGAAAATTTTCTAGCGTCAGGTGGTTGCACATGGGTTGCAGCTGAAATTTCTCAGCTGGATATGAGTTACAACTAGAATGGGGTGGCATCATTCTCGCTCGATGGAGAATTAGTCGATCCCTTATATATTTACTAGGTAAATTTAGTGCGGCGCACGCCGCACCTGTTGGGTTTGAAAAAATTTGAAATTCGCTGAAATTTGTTGTGTGGAGTATATCAAAATACCTAATGAATTAAAATGTTAAAATTATATTCTTATAGTAATATTTAACTTAAGTCTATGGTAGTGGGAATACACATTTGTTGAATTGAATTATGTAATTGGAATAAATTAATTTAGATTGTATCAAAATAATTATCAAATTGGAATGTTCAATTTAAGTATGCAAATGGAGGGAATGTATGATTTGAATATTTAATAAATTTAACTTCATGTAAGTGGAGAGAGTGCATTTGTTTTTTCCCTTGAAGTATTTATTGTAATTTTCCAATTTAAAACGTTAAAATTCGTTGGAAGATGTCGTCTGGATGAGCTTCAAAATTTCAGCAATTACAAATGTACAAAAATATCTAGGTTTAATTCCAACTCCATTTAATTAGAGGGAATGCATTTAGGTTTTCTCTAAATATTTGTTAAATTAAAATGTCCAAAAATGTTTGCACCTTGGTGTAAATAGTTTTTTTTTTTGGATATTTTGATATTTTTTGTCACAATATTCTGATGGTTAGATTTTAATTTACTGATTATGCATTTTTCTTTCTTCTGGGAATTGTGTAAGCAAAGTGAGCTTATATGGCAGGGTTTCAGCAATTTCTTAAATTCGAGTGGAAAAGTGATTGTATTTTATTGTAGGTAGTTAGTATGTTTTTTTTTGGACATTTTGATACTTTTTTTCATATTTTCCTGTTGGATAGATTTTGAATTATTGTTTTTTTCTTTTTTCCCCTCAGGAGATTGTGTAAGTAAAGTGGGCCCACATGCCAAGGATTTAGTATTCTCTTAAATTTCCGCGGAAAAAGGTTATATATTTTTTTGATGTATTTTTTGTACGAAAAGTTGGAACATTCGTTATGTTTAGGAAATTTTGATACGTTGTTTGTATTATTTTGAATTATAGATTGTATGTACTGTGTGTAAAGTTTGAATGTTCATTAAATATAAAAGATTTTGATACGTTAGGTAATTAGGTAGTGGTAATTTTGTTTGTTTTTTGTGGTATTTTTTCAATTTTAAATGGTGAAGTTTATTGAAATCTGTCGTCTGTAGTAGATTCAAAATTTTAGCAATTTTGGATGTTCAAATATATCCCCTTGAATAGTTCGATGTATTTTTTCCATGTTTTTAAATGTTCATCAAATTGAAATGTTCAAATTGATTTCATGAATACAACTGAATGTAATTAGGGAAATTCCATTTAGATTGTGTGGATATATTTTAGAGCGTTTTCATTTCTTTTTGATAGCAAATTGAAATGTATTTGTTTTTTTCTGAGCATTTTGGTATATATTAGTGCAGTTCTAACTTTTTTAGCAAATTGAAATGCTATGTTAGTGTATTTTTATTTTGCTACAATTTTCCTATGTAATACTGTAATCAAAGGAATTATATTATGGATGTGCACAAATGTTAATCAATTTGGGAATTAGTTTAAATTTGTAGAAATATGTAATTTGTAAAAAAAATTAGGCTTGGAGATTATTGGAGTTCAAAATTTTGTGTTTGTTTAAAAAGTGTTTAGTTTTTACAAAAAAAAATTCATATTTGGGAAAAAAAATTAGGTATGAATTATTTTTCGTTTTTCAATTTGATCATGTTTGAAAGTTGTTTCAATTTAAAAATATTCAAATTTTAAATTCGATTGGATGACATAAATGGTATCCTTTTTTTTCCCTTGTGATTACTTGTGATATATGAATGTGTTCATTTTTACAAAATGGTCATGTTTGAAAGCTGTTTTAATATAAAATATTTAAATTTAAATTTTGGTTGGATGACATAAATAATATGTATTTTTCCCTTGTGATTATTTGTGATATATATATATATACACATATACATATATATATATTTCCCGGTGGATAGTTTTGAAATTGTTGGATGTATTGTATTATTCAGTTTCTGAAATTTAAATAATGTGGGAGGGCCCACTTGTCTTAGAAAATATTGTTTCCTGGAAATGTCCTGTTAAAAAAAAATACACTGACAACTGGGTCCCATGCTGACGTCCCAGTGACGTCAGCAACGGCGTAGCACTGCCGCGGCGGCGTGGAGCACGGCGGCGGCGCACCACGGCGAGACAGGACGTGCGCTTAGGGGCGTTGGACGCGCCTCGACGCGGGGTGCACGGAGGTGGCGGCGCCACCCCTGAATGGTCGCCGGAGCATCGCTGGGAGGCTATGAACACGGCGGCGGGTGTCGACGACGGCGGAGATGATTTCGGTGAATTCGCGACGTTCCAGCAGTTGAGAGTCGGCGAGGAGGGAAAGGTGGTGACGCGGAAGCTCGCTATAGGCATCGATTTGTCCGGCGAGGAGCACAGCGGCGGCGGTGAGCGTCGGCGGCGGCGGCAGCTCCAGCGTCGCGGAAGAGAAAAGAGAAGAAGGGGGATATGTTGAATTTTTTATAAAAAAGTCCTGATATTTCGCAAAATCACGAATAGGTCCTTCGTGCGCAGAAAGCGTGGACTGCGGAACATTTCCCAGAAAGCGTGAGTTCTTTTCGGTAAGATATCCGCGTGGACCGTCGGGGACCGTCGGATCGACCGGATCGGACGGCGCGGAAGCGTTCTGGTGCTGTAGCGGGGCACAGTAACCGTGTTACTGTTCCTCAGAACAGTGAATGAATGTGGAGGCCGAATTCTTCTCAATCTTAATATAGTTAGGTAATTTTGCGTAAAATGAATAGTTAGCACTTCCATGCCCTTTTTTTTAGACAAGCACTTCCATGCCAAATATGGCCTTAGTAACACATGGGCCTGAACACAGCAGCTTGACAAAAGGAGCATCCTTTCGCGCTCCACACCCTGACCTGTACAATCAGTTTGGGCTTGTACACCAAAACAAAACGAAATGGACCCCACGGCCCCTTAGCCCCGGAGCAACAACACGAGGCTAAGATGTCAAAAATCTTGGTATCCAAAGATAAGGTCCCTAAGGGGCATTCTTTTTTTTCAATTTAAGATTGAAGAAGGGACTCCGCGAAGGAATATCAAGACCCTTTCATCCAGAGGTTAGGATATCGGCTTTTCATGTCGAACCTCTCTGCGCACCCACTTCAACGCCATTTACGCGTCCAAATTCGAAATTTCTCCCAACTCCGCCGCCCCGACGCCACCGGCCGCCTTTTTCCCGCCCGCCGCCCCCCACGATTCAAACGGCGCCGCGCCCCCGCTCCTCTTCCCTTCAAATTCGCGACGCACGCAACGGCGTCCAGCCGTCCACCCCGTGTCACTGACAGCTCGACCAACGGAGCCAGCTAGGGGCAGTTATTAATACGCGCTTTCCATTCCAAAACCGAACCAAAACCTCGCCAGGTTTCTCCACGCTTCCATTTCGCGTCGTCCGTTTTCGATTCGTGTTGGCGGCTGGCCGGGGTTCGGGGATCTCGAGTTCTATCGTCCGCGGCGGATTAGCAGTTCGAGTTCATGGCCACTCCGGGCGACCAGTCTGGTAGGGGAGATTTTTCTTCGGTGATTTGTGGACAGAGGGCGTGTGGCCGGTGCTGATCTGGGTTGGGTTTTTTTCTGCAGGGTCTGCGGCGGCCAAGGGGTCCAAGCTGCGGTACCCGCTGCGGTCGGCGGGCCGGGTGAAGGTGGAGCCGGCGGTGGAGGCTCCTCCTAGCGGCTCCGCCCCGAGAAGGTAATTTCTCAACCATCTTCCGACTTTACGGCTAGATTTGTGTACTGTTCTGTCCGTCTGTTGAGCTCTCGAGGCTTTTGTTAGAATCGTCGTTCTGTCTTGTTGGGCAGACAGTCACTGCGTCATTTAGAGTGCAAAAATGTGCTATTCGGTAGCTGATAGATGTTCATCTTGTCAAACATACAAAGCCGTTAGATCTGCAGATTGTCTACCAACCAGATATACTTTGGAATTAACTATTCCTAGTCTTATTACTGCAGTTAAGAGTAGGTAGTTAGCCCCATTTAGTTCTATACCAAGGAATCAGCTCAGGTTCTGTAAAATTGGGAACAGTAAGCTTAGTCAGCACAGTACTGAAGGTCATGTGCTTGCAAATGTTCTGGTTCACAAAGACCAAATTAGTGTGTGCGGTAGATGCTTAGCCATCACATGGGAGTATCAATAATTCAGGAAGCTTCTATGGGAAAACAATAGCCCAGCTTTCAAATGTAGATATGTACAGACTGTTGCTTCAAAACTAAGAAATGCATGTTTGGTGCTATGTCAGTGCAGAATTGACTAGCAACTTACCTTGAGACCTGCCGTATTCCAACTTTGAAATTGCTGCCAACCAGCTTTGTGTTATCGAAATCACTTCTAATTGCATTCCATTATATAGGGCCAAGCCATCTTCAGATGTCACCAAGAGCATGTGTGCTCTGGATCTTTCATCAGTGAAGGATAAATCAGCCAAACCTCCACGGAGGCACTCGATTCAAACAAAGCCAGGTGCTAGCCCAAGGCCTACTCCTACTGGAACTATTACTCCAGTGTCGGGGGTTCGGTCGAGGAGGTCGGACAGCCTGGGAAAGTTTGATACCCCGGCATCAGAAGCATCCATGTCCACAGCAAGGCGCAAGTTCAGTACACTGTCCTCAATCTCATATTGGATGACACAGATTAGGCTTGCAGAGGCTGCTTCCAAGCACTCTGTCTCGCTGGGCTTCTTCAAGCTTGCTCTTGAATCAGAATGCGAGGTGAGGATCAATTCATTGATTATTTGTGATAAGTTCAGTTTCTTTCATTGAATCATCAGTCATATTATTGGTGTCTGTGCTTTACGCAGCCACTGGATCGGATGAGAGAAGAACTCAAGGCTTATGTAGCCCGGCATGGCCTTGCAACAGAATTGGAGAATCCAGTGAAGGACATTCTTCAGGTTTACGATATTGCTGACGATTTTGAGAAGCTGAAGATCTCTGTGGACTCCTCACAAGAAACAAAGAAGTCTGACAAGGCTTCTCTTAGTGCTACCACTGCGACTCCCAAGGGTAGTCTGAAGCCTAGGTCACTGAACTCTGTTGCAACTCAAAACAAAGATGCCAAGAAAGAGAATATTCAGAAGGAGAAGCCTGATGCGAAGGTCAAAGGTTCCTACAACCGGAATCCAACCAAAAATGCTCCTGGAAAGGAAACAGCTGCCAAGAACACTGTTAAGAAAACCAAGAAACAGGCCAAGGAGCAGCAGGAAGATGCCAATGGTGGTAGTGAGGCTCTGCCCGTTGGGTCAGACCAAGAATCTGGTAAGTGCCATCATGTTTTCCTGAGTCCCTATTATAAATATCACCCTTTGTCCAATGTAATGCTAATGGGCTAATGGAATAATTGTTTTTCAGTTGATGTGGTGAAGGAGACCACGTATGAAGATAAGGAGAACATGGTAAGAATGTCTACTGCCTATCAGCAATTCAGAACATTACTGCATTACATCTGTACTAGTTTACTGTTTCGTAATTGCCAACTGAACCATTTATGCTTGTAGGGGAGGCTGAGATGGCGATAGATGCCGGCAATTGCATAGCCCAGGAAGTTTAGAACAGATCGACCGACTTCAGATTCAAACCTTCCGTTTGCTGAATATGGAGTATTTGAGTGTTTGGTGCTTGTTTTCTTTCCTCCATTGTTGCTATGTCACTAGGGCTTGTCTTCTGGTTTACGAGACCATCAGGAGTGTATTGTGGTTTGCTGGGTGGGACTGCTTGCTTGTATTTGGCTTGTTAAGTCAGCTTTACCTGTGTGCGTGTCCGGCTTCTGAATATAGTTGAATTCTTTATCTGTTTGATCCTTTTGGGCAGAAGAAAATTCTCCCTTATCTTTGTCTGTGTATCTGCAAGTGCATGGTAGTATAATTCTTCAAGTGCATGCTCAGTATACTGTGATGAGGGCTTAAACTCTATGCACGTGTGTGCACGCTCTATGTTTCATGTGCGTAGAAAGTTGTACCGTGATCATGTGGATTTCTATGCATTGTTGGATCTGTCACAGTATCCAGAGCACTGTGCACACACGGATGCTGTTGAGTTTCATTAGCTGCAACTTGTAAGCCACATTCTTTTGCTTGCTCTTGAGATCTGGATTTCACATGCCCAACCTCTTCACTTGTCCGTCGTATTCTTCTACAATGCTGAGTTACGGCTAAAAGACTGATATGATTAATGTGTTTCAACTGTGCACATGATGCTGGAAAAGATGTCCATCAGCAATGCAAGGCCAAATGCGCATTGTAATTAGTTGTAGCGTCATACCCGGAGAGGCCCACGGGTCTGATAGAGATGAGAGTGAGACTTTTGGAAGGTACATGATGGGAACACATATGCAATATAGATAATCCAAACACTGTGGATACACATTGTTGGATGTAGCGTGGACATGCAAAATTCGAGCCAAAATGTTTGTGTGATATAGAGAAGAAAATAAGCGAATGGTGTGTAACATAGACTGTAACTTTACTTAACTTGTTTTCTTCATGCGGCATGTGAACTAATGCACATTTTTTTGTCGCAGGATCGCACATTTGAGTGATAATTTGCATCCACCGATTAATTTGCAAGCATTCCAAACTTCTTGATGGAAAACACATCTAGGAGCACGCTGCACACGGCGCACCATAGCACTTTCTATGTTCCTAAGAAATACGTACAGGTAAAGATAATGTTCTGACGAATGGTTCGGAAAAAAAGAGATAATGTTCTGACAATGGTTACATGATCAGGAAATGATGATAGAATAGGATCCTTGCTCCACAAAACGACACATTTGATAATAGTAGTGGTTCGCATAGAAGCAGGTGCAGCAGTTAGTGCAATGATGTGGGAGAAGAGAACAAAATATTTCGGTGGAGGCTGAATACTTTCAGGTAGACAATGGCAATGGCAAAAGCCATCGAACAAGAAAGCAAGCGGCAAGGTTCCTGCATCTATATTCATACACTGTACGAGTCCAATCCATTATCCAGGCCATTTTGTTTTGATACCCATTGCGTTCTTTATTCATCGATGGACTTATTTCTAGCTTGTTCTTCAGTGTTGAGAACTGGAGTCCACCATATTGGCACAAGGACATGCTAGCTGCAGCGCGATGAATCATTCATTCATGTATGATCTGAGAGCGGCCGGCATTGATGGCATGTCGTCGATGTCGAAAGCTGTTGCCAATGTGTTCAAAACATCCCATAGCCAAGAGGGAAGAGCACTGCTTAGAGCATCTCGACGGCACCCTCCAAATGGCCCCAAAGGCCCATTGAGGTCCGGACGTCAAAAAACGCAGCCAGCGACACCCCTAATTGCTCGCGCCGAGCGAAATCATGTCCGGCACCCTCGAAAAGGTCCCCAAGTTTGGAGGACCTCTCGGGTGCCGGACACTACCCGGACATGCCTCCCACAGGTCGCCTGTACCCGTCAAACACACAGGCCGCCAGAGCAGGACGTTAATGGCGCCGTGCAGGAGGTCGTTCCGTCCACGTTAACGGAGACGGGTTTTGGCAGGCGACGAAGGGATGGGACGGCGATGCGTCTGCCGCACACGTAGCATTTACGACGGTGCCTGCCGAGCCCCCAACCTTTCCCGGCTTCCCAAGCGCCGCCGAGGCGGAAACGTTTCGCCGCCATTAACTCCGACGCGACGCGTTCTCACCCACCCGGCGCTTCCCGCCCAACGCCACCGCTTCCTGACTCCGTTTCCCGCCTCGAGCCTTCACGGCTATAAAAAGGCCCTCGCCGTGCTGCCATTTCACCACACCACCGCCGACGCTCACCGTAGCCCACAGCAACGGCATGCCTCGTCGCCTCGCCACCTCATGGGCCACCCTCACCAAGGCACCTCACCATGCTTACTCCACGGCGCAGGAGGCCGCCGATGAACCAGCTTTTGCTTAGGCAGAGGTGGACGACATGGACGTGGATGAGCAAGAGGAGCCGGAACCGGATCAGGAGGTGTCGTACCCCGGGCAGGAGCCACCGCCGGAGCTACACGAGGTGCCACCGCCGCAGCAGGAGCCGGAGCAGCCACCGCCGCCGTTGTGGCCAGACCAGGTGGTTGCCGCCAACTCGTTCGAGAGCTGGCGCATTGAACAGGCAGGCCGCCAGGTCAGGCCCGGCTACGAGGCGGTTGACGACGCCGTGGAGGCCGCCATCATCCAGGCCTCCATCGAGAGCACGGAGCAGGATGCCCGTTGCCGCGCCTTCATAGCCGCCAAGCAGGCGGCGTACGAGCAGCTCAACGCCCAGGCGGCGGCGCCCGAGCAGCAGCAGCTCATCGCCCAGGCGGAGGGCCTGGAGCATGCGGCCTCCCAGATGCTCGCCGAGCGGGCGACCCATGAGGAGCTGAACCAGGCGAGGGAGGCGGCAGAGCGGGATGCCATTCGTCGGGCGGCGAGCGCGCTCCAGCAGGAGAGGCGGGTGCGCTAGCGCTTAACACAGAGCCGGAAAGCCGCGCACGACGACGAGGCTGGCCCGAGCGGCGACGTTTAGTTTAGATTTAGTTGTAACGGTAGTTTACATTTCAATTTGTATCCGTTCTAGTTTAAATTTTAGATTTCAATTTGTATCAATGTGAACCAAAATATGCCTGCAAGTCGTTCGACCGGTTGCTCGCCGTTTGGGGGGCGGGCCTTTGGGATACTCATGTCGCGAGGACCCACTTGGTTCTCAATTGGGGGTGCCGGATACAAATTTGGAGGCCCCGGTACATATGCTCTTAAGAGCATCTCGAACAGACACGGGAAATGGAGCGCGCGCGCCATGTAACGGCCTTTTCGCCATATAACGGAGCGCGCGGGGCCATTTCGCGCGCTCCAGCACCCGCGGGAAAAAGCGCGCGCTCAGAAAACCGCAGCGCGCACTGGCAAAGCGCTACGCTCCGCGTTAAATACCCCACCCCGCGGCGCGCACGCTCACTCCACGCGTCTCCTCCTCTCTCCCCAACCGCTTTTCCTCTCCCGCCACCGCTCGCGCCACCGCACAGAATCCGCACCGTCAGCCGCCGCCACCGCGCCGCGCGCCGTCGCCACCATGTCTCCGCACCGCAGGAACCCGTCCGGCTACCGCGGCGTGCGCGCGCGGCCGAACGACTCGTTCTACGTGGAGATCCGCTCCGGCGACGAGCGGATCTCCCTCGGGACGTTCGAGACGGCGCACGAGGCCGCCCGCACCTACGACACGGCAGCATGGCGCCTCGGCCGGAGCCGGCGCCAGATGAACTTCATGGACATCCACACCGTCCAGCAGGCGATGGATCTGGCGCCTCCGCCACGCCTCGTCACCGCCGAAGAGCGGACCGTCCACCGCCAGCTCCAGGCCCGCCTTCTTACCGCGGAAAGGGACGCACAACTGGTGGCGGACTATCGCCGGAGGCATCCGCAAGAAGCCGCCGCCGAGGCGCAGCTCTTGGCTACGTACGCGTCTGAGCGGGCGGAGCTCCGGGCCCAGCGGCGCCGGCGCAAGGCCGAGGCGGAGGCGCAGCTCAACCACACCACCTGGGACGAGGAAGACCCAGGTGGGAGCATCTGTTCTCCGACATCTCCGATACGTCGGAGAGCTCGGACTCCGACTTTGATGACTAGTAGCTTGTTTATTTAGTTTAATCAAGTCTGTTAGTTTAATCGAGTCTGTTAGTTCTATGTTTTAGTTAACGAACGTTCGTCTGTTCGTTCTTAATAATAAAATTTTATTTTCAGTCCATCTTTTGATTCGGTTGGTTATATGTTTGATGTAAAATGTTGTTTGTGCTGCGCGCGCTGGAATTTTAGCGCCGCTGCTGGAGCAAAAACTTAAGCGCCGGGCCACGCTAAATATAGCACTTCTGCTAAAGCAAAACAGGCGCTCCGTGCGCTAAAACGTAATTTTGGCGCTGCAAAAAAAATTTAGCGCACCGGCGCGTTGGGCGTCCGTTGGAGATGCGCTAAGAGTATCTCCACCGGGGGCCTCCAAATCGGTGTCCGGCACCGCCCAATTGAGGCTCAATTGGGGGTGACTCGCCACCCGGCGCATGGCATCCCTCTCCTCCTGCGCCTCAGCCTGCGGCTGCCTCGCGCGAGCCTGCCTCTCCGCCCGCATCTGGTTCAGCTCCTTGTGCGCCTCCCGCTCGGCGCGCAGCCGGGAGGCCGCATCCGCTAGCTCGTTCGCCTGGGCGATGAGCTGTTGCTGCGTGGGTTCCTTCGCCTGGGCGTTGAGCTGCTCGTACGCCGCCCGCTCGGCGGCCATGAAGGCGCGACAACGCTCGTCGCGCTCCGCACTCAGGATGGAGGGCTGGATGATTGCGGCCTCCACGGCGTTCCCAGCCGCCTCGTAGCCAAGTCTGACCTAGCGGTTTGCCTGTTCGTTGCGCCAGCTCTTGAACGCGTTGGCGGCAACCACCTGGTCAGGCCACAACGGCGGCGGGAGCGCCTGCTGCGGCGGCGGCGGTGGCACCTCACCGAGCTCCCGCGGCGGCTCTTGGCTGGGGTACGGGTCC
The DNA here is from genome assembly GCA_947311845.1 of Poa pratensis. Classification (NCBI taxonomy): domain Eukaryota; kingdom Viridiplantae; phylum Streptophyta; class Magnoliopsida; order Poales; family Poaceae; genus Poa; species Poa pratensis. Next base: position 26,564,724 of record CAMZMU010000068.1, read on the forward strand.
TGCACCGACCCCCAATTGGAGGGTGTCGCTGATGGGCAATTTTACCGTCAAGGCCCCCAATTGGACTTTGGAGGGTCATTTGGAGGTCCTCGGTGGAGATCTCTAACCTGGAAGCAGCGATGTCGGGAAGTGGCATCCAGTGTATTAGCTGAGACAAGGAGCATGGTGACGAAAGGAAGAATCTATCCACGTCACAACGGACGCGCGCGGTCGCGCTCGTAGGCCCTCGCGACATGAGTATCCGACGGAAAATGCAGATGGCATTGCATCGGTCGACGCTCCACACTAGCAGAGCACACCCCTACCGCCGACACAAAGCTCGCTCTGAAAACGGACCACGGCTCCACTCCACAGGCAAATGCTCCTACAATCTCACGGCGATCGATCGTGTTCCTTGCTGTTGCTGGTGCTAATTCAAATGAGCACGAAGCAGAATAACACTTGCAGCGCATTGATTGAGCTTGCTTGGGGCAGGTGCAGGAGTTGTTTTAGCTGCAGGTTCAGGAGTATTTAAAAGTTTGAAGCAGACATTCGCGCCCGTCGAGACGTGCGGGCTGTGCTAATTAATTGGAGTTCGGGATACCGATGGGTCGACAGATGACGTTCCATCTTGCGCTCCTTCAACTTGCAAGCAGGAGTTGGAGGATGCAGCTTCAGTTACTTTGCGTGGGTGACTTTGTGGTACTGAAGCTGCGTTCGGATTTGGAGGATCACGCGTCGGGCACGCTAATGACTCATGGAAACTCAAAGTAAGATTAACAAGTGGTCAACACACAACTTGAGTTATGTTCCTCGAGTGTTCTCAATACATTTTCAGCAGGCATATATATTTAGTCATAGGAGCACACATTTAGTCTTAAAATATTGAGTGAATTCTACTTTTTATCCTCAAGTTATATATACATTTGTGACACTAATTACCCCATTTAGCGAAAAATCATCTAGATTGCCCATTTTAGAAACTTTAGACCCTCATTTTCTTATGCGTTTTTGTTGAACAAGCTGTGAGGTGATGACTGAGAATCAAACTATCAAGACAACGACGTCAAATTGAACAAATTGTAAAGAGAATGTTGGACATTATCATCGGTGCCGTCCTCCGATCTTTACATATTTTGACACACCACATAGTTCTAAGATTCCGGTCTATTCTAGCGAAACAAGCATAATTCTAAAATGGGGTAAAACCATGTTCAGAAAATCAAATATGGCGTGTTTCTAATTTTGTCTCACTAAATGGGGTAATAAGTGTCACAAATGCACAACTATAGGGTAAAAAGTGGGATTCACTCTAACATATTCAATGATCGCAGGCATATGAAGAACCTGTTAGTATTGCTTATCTCTAATTGCAAATTTTAATAAAAAAACATTATGTCGTAGCTCATGAATTTTGCTCACACTTTATGGCTAAAAGTGTTATGTAATCAACTATTGATTTATCCATAACAAAGCACCAAAAACAAATGGATATGCTTAGGATAAATAATAGTAATAAAATGGAAATGGTCTCGTCAGAGGATCATACCTTTGATCCTATTCGAGCGGAAACTGACGTTGGAATCTTGGAGCGGGGAATTAATGACATTCTCACCGCTAGAGGGCTCTTAATCAGGCTTCATGAACATCTACTTCCTCTACATGGTGTTGGTATGAATCCAGATCTAACCTATCGCTTGTAACTTCATAGTTAGATCTTGGATGTTACATGTAAGACGAACTTTTTTGTTATCTTTGTGCCTAACACTTTTGTAGTGTATTATAGTCAAGATTCTTTAAGTGGGAATTGAACCCTTCAAACTCATAATTTTTGTACTAGAATCGTTGGTAAATTAAAAGATGGTTGGCACACATCCCCATATATCTAGAATATTTTCAGATTCTTATGGCTATCTTTTTTTTCATACAAGATATTGCCCGCTTGTTTACCGGAAGGATTTTGCTGAACCCCACGATGCATAGCGCCAACACACTTCACCAAATATGCAGGTTTCAACTCAAACCTTGCACTTGTGTTGCACAGCCAGCTGGCGATCATTGACGACTTCGTGCCAACGTTTGCGCTGGATGGATCCGGCTAGGCTAGCTATGCATGAAAAGTCGCCGGTCCACAGCAGTGATCACGCATGCGGCATGCGTGAATCTACGTACTGTGCCGACCAGACTTTCTGGTAAAAGGTGGCGACGGGGGAGCCCAGTTCCAAAGCTACTCGATTGACTCGTAGCATGGAAGTTAGGTACACTGCAAGTCGACACAGTCATTCATCTCTCGAGCTCGCAATCAGTTTCTCGTTGAAGTTTTCCTTTTTTTTTTTCGCCTGAAGAGATGCCCCGGAAGCTGCGTTCGACCGATGGATGCGTGCAATCAGGTTCATTCACCAGCAAAATGCATTGCATTTGAGCGGATGGCTAGGCATCTGCTCTGTTTATGGGGGATGCAGCAGCAGCAGAGTTGCGTTTATGGAGAAGCAAACAAATTTGCACTGTTTCAGCGGGAGAAAAACCAGGGCGCCTGGGACAAGCGTTGTCGATCTGGCTGATCTCACCTGCCCCTGGCTGGCGGATCAGCGTGCCTGGCTACACATGTTCCGGCCGATCCGTCGCTCCAGCCACTCCCTCTCCCCGTCGAGCCCCGTTCCGTGCAGCTTTAAGGCCTCAGAGAAGGTTACTTCAAACAGCCGAAAAAACGGATGATCAAACGGGAAGCTCACAAACTCATGCGAGTGATGCGGGAACAACAGGAGCAGCCACTGTTGAAAATAGCGAGCCTCTAGAGGATGACGCTGATTCGCAGGGTTATATATATAATATAAATGTAGAAATAAGAAAAGCTCAGGAATTTCATAGGTCATGTGCAAAATATAGGATTGGAAAACCCAGATTTTTTTTTGGCATGAGTTGGTTGAATCGCAGGAATGATAAAAGCACATGAATCTCTAATTAGACGGATGCCAGCCCCATAGCTGGAACATGCATTGTGCTTGGCTCGATCCTACGCCAGTAGGTGGATCTTAGCGCATGTTGAATTTCCTATACTTTTCTTTTGAAAACGACATCTAAAGGAAAAATTTCCTTACTATTGAATCAAAGAGTGCTACGTGAACTAAGAGCATCCTATAGCCGTTTTACATCAGTCGCGGCCCAATACTTCGCCTGGCGCTATCTGACCAACCCCACGCAGTCGGGAGCCGCCTAAACACGCCGGACGTAGCCGTGCGCTGCCCGACAAGCAGGCAACCCTACCATAGAGACATCAAAAACCTTTATTCTCCCCTTCTTCTCCCACCAAATTCATTTTCCCCGCACCCCGCCGCTCTTGTGGACCCAGAGCAACCAAGGCGGCGAAGGCGAAGACGGCGGGCACCATGCTCGGCGTTCGCCCAAGGCACCAGCCTCGCGAGGCACCCATGGAGAAGCTGCACGACATGCCCCAGCAAGCGTGGGAGTTCGACTGGATACGACGGCAGATGAACAAGATGTCACGCAATGGGCGTCGCGACAAAGAGGAGCTCTAGAATATGGCAGCCAAGAGAGTGTCACGCCTGCTCATTTGAGGAGCTACTCACCATCTACCTCGACGTACTACCAAGAAAGCGCAGCCGCGACGCCTTCTACCCCTAGTTCCGCGAAGAGAGCGAACACAGCGGTTTCGACCCGAATGTCGTCTTATCCCCGACCAAGGGCGTCGATCTCGACCGATCCTACAAGGTGTCGCTCGTCGATGTCTCATCGAGCTCGACCTTGAGGCGTCAATAGAAGGAAGCAAGGTGGGTGCTCTTGATGGAGAAAACCGACACGAAGGTCGCGCTTGAGATGACGAAAGTTGCGGTGAAGGAAAGGAAGGAGGACTACATGATCTTGACCACCGACGTGACAAACATGGATCCGGTGGTGAAGGTGGCGCATATGATGTTTGGTGCGGCCTGTTAGAAGTATAATACGTGGAGATATTGGAATACTCTAGAGTTAGAGATAGACTCGGTTTAAATCTAGCATGACTTGCCTTGTACTCCAATCCTCTACCCCTTTGTACCTCTATATAAAGCCCACGAGGGTCCAATCAATACAACACAAAATATTAGGGTTTCTATATTTTTCAAATGGTATCAGAGCGGTTAGTCTCACGACGTCGATCTTAGGACCTCCCATAGCTTCCGCACGCGCGCCGCCCCGGGGAGATCAATCTCTTCTCCTCAGGGGCGCGGCACCCGGTTTCGATCAAAGATCGGACCGGTTCTTTAGATTAGATTAGGCCAAAATTTGAAATTTTCCATAGATTAGATCCGGTTTAACACAAATAAATCGCTAATTTTTTTTCAATCCCTCTTCCCGGCGAAAATCAAGTACAGATCAGCCGCACTCTGGGGCTCCATGGAGATGAGATCGACATCCAGCGGCCCAACGCGTCCTCTCGGCGGCTTCGATCGTGCTGCTACGCGCACGGCCAGACGGAACAAGCTACAACGACAAGCCAAGCCATTACCGTACTTCTCCACTCCATGCACGCGGGCAGGCCACGTCTACATGCAGCTCCATGCATGCACGGACTTGCAGGCACCAGGAGCTCAGGAGGGCGCTCCGAACAAGATCCGCACCAACAATCTGCACTGCACCGACCGGACTACACCGAGCCATTGGCGATGTAGAACTTGACGATGATCTTGATGTCGTACAACTCGACATAGATGTTTTTGGCTCGGTGTAGTCCGGTCGGTGCAGTGCAGATTGTTGGTGCGGATCTTGAGAGGAGAGACTATCAGAGACACAGTTGATAATGACAGAGAAAAGGAGACGCTTGCGCTTCCGTCGTCAGGCTTGCGCTTCCGTCGTCTCCTTCTCTCCGCCATCATCATTGCCAAGGTCTACATACACGTGGTCTGTTGATGCCGTCGCCCAAAAACACGCAGCCGCCGCAGATCCTGTCGCCGCCGCCCAATGACCCCAAAAACCCGACGCCGCCGCAGATCCCTGCCGCCGCCGCATAATGACACAAAAACCCGCCACCGCATATCCCTGCCGCTGCCGCACTATGACCAAGATTCCTGCCGCCGTCGCATATCCATGCCGCCGCCGCACAAAACCTAAGACACTACGACCAAAAACCGCGCAATTTTTTTTTGCGCCTCCGGCGCTATCGGCTACAACAACCACGACTACGACAACATCGACCACGGCTACATCACGACCGGCTACCTCGACATCGACATCCAGGGCAACGTTTACAGCAACACATCGGCAACAACTCCAGTCAACAATGTCCGCGTTGTCACTTGCGTTCACGCCACTCCCGCTGTGACTGCGGGAGGGAAGAGAGGAGAGACTATCATAGACGCAGTTGATGATGGCGGAGAGAAGGAGACGACGGAAGCGCAAGCCTTCAAAGACAGTCGCAATCGTTCGCTTCACTCCCGCTACGACTGAGGGGGAATGTTACAAGTATAATACGTGGATATATTGAAATACTCTAGAGTTAGGGATAGACTCGGTTTAAACCTAGCATGACTTGTCTTGTACTCCAATCTTCTACCCCTTTGTACCTCTATATAAACCTCACGTGGGTCCAAACAATAAAACACAAAATATTAGGGTTTCTATATTTTTCACACGGCCATCTTGCAAGAAATGGACATTGGTTGGACAAGGGCGACATCCATGACGGTAACAACAATGACGGTATACCAGGGCGGAGAGATTCCTATGGGATTTATCGTTTGCTTTTCACGAATCAAAAATACCCTAAATCCCGGACCTGCGTGCGTTCTAAGCCATCCAGACGGGTTTAATTCCCCGCACTACTGTACTGCCTTTACTGGAGGCACACCAGGGCGTCCATGCCCCGACCGGTGTACCCACGACGCGACCACCGGCAGCCGGCAGTGGCCACATGGCATCGACGCCGCCGTACCATCGCCCCGCCACGTGCTCCGCGGTAAGCCGGTCGCCACGGCAGTACGGCACGCCTTCCTCCATTCTTCTGACACGATGGCCCTACAGGTGTCAACCCTACACGCCAGTCAGAAGTCAGAACGTACGAGCCATGGTGGCGACTGGCCGTGTTTGGGTTGGCTGGCACGCACTCACGCTCGATACATCGCACTCTTCTTCCACCTCCGCTTGACTCGACTGCCTCCCCCTCGCGTGCTGCCACTCCCTCTTCCTCCTCCGCTCTCTCCGAAGCTCCGGCGTTGCGCCATTCCGCACACTCCAGCCTCCCATTCATTCTCTTCCGTCGCATTGCCAAGCCAATGGCGTCCTCCTCGTCTCGCAAGCACGTTGCTCTGCGTCTCGCCCTGCTCCTCCTCCTCCATTGCATTTCCACCACGACCACCACCGCGCAGCCGCTCTTGTCCTCGCAGGCCAAGGCGCTCAACCGGGTTCGCCACCTGCTCAACAACCCACCCGCCCTGGCCGCCCTCGCCACATCCCCCGACCCCTGCGCGATCAACCCCACGCCGTCACTCACCATCACCTGCGCCGGCGGCCAGGTCACGGCGCTCTCAGTGCGCGGCGACCGCCAGCCCGACGCCGCCTGGCACGGCGCGCTCCCCTCCACCTTCTCCGCCGACGCGCTCTTCACCACGCTCACCCAGTTCCCGGCCCTGACCCGCCTCTCGCTCGTCGCGCTCGGCGTCTGGGGCCCGCTCCCGGGCGCCAAGCTGCTCCGCCTCCAGTCCCTCAGGCAGCTCAACCTCAGCGCCAACTACCTCTACGGCGCCGTGCCCGCGCACCTCGCGCGCATGTACTCGCTGCAGAGCCTCGTGCTCTCCCGCAACTGGCTCAACGGCACCGTGCCGTCCTTCGCCGCCCTCGTCTTCCTGTCGGAGCTCGACCTCGCGCGCAACGGGCTCGACGGCGCGTTCCCGGAGGTCGGCAAAGCAATCGCGAGGCTGGTCCTGGCCGGCAACAACTTCACCGGGAAGATCCCGGCCGCGGTCAGCTCGCTGGGCCAGCTCCGGTACCTGGACGCGTCCCGGAACAGGCTGCAGGGCTGGATCCCTTCCTCAATCTTCGCGCTCCCCGCGCTGCAGCACGTCGACCTGTCGCACAACCAGCTCTCCGGCCAGCTCCCCGCGACCACGGCGTGCGCGAACAAGCTCCAGTTCGTCGACGTCTCCGCCAACCTGCTCGTCGGGTCGCGCCCGGCGTGCTTGAGGTCCAGCTCCTCGTCGGCGCGCACGGTTCTTGTCGCGGGGAATTGCTTCGCCGACGCCAAGCAGCAGCGGCCCAACGCGTACTGCAGCCCGGCGGCGATTGCCGCGTTGCTGCCGCCGGCGCAGGGGGAAGGCGGTCAGCATGGTGCGGGTAAGGGCCGTGGTGTGGGGATGGTTCTTGGCATCGTGGGCGCCGTTGTGGGAGGCGCATTGCTCATTGCGCTCGTGATGGTGGTGGTGCTGAGGAGGGCGAGGAGACACCGCCACGAGGTGATGGCCTTGCCCAAGTCGCCGTTGGTGACGCCGGCGAGGAAGGGGGACGGCGGGAAAGCTCCGGCTAAGGTGACCCTGCAGAATACTACCGCTGCCGATAAGAGTAAGAGAATAAATGCATCATTAATTTATTACTTCGATTGCATTGCTTCAGTTCATATGCTATTGTGTGCTTCGGTTAATCTGTACCATGTTCTTACTCTTCAGTTCATTTAAGAAAGGAACACAAGATTATGGGCACTTTAGAAATGAACGAGTAATCCATGGTTCGTGGTTCAAACGGGCATTAGAGAATTAAAGTAGTAGTGTTGAAGACCGGTTGCTTTAATTTCATCTTGCGTATTTTATTGTTTGAATCACAAGTCTACTCGCTCAAGTCAAAATATTGTGGATCTTGCTTAGACTAGTATGAGTTTTGAACATGGGCTTGTTGGACCTTTATTCCTTACTTCACAGAAGAGTTTGAGAAACTAAAGCTGGAAAGTCAATCAACCAAAAAGGAGAAAGATAAAAAACAATGAACAATGATTTGGTGACCAGTTAATATTTTTCAGATATCAAACAAACAAAAAAAAGTTAACATTTTGCAGGTCAATATGCCTAACATCATCTGCATTTTCACAGGGCATGCATCACAAGCTGCAAGGGTAAATACACTGGAAGTACCAGCATATCGAGCATATACGATAGAGGAGCTCCAAGAAGTGACAGGCAACTTTGCTTCCTCCAACTTGATCAAGAGTAATCCCGTTGCACAGGTATGCAATGCATTAGTGTAGCCCTTTTAGCCTTAATGGTAGAATTGGAGAACAATTAACATAATAAATTGCTTCATTTGCGCAATCATCGTACACTTCATAATTTCAACATACCGCTCATAGCCATGCACATCTCTCTCTTCAATGTGTATGTTAAACATGTTAGCTCAGCCAGTGTTCAGATGGGATCTTATCATATGGTCCACTGAAGCATCTCCCCTCAAAGTGTAGTACAAAAGTGGGCTGCCAATTATTGTCCTGTCATATAATTATGTTAGTCACATTTTTTTTTACCATTTTATACATTTGATAGACACAGGCGTTGCATCGCATGTAAGAAAATGGTTCGTGCATTATTGTGGACAACCTGGGAAATGTGGATTTTCATACCCCTAATTATTTGACATATGGAGAATTGTTTTCACAAGAAATATTATATTATTCAAATCCAAGCAATTTTAGCCAGTATAATTAGGATTAAAAATATTCGTTTATATTTGGGAGACCTTGTCACACTCTAATTAAGCTTGAGCCGAAGATAACAGTTGTTTTTTTGTTTCCATTTATATTATACATAAGTTTATTGTGCACAGTCCGTCTTTTTCAACCAACTGAACTTGCAACTTTAGTATTATGGATGTTTTTGTTCGTTCTCTTTTGACTAATGTACCAATTTTCTCCCTAGCAATTCTCAAGCAAACTTTTAGCAAAGCTTTATGCTAGAATGTTATGTCATAACTAATTTTATCATTTATTTGTGCCCCATTATCTCTGCCACTTACAGCATTACAACGGCCAGCTTCAAGATGGATCTAGAGTTTTGGTGAGATGTCTCAGATTAAAGCCAAAGTATTCTCCCCGGAGCCTGTCCCAGTACATGGAGATAATTTCTAAATTCCGCCACCGCCATTTGGTTAGCATCATTGGTCATTGTATTGTCAGTGATGAGGAAAATCCTACTATTGCTAGCTCGGTATACCTCATCTCTGAATGCGTAACAAATGGATCTCTAAGAAGCCATCTTACCGGTAATTATAGTTGGGGACATTGTGCGTACTACCACCACCGTCTATTGCTAAATATCTGCAAGTATCTGACTCTATCCTTTGACTGGCTTCACAGAGTGGAGGAAGCGCGAAATGCTGAAATGGCCGCAGCGGGTTTCTGCTGCCATCGGTATCGCCAGAGGGATTCAGTTCTTGCACAACGTGACTGCCCCAGACATTGTACAGAATGATCTCAACATTGAAACTATTCTGCTGGACAAGACCCTCACTTCAAAAATTAGTGACTTCAATCTCCCGATGATATCAACCAGCAAGAATGGCAAGGTAATTTCAAAATATTCGTGAAGAATCACAGTCCATAACCGACAGATAAGTTGTAACACTGTTCTTATCTTGCAGATATCCTCAGAAAACCCTTTCGTTGTCCACGAAGAAAACGACCACGTCAGGTAAGCTGTCCTTGCAGAAAGAAAATGACATACCACACTGAATAAACTGGAACATGGGTAGCCACTCTACTAGTTATCTGAACACAAACATACATGAACCCAATGATTAGGTCTCAAAGCTACGAACTTAACCATTAAGAATGGGAGGGGGTCTGATTAAGCTGCTCAACCTGTAAACTAAAATGATCACGACTCCTCTTTGCTTGATATTGTTTAAATAAGTTTGCTCAGCACATAACATATATAACATACTTAATAAACTGGGGTAGCTACTGTACTAGCTATCTGAACAGATAACATACATGAACCTAATGATTAGGTGTTGGAACTCAAAGATACGAACTTAGCAATTAATAATGGAGGGGGATCTGATTAAGCCTCTCGACCTGTAAACTAAACTGAATACGACTCCTCTGCTTGCAGTGCTCAACAAGGGGACAAGGACGACATATACCAGTTCGGACTAATTCTTCTGGAAGTGATCACAGGCAAATCAACCGAATCCCAACGAGGACTGGAATCCCTGAAAGCCCAGGTAAATCTGAAGCTTCATAATATTCACATCACGTTGAAACGTCGCCAGAAAACATTTGAGCTTAATTTGTACTTTCTCAACGAAACTAGTATTACATTATGTTTCAAAATTTGCATCCCACGTTAACCTGCAGCTAAGCGAGGTCCTGACTGAAGACCCAGAGTTGCTGAAAGACATGGCTGACCCGACGATCCGAGGCACATTTGCGATGGACTCTCTAAGTAAAGTGACGGAAATAGCCCTGAATTGCACGGCGAGTGACCCGAGCGACCGGCCTTCGGTTGATGACGTCCTCTGGAACCTGCAGTACTCCATGCAGGTCCAGGACGGGTGGGCGAGCAGCGAGAGCTTAAGCTTGAGCGTCCAATCACAGTCTTGAACAGAAGGGTGCAATGCTTTTTTGTATTGGTGCATCTTCCCTCTGTTCTATCGCTCGCCTTTGCTGTGGAAGAGATAAGCAAAATGTTACCTGTTCCCCGTATATAGAAGCGCTCTATTTGTTGTCGTCGTCTTCAACTCCAGACCTATAAAGCCGAGCTTAGGCTGATATCGGAATATAGCCAGCAGCTCTGCCAAATGAAGATGCTGTCTAAAGTCTTAATTATCCTAAATATCGGTGGCAATTTAAGGTAGTGTAGCGTACAAAGGTAGATGGTTAAACTGAGGGGTAGTTGATAGTTCCACGCCTTGTCGATGGTAGACTATTATTTGTCAGTATGCAGATGACACAATTCTCTTTATGGATCACGATTTCAAAAAGTTAAGAATATGAAATAAACACATGCGACGTGTTATGTGCATGTGTCCTCGTACATTTTCTGACTAGGGATATTTTTAGAATAATACTTCTATACTTGCAAATTGGGTATCACAGGCCAGTCACATATTCATAACCAATTACTAATTTATTCAGTACAAATCAGACGCACACTGGAAAAATACACAATTTAGTATTGCATCTAGAACATAATTCTAACAGATCGAACCCAAAACAAATTGGGCAAGGAAATGCAACAGACACTTATCGTACTCCCAGGAGTGGAAATTGAAAAGCCATAGCGCAACAACCACCGGCTATGTCGCCCCTCTCGAGGTTACCGTGCCAACTGCCATGTGGTGTTTGCCAAAAGTTTTAAACTTTTTTGTTTACTTTTCAAATAAATTATTACTGTTTGATTCGACATTTGCTGCCCGCATTAATCTGTATATCTATATGAGCCCCTGGTTGAAGACCCAGACATGCCGAAAGACATGGCAACTGAGTGATCTGAGCGATCAGCCTACCATTGATGAGTCAGAATCTGCAATACTTCATGCAGATTCAAGACCGGTTGGCGAGCAGCGAGTGCTTAAGCTGGAGCGGCGAATCACAAGTGTGAACAAAGGGACGCAATGCTTTTGTCCATGCATTTGTACTATATGTTTGGTAGCTAGATTATGTTGTGGAAGAGAGAAGAAAATGTTTCTTGTTCTCCATGTATAGAATTTGAAATGTTCTGTTTGTTGTTGTTATTGTTGTATACTCCTTGATTATCAAACTAAAATCATTAGACCATTAGCTTTTGCTGATTTAAAACAGTATCAACAACTCTGCCAAAGGTAAACGCTAGGTGTCCAAAAAATTATCTGAAATTATCCGAAATATTAGTGGAAATGTTTGATGTGTAATCTAAAAAAAAACGAACACAAGTATAACTCAACAGAAAATATAATGAAGCAAAGTCGAACCTGAAATCCACTTAAGCATTCTAACCATCACAGTGCATCATCATAGGTAGAAAACTAAACTACAGTTAACAACTTTTAAATCAATCCTACTAAACTATAAAGTCGGGCACAACATGCTATAGCGATGTTAGGAACCAGTTCTCAAGCAATGAAGGACGACGGTGCTGAAGGGATGCCATCAACGTCGCTAGAAGAAATCGAGGATGGTGGTGCGGAAGGGAGGTTGGTAGCATCAATGGCATGTTCCATTTCCCTCTGTCGGATAGCTTCCATTGCTTGGGAAACTTTTTCTCGGAGATAATTGGAAGACTCTATCAAGTGAAGGATCTCAGTCTTGTCGAGCTCAAGCAGCATACCTGTTACCTTCTGAGCAAATTCAGGCTCAAGTTGTCCAACTAGCGGGTACAACTTCTCGCCTAAAATCTGCCAAGGCAAAGAAAAAATTATTAAACCGAAAATCCACTCTTCGCTATTATACTTGGTACTTGTGAGCATGATAGGTAAATGTGTAATTGTTAACTTAGCATGTCTGTTATACTTCGTAGATATTAGCATTCCGCAAACATGAAAAGTAGAGTTAGTTCTCCGAGTCATCAAAAGATATAGTAGTGGTAAGGTTGGTACTAATTGGAACATATGTAGGAGGAAAACTAGTGTTAGTTCGTGCCAACCCATGGGCCATAATGGGAGTCGAGAAGCCTAGGGGAACCATCTTGATTGGAAATTGGGTGAACTCTATGCATGTAAAATCATAGTAAGCCAAATGAACCCCTACTTGCTAAAGTAACCAGACCATGAAATTTATCGATGAAGTGTACTTTGCAGGAGAAAAATAAAAACTACTAGAAGGACCTTTTTAAGACATAAATACCTGACGTTGTTGATGGATTTCTTGACCCACTCACCCTCTGGCCATGGTGCATTGACCTCATCATGTTGTATGACATCATTATGTTAGGGCCACCAAAGCTCATCAAGGGAGAGATATATGGTTGTGTGTAGTGCTGATACCCAAAACCTGAGACCTGTGGTAAGAACACAACAGGTACATGAGGACCACCGGAGTAGAACCGACGGGGAGCAATATTCCGGCGTACGTTTGGTGCTACGACCCCCACATTCTGAAGACGAGCAAAGTGTTCCTGAAAACAAAGTGGCCAACATCAAAGCTTGCAGATATTATAAAAAAATAGTAGTTATATATATGTATATACTATAGACATAGTATTTTCCTCAATCTCAGTGACACAAGCATCGACCTAACTGGTAGTTATTACTTTATTTTTTTTGTATGTTTAATATGATCATTTTGTGATAAATCATCAACATTGGCCCGTACTTTGTGTTCTTCTTAGTACATAATATAAAGCTTTGCCAGCCAAACAATGTATTTTATTTAATCAAGTGTGCATAACTAAGTGAACACATATTGAATCTTTAGTAAAGGACAAATGTTGTTATGGTAGTGTTAAGGACACACGATCCACTAGGAAAATGACCAAGTCAAATCAAACCAACAAGTGACTAGTATCATATCACACAACAAGTGTTATGCAATAACAATCAAAACTTACTACTAGTATCGCTCTTCTTTCCTCCTTGCGTTGAGCTACACAAACATATAGTGGTTTTTTGCCAACCATCTTCCCATTCATTCCGCCAATCTATCACAATGTTGAAATTAGTTAATAAGTAAACTATTTAGTTTGAAGCAAAGGAAACCATATAAACAAATAACAGTACTGAACTTACAGCTTTGTGGACAGCTTCGACTGTTTGAAATGACACGAAGCCATATCCCTTGCTCCTTCCTTGTGAATCAACCATAACCTACAAAAATGTCATACACACATTTAGTGACACATGATGCAAACCAAAAAAACTAGAAGCATATTACATAATTGAGAGAGTTACCTTGCATGATACTATCTCCCCAAAGTTCTCAAATATGTTTCTAAGATACACATCATTCATACTATCATCTAGATTCTTTAAGTAAAGGTTGAGCCCTTCATTTTTTTTTGAATTTCTCAGTTCTCTTATGCTCAGACTTGGCTTTGAGCTCAGCTTGTCTTTCTGCCTTTTTCTGAGCTCTTCCAACATACAAAATCATATCCTTGACCATCTTCCCATTAAGATTTCTAATGGCTTTTATAGCATATTCTGGTTTCCCATAGTTAACGAAGCCAAAACATTTAGATTTTCCTTCGGCGTCTCGTATGACTATAGCACTAGTAATCTCTCCAAATGGTGCAAACTCTTGATGTAGGTCATCGTCGGTGAATTCTGTAGGCAAGTTTTTTATGTACACATTTGTAAATTTTCTCATGCCACAAATGTGTTGCCTCTCTTGACGGCGAATGAACACACTAACAAAAAGTATCCTGCCATGGGACAACATTCCATCCATGCCATTGATGGCGTCCGTAGCAGATTTCTCATGTTCGAACTGAACAAACCCATATCCTTTTGATTGGCCATGGAAATCAGTGGCCACTTTACAAGAAAGAATAGTGCCAAAGCCAGAAAACATGTCGTTCAGGCCCTTGTTGTCAATGTTTGGCTCGAGATTTTTGATAAACACATTAGCATGTCCATTATTTCGCAGCATTGGATTCCTGTTTGAGAACATAACTCGAATGGATTTTCCATTGACATGGATAAAATTCAAAGTTTCCAATGCGCGCTTGGCTGCAAAGAATCAATATGAGTTATAAAACTAATATTAATGTCAAGCTTGCGCAAGCATACCAAAAATAAAAAATAAAACTTCTATGATTATATTCATGCATACAAAACAAAAAAGTTATTACATCGAAATGTTTGTGTAGAGAGGCGTGTTGTATACATGTACATATATGTAATCATGACACTACACACAGCATGATATATTAATACTGGATGTCTGATATTCCGTAGCCAATACAAATAAGTATTTAGAAGTTCTCCTAAGTTGTTAGAGCTAGGTAATGAACAAACAGATGAAAGCCGTAGCTACACACATGAGTATGACCGACCAGTATATGTCATGGAAAAAAGAGAATACTCAAGGGGGCAGGGATGTCAACTTTAGAGTTGATAGGATTATCCAAAAGTATTTTGAAAATTTTCAAGTAAAATGTCGGCTGTTATGATTATTTTTTAAAGTTGACAAAAAAGTCAACCCTAAAATAAAACGACCAATTTTTTTAAAAAAACTTCTGAAACTAGTTTTGTACACTAAAAATCCATGCTCTAATAGGAAAACAAGCCAAAACAAGTATATACAGCTTAAATCGCCGTATAATGCCATGGTGTGTAGCTACCACCCTGACTAGTAAATTGCCTCTCAATGAATAAATGCATACACGCAAATTCAAATAGCATAATAATCATATAATAGCTAGAGTCGTGAGGTAGTCATGCAATCTTCCTAGTACATATATAGTAGCATATTCAACACCATGGTGGGCAAATTGCATAGGGTTGTTTTTAGCAAACTTCTCACTTGAAAAAATAGGGAAATAAATTAAGCCAGTCACTCAAGGAAAACAACAACGAGTCTTGTTAACTTGAACACAAATGCGTGATTCAATTGAACAAAAATAAAACAAATTTCTCACTAATTGACTCAACTCATAGATGAAATACGATAAATAAGCAGATCATACACACATAAAATAGGAACATGTAAATTTTTTTATAAACAAGTAGAAAACTATTGTGTTTTTTTTTTGCCAGATCATACAACTGGCCCCGAGTCAGATTTCACACACTTTTCATGTATTACTTTCATTTAGAAGGCATCCGAATCGGATTCGGATTTCAAGACATGTGACTATTTCGGGCAGAATGGTGTATAACTAGTTATTGTACTACATATCGTCACTCTATCTACATAAAATTTCATAGAAAATCAGGATCTCGACTGATCAAAACAACGAAATCAAACTTATACGAACAAATAGAAGTTCTAAACGTCGATGACCAAAACTTGTATCACTAATCAATTTTTTCCCAAAAAAGCACTATCACCAAACAAGTTCTATTTTTTTTTTATCTCCGAGTATGCATGCTACATCAATTCCAAAATTCTACAACAAATGTACCACCAAAAAAACCCTAAAATATTATAACCCTAAACATCTGCATAACACTAGTAGGAAAAGGCTTATAGCCACCAGCGTACCGCTGGCGGACAGAAGGTTCGTCCGCCAGCGCTACGACCGCTGGCGGGCGGTTTTTCGTGTCCGCCACTGGTTCTGGACGTAACGCTGGCGGACCGGAACACTGCCCGCCAACGGTAGGAGCAGAAATCTGGGAGGAGGCGGGGCAAACTACCGCTGGCGGGCACATAACATGCCCGCCAGAGATACTTAACGTACCGCTGGCGGACGCAAGATAGGGGCCCGCCAGCAGTAGTGGATGCGGCTGATCTCAGTTCGGAAAAAAATAGTGCCAGTACCGCTGGCGGGCAGGCTAAATTGTACGCAGTGGTCAGTTAGGTACCGCTGGCGGGCACACTAGATCGTCCGCCAGCGCTAAGTTTGCCTGTAATACAAATAACTAGGAAAATTATATTTATAAAAACAATCTATAAATTTCCTTAGGAACCATTGCTTCCTATACCAAGACACACCTATGTGTCGAATATGAGCACTTTATCACAAACTATGCGTTGAGAATTAACATATATAACTTGGTCATTTTGATCGAATTGATCACTTGTAGATGTTTCTACATGATAGTGCTTTTTGTGAAGAATATTTGTGAAACTTTTGTCGAAAATCTAGTTTATCATTTCACATAGCAACTAGTATACTGACAATGGTTTCCCGGTTTCCCGGCTTCACGGTTAATTATTCTTCCCAGTTTCGCGCGCGGCTTCACGGTTTCCCCCGCGCTTTCCCGGCTTTCTCCGGTAAATCGAAATTACAAATTAAAGTAATTAATATTTATGATGAATTCGATCGATCGGAAAAAATGCATGATATGAAATCCAAATATTTCGATCCTTAATTAATATTGCAACCGGATACATATATATATGAGATAAGACACAACGGCATGCGCACACACACATCGATCTAGCTATATAGACTACTTATGCATCAACGACATTAAGACGGTCGCCATTGGTATTATAGCCACTTAGACTATCCCACTTCCGCGCAATCTCGAAGCCGAGGCGAGCGTCAAGAGCGGCGTACTCGACTTGCTCGTAGCTTAATGGCACGTTGCCCCATCCACGAATCCGTAGGTCTTCTTCGTCGTTGTCGTTCTTGTCGTTGTTCTTCTTCTTCTTCTTCTTCTTCTTCTTCTTCTTCTTCTTCTTCTTCTCGGCCAGATTTGTCCCAATGATAGCATTGGAGAGAGCAACAAGACTCGGAGTAGGATTGCCGGTTGGGTTCCGCCTATCCCTCTAGAGGTCGACCGCGGATGGAATTTCAATTCCGTAGCAGCGCAGCATCCGCAAGTCATTGTGGATAGCCACGCCGTAAAACTTGATGGTCTTGTCACGTAAGAAATCCACGAGGAGCTGCGGCTTCCGATTAGCCCAGCAGATCTGGAAGACAAGTGTCTCGGTCGCCACCGAGAGTTGAAGGACGGCGGCGCGCTGCTGTTTCTCGGGTGGAAGATTCTTCTGTGGACCCGGTAGAGCGTCGGTGAACTCGCAGTCGAGTCCAACGCACTTGATCGGTGCGGCGTCGAGATATAACTTCTTCACGTCGCGGATCCACCTCCCCACGCGTGATGCACGGAGGGTGACCCACACCTTGAACCTCATACCCTCCATGGGGAAGTAGTACAACCGAGACCGAGGCCGAGGTCATGGAACGCGCGCGAGTAGTTGATCCATTAGAAATATATAGTAGAGAGAGAGGATTAGAGAGAGATTTGTGTGTGCTTAGGGCCATGGATTAGTGGCCTTTTATATAGGGTGGAGAGGGAGGCCGGTGGGCAGAGAGGGAGGCCAGCGGCCGGGCAGCCATCAAAACGGCGGCAGCTGATCATCTTCCAATGCACAATTAAAACGGCGGCGAGACCGATCATCTTCCAAATGCATGCACAATTAAAATGGCGGTCGGCGACCGATCATATTCCAAATTAATCGAAGCGCACGAAAGCGCGGGAGACAAAAAGTTTTTGAAATAATAAACGAAAAATAGAAAAACAGAAAATAAAAATAACAGACCTTACCGCTGGCGGACGGATAACGACGTCCGTCCGCCAGCGGTATATTTCGGCCACTTGCATGTGGGGCCCGCCCGCGCCCTTTTCTCCGTCCGCCAGCGGTATGTGTGGCCACTTACATGTGGCCCCTGCGCGGTTCCCTCCCCAGTTTTCCCCACGCGCGCCCTCTCCCTCTCCAAATTTCCCCACTCCCGCCGCCGCCTCCCGCGCCGCCTCTGCTCGCCGTCGCCACCGGCCGCCGCCCACGCCACCCCGAGCGCCCACGCCGTCCTCCTCTCTCGCGCCTTCGCCGCCCTTCTCTCTCGCGCGTCCGCCTCCCCAACGAACGCCGACGCGCCCACGTCTACGGCCGGCGCGCCCCCGCATCGACCTCCCCGACCGCGACCGTGACTGCGGCAACGACACCGTCGACGGCCCCGAGCGCCCCCCGCACCTCAGCCCGCCGCCCGGCCAAGGTAAGCTGGCCGCACCCCTCCTCTCCTCCTAGCTAGCACCCACACCCACAAGGTGTTTGTGGGTTTGCCCGACCCAATATTTTGATAGATTAGGGTTTCAAAATTAAGAATGTGTGCGGCATTGTGGCTGTTTGTGGCATTTCAAATATGTTTGCCTTTGTGGAGATGATATATGTGTGCGGCATTGTGGAGATGATATATATATGTGCGGCATTGTCGTTGCGAATGCGGTCTTGTGTGGTGGTGAAATGTTTGCAGGTACCCTAGAGACCCTTGAGATTGCCGGAATGTTGATTAATTTCCATTCCGGCAAATTCGGGTACTCCATATTACATAATTTTAGCAAAGGTCATGCCGATTTTTTTCGTGAAATTTGGCATGACTTGCTAAAATTATGACATATGGAGTACCCGAACTTTTCATCACCATCCAAGTGAATTTTTCCTTACAGTGTTGTTTTACTAACTACGAATTTTTGTGTGTGCGCGCAGATGGCTAACAATATGGAGGCCGGGACTTCTCGAGGTGGAGTCAACGAGCCGGATCCATATTTGAAGATGGTTCGGAAGTCAATCGACGCCGAGATGGATTTGGAGAACAATTCCGATGCCGAGATGGATGTGCCGAACAATTCCGATGCCGAGACCACATCTCGTGACGTCGAAGGTGGCGAAGAGGGCACATCTGGTGGAGGTGGCCCCGAGACCACTTCTGCTGGCCGTGGAGGTGGCCCCGAGACCACTTCTGCTGGCCGTGGAGGTGGCCCCGAGACCTCATCTGCTGTCGAAGAGAGTGGTAACGAGACCACATCTGCTGGCGGAACAACGCGTGAACGTAAGCCAAGACGCCGAAACAAGCTAGGTAGCGGTCGACTGACATTTACTGAGGTGAACCCACATGGGCTTCCTACGGAGCCAGATAAATATGCAAAAGGGTACGGCTTAGCCTTGGGATGCATTGTGCGGGACTTCGGCAACATCACCCAGGAGAACATAAGGGATAAAGAGAACTCACATGTGGCCACACACCTTCTTTCCAAGTTGCACGCATCGTACCGTTTCCCGAAAGACTACGACAACCTTGATTTGAAGGGCAATATCGTAAACACATTCGCTCTCGGCAAGTTCAGCAAAGCCTTTTCAACTTGGAAATCAGATGTGAGAAAGGCCATTGTTGCTGGTGATGATTACGCAAAGATCAACGCCAACTGGCCCTCCATTTCTGAAGAAGACTACAACATTTTCAAGGATAAACAAGACCTAGCTTCAACAAAGGCGCTATCTAAGTGGGGGAAAGATATGCATGGGAAGAATTTAGGTCCCCACAATCTCGGATGTCGTGGATACGACGGGAAAGACCCTATTTGGGAAAAGCAGGACAGAGAAAGGACAGGGCCAGACCCCTATGCCAAGATCAAAGACCCAATGGCGAGACGATATATCAGAGCCCATTACAGGGAAGACCCCAAGAATCCAGGGCAACTTGCCTTGAACGCGACAATCAAGGAACTTGAGAAGAATATTGAGATAGAAGAACAACTTTCTCAAAGCGACTCATCGTCTGTGACGAAGGCCCCGTGGGACACCTCTTTCCACAGGGCGCTAAACAAGAGAAAGAATAAGGAGGTGACACTTCCGCCGCATCGTGGCCGGGTGATCGGGGCCGGAGTTGGTCGCAAACGGTCGCATTACTACCCGGAGTCCAAGGAGGAGCGAAGTGAAAGGAGGGCTAGTTCCATGCAGGCCAACATCGACAGCGCAGTGACAAAGGCCGTGGCTGCCATCCTTCCGACCATATATGAGGAGTTTGGGAGTTGGATTGAGGGGGGCAAAAAGGACCTAGGCCCGTTCCCAGCTTACCACACAGCATCCAAGGTAGCAACAACTCCAACAATGTTCCACTTGCCAACCCTAATCCTGACAGAGACGAACAAACGCCACCCGCCAACCCTAATCCCGACAGACACGTACATGGCTCCGCAGAGCGTAGCAGCCCGTCCATCTCTTGCACGCCGGGGGCCATCCCCGGTCCGTCGCCATTAGACGAGCTCAACGCCCTCACGGTAATTTAATTAGCCATGTTATATATTACTTCATTCTTGTATGACACCCTATCTAACGCCTTACTTGTGAACGGTGAACAGGCCGACCATACAAGATGCACTTTGCTCCTATTTGTGGACGATGAGATGAAGGAAGTGGCCAAAGCAAGCGTTGAGACACCACTTATCCGCACCCATCTCAAGCGGCCTATTCCTGATGATTGTTATAAGGTTTCATTGGCTCGGGTGTTCCCGGGTTGTGGTTTTTTGGATCCTCCAAATCAACCCCTCGAAGCCGAAAGTGAGTTAAGCCTAGAGCAATGTTTGATTTTTCCCTTGCTATGGCCAAAAGCGCTAATTCGTTTGGACCCTCCCGGGTCGACGCCGCCTGGCCAAGGAAAGGCCACTCCACCAGCTGATGATGAAGACCCCAATGCCTACATGGCGTATTTGGACGATGTCAGTCCTTTTGATCAAGCTGACCGTGATCTGATGATGAATAGTCCTGTGAGCCCTACTCTCCCTGAGAAACATAATGTCACAAAGCGTCTATTCTGTTCTCAACCATTGCCTGAAGCTCATCATCAGCAGTCTGACGGTCTCAGCCAGGGCACACTCAATGATGTGCTCCAAGAGACGATAGCTAAGCTCCCTAAGAAGGTGGTGTCGAAAAAAAGGAAGAAACATGGCGTTGAAGAGTCCATGAGCCAGCCAGTGGAGGGATCTAAGTTGAAGTTGCGCGAGTTCAGGACAGGATAACCATCCCCGATTGGCATACTACTCATGTGATGGCTAAACCGATCCTGCCGCCGAAGTGGTCCTGTTGCTTGTCTGGGGAGATGAAGGCGCTACATGAACAGGTTCTCTATTGTGAGAGCAAACTTCTCAGGGAAGCACTTCACGTATACCCGGTTTTCATAGCAAAGGTACCAAGGCTTCCCGGCTTTCTCCATGAAAACCCCGGAGACACGCTCTTTGTCAGATTTGATGACATCTTTAACATGTACCACATGAAAGCACTCCACCGATCCATGGTCCGCCTGTTTGTGCTAAGTATGGCGCACCAGCTCCTTAATGATAAGTCGGCCGGAGACATCATGATAATCGACCCCTACTACATGTCCGACTGCTATGTGAGCACCCAGGTGGGTAGGACACGCGTGACAAAGTTCATCGAAGATATCTTCGTTGTACTCTCATGCCTTACTTTCCCAAGTAAGTCATATATAACATATTTTCGTACGTTTTATCGTTAATTTTGCATAAGTGCGAATGATGGTTTCTTTTCATTGTTTTGTGCAGGAACCAAGACGGCACCCTCATCGTTCTGTACCCTAAAGAGTCGAAGGCCTTCTATCTCGATGCGGGTAGTGAAGAGAAGAAGAAAGACTACAAGCACATCGGTTGTGTTCTCGATGATGCTCTCAACGGTTACTGCTATCAAAATGAAGGCATCGTAAGAAGATTAAACCTTAAGCGAGGCAAGATGTCATTCGTCCACAAAGTGGATCTACCCTGCATCAAGAAGGCGCATGGCAGTCCGACGGAGGCATGGTATGTCATCTATCTGATGGAGCAGTTCTTACGGAATTACCGAAGACTAGAATTTCCAGTTGCTATGGATAAATGGTGCAAAGACATGGCGAAATCCACTGATGCTGATATCCTGGAAAAGTTTGCTCTAATCCAGAAGAGGTTTGCTTCAATAATCTTCACGGATGTTTGTCGTGCAACGCCACCCGGGGTGTTCTACTACGAAGGTGCATTCCCATCTAATGTCGATATACAAAATCGCATAGCACAACAGTGTGACGACAGACCATTCAACTCTCTAAATGGTTCTGAACCGTTCCCGCCGAAGCCAATGTCAAGGCCGACCACGATCAGCCAGAAGTGAAAGGTGTGTTGTCGATTTAGTACTCTTGTTAAATTAAATTGCCTAGCTCTAGTTTACACCATCTCTCTTAAATTGCCTAGCTATAGTCTTCCAATTATACTTCATTCCTTTACAATGCCGATGATTAAAATGATGTGGCGCACTACATGAATTCTGATAGTTTGTTGAACCTTGTATCATGCACACATACAAGTTTTGTGCCTCCTACTTGGTTCAACAAGGTTATCAGAATTCCTTGTGTGCTTCCAATAATATTCGAAGTATGAGGCATAATATTTTTTTGAATCTTGTTTTGTCTAAGTCTTCCAATTATACTTCATTCCTTTACAATGCCGATGATTAAAATGATGTGGCGCACTACATGAATTCTGATAGTTTGTTGAACCTTGTATCATGCACACATACAAGTTCTGTGCCTCCTACTTGGTTCAACAAGGTTATCTGAATTCCTTGTGTGCTTCCAATAATATTCGAAGTATGAGGCATAATATTTTTTTGAATCTTGTTTTGTCTAAGTCTTCCAATAATACTTCATTCCTTTACAATGCCGATGATTAAAATGATGTGGCACTATGTGATCCGGAGGCGACGTCAGTGAAACCTGTGATATGCACGAATACACATTTTCTGCATCCCACTGGATTTCACTGACGCCGTCTCTGAATTTGTGTGTCCGAACCTAAGTATGAGGCATGCATTCTTCCAAGGTTGCTTAGTTTATTTTGTGTATACTTTGTTTATTTCTGCACGACATGTGAACAATTTAGTTGCTAGCTAACATTTTTATTTGCCTTTTGTGTATACTTACAAATGAAGAAACTAGTGGGGAAGTTGTCAACGCCAAGAGGACTTGAAGCCACTGAAAGAGAGCAACAACAACCGGATGATCGAAACGCCAACTTCATCGATCGCGCCCTCTCTTAAACATTGTGGTTCTCTATCATTTACTAGTAATCGTGCACGTGCAATGCATGTATTTTAAGTACACAAAAAAATTAGATTACGTGTTTCATATTAAATGGAAAATCTTATATGATTTCAAGTTAATGACGATATGTAGACACAATATCGCAGTGTCGCAAAAGCATGCAGTGCTTTCAATCTTTCATCTTTTGTATTATATTTATTACTCTACGCGTGTTACCAATTTCAAATGAACTACAATGCTTTAAATAATTCGAAAATATTGCATAGGCAAAGACGTAAATCATTCAAGCAACTTAACAACAAACGGTTTACAAGCTCGGAGGTGGTGTGTCCACTGTAAACCTCCAAGTAACATACAAACTTGTTTGGTAACATTAACAATGTTGTGTTTCCTATTCTTTGACATACAACAGAACATTGCATACATCCACTTATGGAGAAACTTTGAATATTTTACGATGTTCTGCCTATGTAACAGATTGTATTTCGTATTATTTGACCCAACAAAATACTTGATAAAAATTGATACCAACCATACTATAGGGGGAAACAACTAAAATGGATCATTTTTTGTCATAGCAAACTGTTTTGCACCAAATTTTTGTGTCTACACCTCTCATGCCTGAAGACTCGAGCTACTGTAGCAGCAGCAAAACAGAAGTTCAATCTGAAAAGAATCTTAAAATACATGGACAAAAAAATGAGGAAAATAAACACTTCCAGGAAGAGTCATAACTGGAGAGTGCAACAGAGCTGCCCTTCTTAAGCACTGTAATTCCAAATCATGACAGTTTAGAAATCATCCAATGATTGTATAAAAATAGTAAACATGCACATGTAACACACGTGTAATAATAGTAAATACAATAAGATCCTCACATAGATGAAATGTCAAGGTAAATTAAAATACATGAGATGACAATTTAAACGAAAATAATCCATCCCGATGCGGTTGGCCAAATCTTGTACAACTTGAGGAATGTTGGCTTGACATTCATTGTCAGTGAACGTGAGCATGTGTACCAGCACCTTGCTTTG
The DNA here is from genome assembly GCA_947311845.1 of Poa pratensis. Classification (NCBI taxonomy): domain Eukaryota; kingdom Viridiplantae; phylum Streptophyta; class Magnoliopsida; order Poales; family Poaceae; genus Poa; species Poa pratensis. Next base: position 26,589,157 of record CAMZMU010000068.1, read on the forward strand.
TAAGTCGTAGGCGTCCTGCACATACATTATGTATAAATATCAAGAAAGATGAATATGGAAGTAGTAAATTCTCACCATCAGGTGCAGGTCGCACCGACTCATTCGTGAACCAAATGAATCGAGTACCTGTATCCGGCGGTTTTTGGCATCGACATTACATAGAAACCAATGACATTTCTTCACATTAATGGGGATGAATAGCTGGCAAAAAACAGTCACTTGTAGTCACATTTAGTAAATACAAAATCATTGTTAAATGAAACTATATATGTACGTAGTCTTACCATGTCATGTTGTACATAATTAAGTGATCGTTGCATGATGTGGGCATGTTGATTTGGACTTATAGGAAATGTAGTGTCTCGCTTTAATATTCCAAAAACATGTGTGCTGTCCAAAATAGTAAGAATGTTTGGTGAGGGCAGTGTTGCGGAGGACATATTCAAGATTGACGCAGGAGACAATGTTGCATCTATGAATTTTCCTTTCTTCTTATCTCGGTTCCGTTGCAACACAATACCTCTCAGTTCCGCTGGCATATTTGAGTAGTGTTCCCTAGCCCGCTGCCGTTTCTTCTCAGATGCAGTGCCATGATCTGGCTCCACATAGCTTTGTCTTGCTGAAACCGATTTAAGTAGACAAATAGTAAGAATGTTACCAACACATAATTGTCATGCAAAATCTGATTGACTGTACTGATAAAGGCCAAAATTCTCATTTTATAATATCACCTAGCATTTGAGTGGATGAACATGAGGTTTGAGTTTTATTTGGCATAGATGAGGCAGTGGCGATGACAGAAGGTGTGTAGTTCTTCGTTGTTGTTGGTCGCTGATAAGTATCATTCCTATGAAGCCAGCAAATGTGTTCGTTTTCTAACACATGAAAAGGACAATTAAAATCGAGTAGTGTTGCACTAAAATTCAGGGTTTCATTCAAATTCGGGGTTTTGTGCAATATACACCTTTTGTACCTGGTGTTTCCATGTGCTCAGTAGTTCTGGTTTGTCCTAAGCCCATATGCTCCACACCTACATTGTGGCATCAACTACATGATATTTCCAAAGTAAATCTAATGGAGAGAATAATTAAAATTAAGATTGAGATTTGGTGCATAAAAATTGTGTAGGTGATGTACATACCAGCCTTCTTTTGTTGTCGAGCGGTACGCTGCTTCTCCAGGTACTCGGCCTTTTTCTCATCAGACATCCGGGCATACCAGCCTTGACGACTTGCTGGTTTATTTCCTGCATTATCATCACCCGTGGCATTTGCATCTGTTCTTGTCGATGTGTTCGTTAGGTCTTTAAATAGAGAACGCGCCACATATGGTAAGGAAGAATTATCCATATCCAACCTAAAATCTGCCACGTCAATAGAAATAAATGACAAGATGAGTTGAGCGTAAAGATGTACATATCAACTATGATTTAAGCTCTAAAACTTATAGCGCCAGGAATTTAAGCAGTTGGACAGTTTTGCATGCCTTCTATACATTACATCTAGTTCACAGTAGCACAAACACTATTAATCTAACATAAAAGGTTGATCAAAGTCATCCTAGGTAGAAAATCAGCCTACAGACTCCATAGAAGCATCTAGGTCACAGTAAGAAAAGAGAGATAAAACATGAAGCAATTTCAAGCTTGCAGGTAGACACGACTCACATAGAGGACATCTCCACTAATATAAAAAGACAGAGTCTGTCAGATCCGGAGGATCCGAACCGTCCATCAGGCCCGATTCAACGTCTCAGATTTGCCCAATGTTGTATGTTGTGCACTATTTGTTAATGAAAAAAAAATGCAGAGAAAAGCCCACCCACGTGCTCCACGAACTGCTGCCCACCCACGCGATGATGCGGTTCCCTGCCCACGCACGCACTATCCGCGCCCCTCCCAGCCTGCGCCGCGCCGCCGCTGAACTCTCCGCGCCCCATCGTGGTCGAGACCTTCCGCCCCAGCCTGCAGGCCGGCAGTCGAGGCCGTCGAAGCCCTGTACGCTGGAACACCGACGCCCTCGACCAGCCGCCGCCTTCCTGCCGCCATATCCTGCACATAACGGCAGCGTCCTGCACAGGCCCCCGCCAGGACGCCAGCGCTCGCCCTGCCCGAACGCCGGTCGCCCTAGACGCACGCCACGCCCGTCCATGCCGCCACCGGGTCCGCAATCCTGGATGCAGTGGGCTGCGGCGATAGTCTCTCCAGCCGGAGCGAGCCGGCGAGGGCAAGGAGGTGGGCCCTGTGGTCCAGTGGCGGAGCCAGCGGGTGTGCAGGGTGAGCCCTGGTACACCCAGAATTTTTGAGATTTTTTTTTGAGTAGTTCATATGTCACATAACATGCAGTAAAAGAAATGAAAATCCTAGTAAAAAGAAAAAGAAAAGTCCACCTCGCAGGCTCACATCCCGTGCGCTCACATCCAGTCCACTGCTCACATCCTTCCTCTCGCAGGCTCGCAGCCTCGCTCTCGCCCTCGCTTCGCATCTCGCCCTCGCATCGCATCTGAATCCGCTGCCGGCAGCTGGAGAAGTGGAGAGCCGAGAGCGCATCGAGTAGGCCAGCATCGAGCACCTGAGCCAGTGAGCCGGCTGAGCGAGCGCCGAGCGGCACCGAGCGCCGCCGGCCCGCCGCGCCGAACCTCGATTTCGTCAGCGACGACAACTGCCGCAGGCCCGCAAGAGCAAGATTTTCTTCATCTCCTGGTTAGTCTCGTCTTTCTTGCCCCTGTTTCTTGTCACCTCTGTCCTGAACTCCCGATTCAATCTGGGTAGGCAGTACTGTGGGTAGGGACTTTGTCCTGATAGATTTATTGTTCAAATGATAGGTATTCTGATTGATTGATTTAGTAGATTTATCTCTTTGCTTGCGGTTACACTGAACATACCAGGATAGAATCTCAGTAACACTAGCGAGCTGAGGCAACTTCACTTGGTATTGCTATCCTGTCCTGATTCAATCTGGGTAAAAGCTCGGCAGCTCGCTAGTAGATTTATTTATTGACATGGTAAATGTTCAGAGGACTTATGGTTGGGTTAATTGTTGAACATGACTTGTTGCTCTGATACTTGTTCATTAAGATTTATTTATGACTTGGTTTACTTACTTCTCAAAATGGTATTGATCCTACCGGTTTCTACGGCGATGGTTGAAAGAGTCTTTTCCTCCATGAGCCTAGTGAAGACTAGATTGAGAAATAGCATGGGAGATGACCTCTTGAACTATTGCTTGGTGACTTATATTGAGCGATCTCTATTTTTGAAAGTAAGCGAGGATGATCTACTTGGTGCTTTCATGGCTATGCGAAGGCGTAAAGTAGAGTAGTAGACCCATAATATTCTACTCGTGTTATCTTTTGTTAATGTAAGACTATTTAATATTATCAACTATTTGTATGGCTACTTTTGTTACCTTTAAACATATTTGGTGAGCTATAATATTGTGAGACTTCAACTTATTTATATAGTTATTTTCGTACAATTGTGGATTACATGTGTTGTCAAAAAAAAAATCGCCGGTGGCACACCCTTTCATAATTTCCTGGCTCCGCCACTGCTGTGGTCGTCATGCTGCCCGTAGCGAGGACGTCGTCGCCCTGCACCTGCCGTACGGCGCCAGCGCCCTTCTCCTCCATGGCGCCACACGACCCCAAAGCCGCCGCCTTCCACTTCGCCCTCCTGCCGTGCACATGCCGTCTGCCACCAAGGTGCTGCTCCTCCAAGGCTTCTGGGTCCTCGACGACAGGCTCCTACAAGGTTCTATTCATATTCATAATTCAAACTTTACCAGATTCGAGCTGAGATGATGCTTGTTATTTTCTAAATTCGGATGTGGGTGAACAGTGAGGTCCATGTGTTATGGGCGCGATGAATCTCTGCAGCGTGACAAGATTCAGATAGCTTGCTCTGCTTTGGCACCATAGGTTATTACAGCAAGTGAGTGCGCAGCGTCAAAAGTTGTTTTTTTCTTGTACATTCAGATGATGTGTATACGTACATTATTCATGTATTAGTTGATATTGCTGATAGAATGATTCAGAGGTTTAATACTGCAATTCTTAGTCTTCAATACATGGATTAGTGCTACTAACAGGATAGTAACACGTGTTCTATCAAATCTCGAGGACAATAAAGACAATATAATTCTTGTCGATGGCTATTGATGCCGGCGATACTCGATCTTAATATGATTAACAATAGCTAGACAATCTGTCACATGCATTTAGTCAAGGATAGACCATTCGATTCAGCATTGCCAAAGTTAAAATTGAAATGGAATTCTAGAAGGATAGACCATTGGCGCCTTCCATGATAGAATACTTCAGGTTCACTATGTTGCAGTTCTTACTATTCAGTTCATGCATTAGGGCTACAAACAGAAAGTTTTAGTCCATATTCCTTGATAGAGTGCTTCAGAGGTTCACTATTGTAATTCTTACTCTTCAGTTCATACGTTACTGCTACAAACAGGATACAAACACATCTACAATCAAATCTCAGGGAAAAACGAAGAGAATAATATTCTGAACTTGAAGTGAACTATTTTAAATCGGTCTTCAATTGTTACATGCAAATAATCTTTATTTCTTATCAGCTGTATCAATTGCTTATATGGTTTCTGAATCTTCCTTTCTTCTATGCATTGCCTGGTCCTTAATCATGTCAACCTCTTACTTTGGAGTAGCATATTCTTTTTAATATTTAGATTTTATTTCCGAGGTGACCATTGATGGCGTGGAGACATTGGCTTGAATAGGAAAATACTGATACAATAATTATTTTAATATTTTGGTTTGTCTACTTTTGATTAATAGTCACTAGCATTAGTTTTGCCATGTCTATCTTTTGGCTTTCATTTTTATTTAGTTGAATGCTCAATGTTACTTTTATAGCTAAGCGACCTTGCAGCAGACGGTGCTGAATCTTGCTAAAGTTGGCGCCTTCCATGACCATTGACCGTTCTCAAACTAGCAGAACCGACCAAGGTATGAGATTCCAGTAAACATACTTGTGAGTCTATTATTCTTTTTAATTATTACTATGCTTGGAGAGACCAAATTCCTCTTAACTCAGACTTTGCTAACATGGTCAATACACATTTGCTGGAATGGAGCCGTAGTTTGCACAGATTGCTTTGGTCTATTTCAGATTGCTTTGATCTATCTGGTAAATGCTGATGATACTGGACAGTATTGGTTCTTCTTATCAGTAATTCGATGATTAGTCCAGGCAGTGATGATTCTCAATGTATTTGTCTGGCAATAGCATCAAATGGTGAAGAATTGCACTGTTCAGTAAGCAAGCATTATTTCAGTGCAATAATCAAATATATGCTCAGAGGTAGGATTCAATATTGTAACCTGCTATGACCCTTGTTCATCGTATTCCACATAACCTCTTTGGCTATATCTTTGTGACCTTGTTTCTAGGAGAAAATTCGTTTCTACCTTGTACATCCAAAAGAGAGACAATACTCAGAGTACTAGACTCCGTAGTACTTATCTCTCTTTGATCAGTGTAGACGCACATCAGGAGTTTTCAGCTGGCTACCTGTTCCATGCTTAAAACAATGCGGTAACATTTCATCTTAATGTCAGTGGGTTGCTTATCTTCGGATTTTAAGAAACCAGAGTTGGCAATGGAAGTGGATGGAACTGTACAAAAGGATTAATCATTCTAATCGTACCATAGCTATACAGAACTCACTGCTAGAAATTCGAAATGACTATTTTATTTTAGGAACTGCAGTGATATGGTCTGCTAAATATACCTTATTTGTTTGTGCAGAAACAGTCGCCACAAGTTCTCATAAGAAAGCTATAGCTGATTCTGTGATCATGAAGGGATGAGTCCGAGATATAGATTTGTCACCAGTTTTTGACAAGGTCTTGGAGGAGCATCAGGATGTAGAATGAAGAACGGTAATACATATATTCTGTACAGCTAGCTAGCTAGCATCAGGATGGCAACAATAAGTAGTCCCAAGTCAACACAGATCTTCGTTGGTGGTATTCTAGCATCTATAGCCGATCGTTTTTGGCAAAACAAATTGTTGCGGTGCATTTGCTAACAGATGTTCAGGTTTTTTTATATATATTTTTCCTTTTGTAATCTTTGATCAATATATTACAAAGGAGTACGATGAGTGTCATACATCTGTCAGAATTAGTAATGGTGAATTATTTTCTACCTCTATACCACTCGACTATATTATTTGACCTACTATAGTATCTCAAGCAAAAAAACACCAAACCGAGTTTATTTTCCACTGGTAGGTTCACAACAGGAGCGAAAACTGAACTATGTACTTCTCTCATGAGAGTGTTATGAAATGGGCCATCTCTCCAAAAAGAAGTGTACTGAACATATTACAATCATCGTTTTACACAAACTCTCCAAAAACAAGTTCTGATTATTTACCAGACTACTGATTTTATTAATGGAAACAAATATTTGTAAATACTCTCCACATTATATTGTACACTACGTCTGTTTATTCATTTTGATAATATATTTTCTGATATGACACGTGTGTTTACACGTGCACGATTACTAGTTAATCCAAAAAATTGACTGAAATTAACACACAGACTGGGTAAAAATTCTTAAAGAAAAACAACATAGAAGACTTCTCGCACCTGTTGATTTTCTCTCGATTAAACGGCCAAGATGACCGAAGAATTCTTGTATACAAGCCTGTTGCAAAAACAAATGGTAGCACTCCACCTGCATCCAGGTCCAATCAGAAAAGGGGTATTTGAGCATACTGAAACATAAAACACTATCTTTGTACTGGCTAATTCCGCTCAATTTAAAGAACCATACCACTGAAGAAAGCTCACAAGAATTTTAGTTTCCGTCGAAAGATGAGGACATAGTTCGCACTTCACATATCACATCAATCAACATTCATTCTTATGCTTTTCTACATTAATGACTGCTACAATATAGAAGTACCCAAAAACAAAAAATATATATACAATAAAGCTCCATATTAATCATCTCTAAATTGGCTGGTCCGGCCAATTGTATGAGTTGGAATCACAATCCAGTAAAAGCTCTATATGCTTCATACAACAGTTCTTTCGTTAAAATGCAGGTCATTGCATCCAGCGAAAGAAAGAGCCTCTCAGATTCATTATGATTAATCAGTTGACTTGAACTTACGCGATGACAACTGAACCTGAAACGATGGCTTCTAGAGACAAATGTTGCACTTCAGATTCAGTTAAGCGACTGTAATGTAGAGACAACTGAATACTGTGACATGACCCGCGGCAGGACCTGAACTGAACACGGTGACCTGAACCTGAAGGATCGATGTTTAGACAGGGGACCGAACGTGAAGGATGTAGAGTTGCTGGCGGGCGGCAATCAGTGGTTGAATTGCGTGCGGACAACCTATGCAGGAGATGTGTAGGGCTCTGCGAGTTTCGGCGTCCGACGTCCAGGGTGCGGGTCCGACGTTCCGTCGTGCAAGGCATGGCTCTCCCGTGTAGGCTATGGCGGCGGGAGAGCGTTGGAGTTTCGGCGTGCAGGCTGCGGTGACCTCGCTTGCCGGCGTGCAGGCTGCAGCGGGAGAGCGTTGGTGGCGGCAGGGTAGGCGGCGTGGTGGAGAGTGCCGTCCGGCGGCGCGGTAAGAGGAGCGGCCGACGGCGCCGTGAGAGGACAGTCCGACGGCGCGGTGAGAGGAGCGGCCGATGGCGCGGTGAGAGGAGAGTCTGGCGGCGCGGTGCAGCGGCCGCGGTGGAGAGTGCGGGGCGGCGGCGCGGCTGAGCTGGTAGGCTGCGCGGTGGAGAGGGAATTTCGGCGGCGCGGTGAGGTAGGCGGCCGTCGGCGCTGTGAGAGGAGAGTCCGGCGGTGCGGTGAGTCCTTCGGCGCGGTGAAAGGAAGCAGAGTGGGGGTCGTGGCCTCGTGGGGTGGGGAACGTGGGCGTCGGCGTGGACCGGTTGCTGACTCTTTTTTTCCGTTAATCGCAAAAGCACAACATACAACATTGGACAAATCTGAGACGTTGGATTGTGCCTGATTGACGGTTCAGATCCGGAGGATCTGACAGACTGTGTCTTTTTATATTAGTGGAGATGTTATGTATTTGTGTATGACAACTTATGTATTTGTGTATCACATTGTGGTTCTTATTTTGGTATTGTAATGCATGTGATAATGAACTTATGTATTTGTGTATCACAATTTGGTCATCTATATGTGGTACTATTGTCATTTTGGTCGGCTCTACCTGAATATACTGTATTTATATTTGATATATTGCTGTAATACGTTATTTTAAAAAAACAAAAAATACCACGAAAATGTACCGCTGGCGGACAGAGAGGCGTACCGCTGGCGGACAGCGCTCTCAGAACTCCTGCCAGCAAGGCGTACCGCTGGCGGCCATGGTACCTTAGCGCTGGCGGCCGAGGCTGCACGCCAGCGCTGCCAAACCTCTCGCGGGCGGGCAGAAGTAGTGCCCGCCAGCGGTAACGATCCTTACCGCTGGCGGACGGCCGCCCGCCAGCGGTAAAACGTTACCACTGGCGTAATCATCGCTGGCGGGCGCCCGCCCGGCATCGGTAGACCATTTTCGTCCGCCAGCGGTAGGCCTTTTCCTACTAGTGTAACCATTTACATATATTCAGCATATCATTATCGAATGTATACCATTCCAAAGAAAATCCATAATGAACTAATTGCATATTGCTTTTAAATTGTTGTTACACGCGCAATAGATAAAAATGTTTCAAATTTGTATACTTCCAGCACAAAATATCTAGGGTCAAGAGGTGATTATGGAGTCTACCTAGTACATACGTGGTAGCATTCTTGAACACCACAGTGCACAAACTTCATCGGTATCTTAACGAAATTTTAACTCAAACATTTTTTACTTATGTTCAAAATTCCATAAGTTTCATGCACAATTTATGAAGCCATTCACTAACAGAAAATAGTTAACTTGAAAACAAACCGCATAATCAATTTTTTAAATATTTACGGTTTCTCGCTATTCGATTCAACTCTTAAGTGTGACACTGAGACAACACCAAAGTTAGAAACGTGTTCATTTATGGTACACATATATAAGCAGATAGACCACATTATGCTGCAACAAGAGGATGTCTAGCTGTTTTTGCTAAATCCCATACCAGATTTCGAGTCAGATTCGAAAATAACTTTCTTATCAATTGCTTGCCAGATTGGAGACCCGATTCGGATTTGGATTCAGGTTCCAACACTCGCGTTCAAACCAAAGTAACATGAACCCACACCGGTTTCCAAGTCGGATTCCAACATATTTTCCTTATCAATTTCTCGCCAGATCAGAGACCCGATTCTGATTAGGATTCCAACACCTGCGTTGAGACCAAAGTAACACATGACCCCACACCGGATTTCGAGTCAGATTCCAACATAATTTCCTTATCAATTTCTTGCCAGATCGGAGACCCGATTCGGATTCGGATTCAGATTCCAACACTTGTGTTGAGACGAAAGTAACATGCATGACCCCACACCGGATTCCCGAGTCAGATTCCAACATAATTTCCCTATCGAATTCTTGTTGCCAGATCGGAGATCCGATTCGGATTCGGGCTCCGATTCCAACACTCGTGTTCAGACCAAAGTAACATGATCTACAACTAACGAACAAATGGCAGATCACACTCACAACGTACATTTAACATTCCTATCCAAAATCCAAAACCCAAAACCTCAGCTGGATTGATCAGAACAACAACATAGAACTTCACTAAAGAGATGACTGCAACTTGTATCAGAATCTAGTAATCCAAATAGTTCATAAACCACCAGATCTAACACCTAACAGCTCCTAAAACATAGCAGTATCTACTACTAGCATGCATGCTACAGCAGATCGAATCCAAAACGATACAAAAAGGTGAAAATAAAGATGAGACACGCACCATCCTCCCGCGAGTGGAAGTTGACGAATCCGTAGCCAAGCGACCTGCCGGCGAGGTCGCGGCAGACACGGAGAGACGTCACGGGGGCGACCTGGCTGAAGATCGAGTAGAGCTGCCCCTCCGCGACGCCCCTGTCGAGGTCACCTACGTAAAGGGAGGCCCTCGAGCCAAGAGCCGGAGGTGCAGGAAACGGCGTGACGATCGGGGCCAGGAGCGGCCGGCTCGGCCTCGGCATTGCCGTGGAGGCTCGCGAACCCGCAGGTGCAGGAGGCGGTGTCACCATAGAGGCCAGGGGCGGAAGGCTTGCCATTGCCGGCCGGCGAACGTTCAGTAACCTGAGGAGAGGAGCCGGCAACGATGATGGCTGGAAGGCCAAGCTAGCTAGGTACGTAAGGCTTGTGTGTGGTTGTGCTGTGGCTAGCTGGTGCGCTTTCAAGAGCTCGAGTCCTCAGCGATAATGGCTTCGCGTATCGATCGGCGAAGTTCCGATCAGACCTGTATTTATTTTGCAAATATTTAATTGTCCCATTTTAATTTCTCGGTCCTTATTAATGTCTGCCTATCTTGAATTAATGCTTGAGGCGCCGATGCATATCTTAGCAGGATTCGGCAGGAACTGGGCCCGGGCAGCCGGGGCTGCAGCCCGGGTCTTGGCCCATACAGTACAGCGACCAGTGCTAGTCCTACAAGCCCACTAAGGAAACGAACATTCACTCAAAAAGAGGAAGCGAGCAAGGCCAACTAAAAAGCCCACCAGCGCATGTTCACGTTTCGCATATGTGTGGCCAGCGCCGCCCTGTCGACTAGATCGTGCCGCCGCCGTGCAAAACCACGCCGTAGCGCCGCATCGCCGCACTGGGTCACCGGCGCTCAACACTTGCGTAACTTCGTCGGCTCCTGGCCTCCAACTGGCCGGCTTCTTTTTTATACCACAGGCTCGAGCAGAGCCCGGTTCTAACTTAACAAAGCCACCACAGCAGAGTAACAAGGTTGCAGAGAGATAAAACAACGAAACAATGTCTAAGGCCGAAATGGGACAAATCTCAGAGCCAAGCTCCGGATAAGACAAGATACACTGCAAACAAGCAGGAAAGGAAAAAACAGCTACTCTCTCTCTCTCCTTAAATTCGCGTAGAAGAGCTTGGATCTTGTCAGCCGTCACTCCCAGTGCCGCACGGTTCTGTTGCCTAGACACAATCTTCCATACATGTAGATAAGAAGTCATTTTGTACAACACGTGAGAAGGCTGACTAGGGAAAACCCCTTCAACTGTAAACTTGTTCCTTGTGGTCCAACGTGACCAGCAAAGGGCTGCAAAGCATGTCCAAATGATGCGTTTGTCTTGCCCTTAAGTCTACGGATAGTAGGATAAACGTCCGCATAAGAGGAGGGGTTCTAGGAACAGCTAAGCAGCTCCCGAGCTGCGCTCCACATAAAGCGGGCAAGAATACAGTTGAAAAAAATATGATTGGTGTCCTTCGGTTCTCCACATAAGGCACACATGCCGTTGCTCGGCCATGGTGCCAGTGGATATTATCTGCCGATGGGAGGCGTTTCCGAATCATTTGCCAAATGAAGATGCGTATCTTCAAAGGAATAGCCATCCCCCACATATCAGAGAAGTGAGACACGGGAGAGCCTTGGCATAGTTTTAGGTAGAGGGACTTTACTGAGAACCGCCCCGACGGTTCTAGATTCCAGGTGAAACCATCCGGATCCGTGGACAACCTAAGGTTTTCTATGCATCTAGATAGGTTAGTCCACTCGATCCGTTCTCCGATGGCTAGTTCTCATCGGAAGGGAATCTCCCAGGCTCCATTTCGACAGGCGTGTGCCGTAATCGCAAAAAGACGGAAATAGTCACAGAGGGGGCCATAGCCTTGCCATCAATCCCGCCAAACTTTGGTGGACGTGCCGTAATGAACCTCATGCTTCGCCCCCAAGTGGAACAAATGTTTGTACTTCTGGATGGAGTTCTAGAACTGGGAGCCATCATTTTGTACCAAGATGTCGCGACGTTGGAGATATTTAGCTCTTAGGATATCCACCTAGAGACCAGTTTCATTGGTCACGATTTTCCAAATCCATTTGACCATGAGACACTTGTTCATGATTTTTGTGTCGATGATGCCAAGTCCCCCAAGACTTTTTGGCCTACATACCACGACCCATCTGACCATGTGGTATTTCCGCTTGGATCCCGTTCCTTCCCAAAAGAACCGGGATCGATATTTGTCCAATATCTTGTGAACTCCGTCTCCCAACATACAGACTCCCATCGCGTGAAGAGGCATGTTGGAGAGGCAGGAGTTGGTGAGAGTAAGCCTAGCCGACGAGGACATAAACTTGCCTATCCATGGTTCATTGCATTTGGCTACTCGGGAGGTCAGCGTATCCCAATCTGTTGTGGATAAGGCCTTGTCCACGATGGAGAGACCTAAGTAAGAGATGGGGAAGGAGCCAACCTTGCAATTTAGCATGTTTGCTATGCACGTTTGCTCCTATGTGCTAGTCCCAAAAACCAGCACTTCACTCTTGTGGAAATTGATCCGGAGTTCGGACATGCTCTCAAAGCATAGTAGGATGAATTTTAGGTTCGCAATCGACCTGTCATCTGGCTCAATCATGAGTATGGTGTCGTTCGCATACTTCAGATGAGTGATCCCCCAAGGGATAAGATGTGCAGCTACATCTCGGAAGGCTTCTTGTCCACTCTGTTAGGTAAATTCTTTATTTCTCATAGAAAGTTTGCTCTCTAAAGAAGGAAAAATCCTTTTCAGTCCTAAACCGCTACAATTAGGTTTAGCCGGTTGTGGATTAATTCATCTTATTCTGATTGCATAGAAGATGAATACAAGAAAGAGATCCAAGAAACATTTGTCCAGAGGGGCATCATCTTATTTTCTGAACTTGCAAGAATTTATGCTACTGACTTCTCCCAATATAAGTTATAGTCCTTAGGGACCAACTTGGCACACTAATAACCCGAGACATGATCTGACTTTGCAAATTGTACTGATATTGGGAACCTTGCTTTGAAAATGGTAAGAAAATGGTTCAAACAGAGACACACAAGAGGTTTCCATTGGTACTTCATCTTACTGAGTTGTTGCTTGATTCTACCGGTTGGAACAACGACGACAAAAAGAGCATTCCTGACCGTGAAGATTATGGTATATTGAGCGAGACATATTTGCAAGCATCGAAGATCGTAAGATTTGGAGTGTTTCCAAATCACGAGGTCACCTAAAGGAAAACTATACCATGCTCCACTCTTTCTTACTAGTACAATGATAGCGTGATTCACAACATTCGTTGGGTGACCCAAGAGGAAGGTATGATGCAGTAAAGTAGCAGTTTCCCTTGATTACAAAACCAAGGTTATTGAACCAGTAGGACTTGGAGAAGGCTCCGGCTTGGTGTCCCTGGCGCCAAAAGATGTACAGGTGTGTGGACGTGGACCTGTACACAACACAAACAAACTACTTTGCCCCAACGAAACAGAGAGGTTATCAATCTCTCGGGCTTGCTGAACACAAAGAATTAAACGTATGGTGGAAAATAATATGAGAGCAAAATTGACCAGCGAGCAAATGACTAGGAAAAGCTATGAAAACGGTGTAAGCAATATAGGAAAATAGGACCGGGGTCCACAGTCCACTAGTGGTGTCTCTCCGAAAGATAAACATGTTGGGTAAACAAATTACAGCGGGACAATTGACAAAGCGTGAGCGTATAACAATACTATCATGACATATAAAGTTCACCTTTTTATCTAATATGGGCATTAAATCAAAATACATAGACCGTCATCCAACTGCATCTATGACTAATAATCCACCCCGGGATCGCTATCCAGCATGTCACCCGAAAGTATTAAGTTGCAAGCAATGGATAATCGCAATAAGCACGGTGCATAATGTAAGCAATGAGAACAACATAAAGAAGTAAACACCGCAGTTTTACCCCTAGTAGTAACAGTACATCTCTAGCCTGAATCGTTTCTGTCAACTCGAGCTCAGACAAAGAGAGACATGAACCTACTATCTATCATAAATACTCCCTCTAAAGACAATAGCAATTACTTCGGCCAAAGCATCCACAAGCATCAGAGAGCATGCAAGATCATAAATAAAACATATCATAGATTAACTGAACAAGAATGTCATAATTTCCACAATTCATCGGATCTCCGCAAACACACCATATAGCATTACATATAGATGACCTTGATCATGATAGGCAACTCACAAGATCTAAAACAATGAAGTACAAGGAGAAGAGACAACCATCTAGCTACTGCCATGGACCCGTAGTCCCGTGGTGGACTACTCACGCATCACTCCGGAGGCAGGCATGGTGGTGTAGATGCCTCAGGTGACGATCTCCCCCTCCGACAGGGTGCCGGGAAGAGCTTCAGAACCCTCCCGATCTAGGGTTGGTGATGGTGGTGGCCTCGGACATATTTCTGGAAAAGCGATCGGGTCCTGAGGGTTTTCGGAGGAAATAGAATTTATTGGCGAAAGGGGTGCTCGAGAAGCTTTCGGAGGTGGCCAGGTGGGACCTAGCCGCGGCCAAGGCCTGGGTCGCAGCTGGGGGTCGTCTGGGGGCTGTGGGCCCCCCTGCAGGTCCCCTCCTGGCGCAATCTTTGTTTCCATGTAAAAATAATTCACGTAAATTTTCAGTCAATTCCGAGAAAATTCCCCGACTAGCTTTTCTGAAACAAAAAGACAACAAAAAACGGGGACTGGCACTGGGCATCTTGTTAATAGGTTAGTTCCATAAAATATGCCAAAATGATATAAAACATTATAAAAACATGTGGCAATGATATATAACAAGCATGGAACAACCAAAAATTATAGATACGTTTGAGATGTATCAACATCCCCAAGCTTAATTCCTGCTCGTCCTCGAGTAGGTAAATGATATTACAAAATAAGCTCAAATAATAATGTAAAGCACAATAACTGAATGAAGTGATCCAAGACAATGGTCTATAGTTGAAATGAAATAAACAATGATTAACAATGTGTAACATCTAAGCAAGTATTTTTCATGAATAGTACTTTGGAAACTTGAAAATTATAAAACTCGTCATGCTTGATAGCTCACAAAGCAACATTCTTTCGTCAAAGGTGTTTAACCAACAAAAAGAAAGATTTAAGTTTTTAGCAAAAGCTTCAACTTGTAACATACTTATCATTGGATAATGTCAACACAAAGTTTTCATGATTAAACATAAAGATAAAATGTAGTAGACTTGTACCAAAATTGATACTATTCGTTTGCTTGAGAGATAAAGATTGGAAAGGAAAACTGACTCAACATAAAAGTAAAAGAAAGGCCCTTCGCAGAGGGAAGCAGAGATTAATCGTGTGCTAGAGGTTTTAAGTTTTTGAAAGCATATAGAGACATAAAAATATTCTTTTTTTAGAGTGGTGCATACTATGGTCAACGAATGGTAGTAGAGTTCTTGATATCTTCCATACCAAACAAATTTTAAGAGTGGCTCCCATGAGGAACGTTATTTCTATAGCAAGCAGATCATTCCTCTATCTCCTTTGTTTACACATGCAGATGTTTTACTGAATTCTCAGGAACAAAATGAGGAGAGTTTTTTGATGAAAGTTGTATTTTATCTTTTATGGGGCGGGCACCCTGCTGCCAGCTCTTTTTGCAAAATTAACTGACAAGTATATGAAGCATACAAGTCCTTGGAAAACTTATTTGGCATGGAAGATAACAAACCCAACTACTACGTCCTCATGAGCTTGGAAGTAGTAGCAAAAACAGGAGTAATAACATTTTGAATATTTAAAGGTAGCACACGAAAAATTTACTTGGAGTGGCAAGGAAATACCACATGTAGGTAGGTATGGTGGACACGAATGGCAAGGATATTTGGCTCAAGGATTTGGATGCACCAGAAGCATTCCCTCTCAGTACAGAGTTTTTGGCTTAGCAAGGTATCAAGCAAACACATATCATCAACCCAATACACGAATGACCACAAGATATACATTAAGCATAACCATTAAACCCCATATTGTCTTGCTTGTTAACCAAACATGCCTTTGCAAAAAGAATATCTAGACTTTGAGAAAATACCAATCAAAACAAGTGTCATAATTTAAGCTTTACGGTATTTCTCCATTAATCCATTCTTAAGTAAATGATCCACAAGTTTAAATATTTAATCTACTTCATCTCTCAAAACAATTGACAAGTATCAAGTTATTCAATACAATGATCTACAAGATTATTTAAATTTCTTTTCCCACTTCCTACATGATAGTTTCCCTTTCAACCAAACACCAATCAACTTATTTTAACCAAACTCTCAATCAAGTACGCATAAAACACACGAGAGTACTTCCTAACTAAAAGAAACTAATAGCTCTGAATAAGAGATACATGAAAAACAAGAGCTAAAAGCTAAAATAATAAAAAGCTAAACACTCTACACATATAAGTGAAGAACGGGAGTGTTTTACGAAAAAGCGGAGCGTGTCTCCTCCCACACTAGAATGCTAGGATCCAACATTGCAAAGACCAGCAAACAAAACAAAACTGAAAGCAAAACATAAATGACACTCCAAGAACATCAAATATTATGTAAAGGAATAAGAATATAGAGTCATGGGATTGACCTGATAATTTGTTGATGAAGAAGGGGATGCCAAGGCATCCCCAAGCTTAGATGCTTGAGACTTCTTGAAATTTTGTGAAGGTCCAGTGGAGCCTCCCCAAGCTTGAACTTTAATCCCTTCTTGATCTTCTTTCATCACCTCATTCTCTCAACAATTGAAAACTTCCTTCACACAAAACTTCGACAAACTCATTAAAGGGGTTTGTTCTCAAACCAAATAATCCATCTTCAGTTCTCAATTAAAAAATTGCATGAACTTTTTTCTAAACATTAGCTACTGTAACAAAGATCAAGTGATGTTCTAGGATCAAAGAACTCCACTTTGCCCGTAAAAGACGCAATGCAAAAACTAAGACATAATCTGTCAAAAAAGAACAGAATGTAAAGATGATTTTTTTCTAGATACTAAGACACCTCGAATCAGAAAACTTAAAATTAATGAAAGTTAGAAAAAACCCTGATGCTTACTGTCAAAAAAATTCGGACCTAGATCACGTTCTGTGATTTCTTTGAATTTCGTACGGTGATGGACATAAATCTGTTTCTATACAGCAACTCAAAATTTTTACTTTCCTCTCATTGGCTATTCATGGCACAAAAACCAAAAAAGGCTAAAAGGGAGTTTTTACAGAGGTAACACCACCCAAAAACAAAGGAAACAAAAATCAAACTGAAAGTAAAAAGAATGGGTTGTCTCCCATAAGCGTTTTTCTTTAACGTCTTTTAGCTAGGCACAAGAACCAAATCAAGTATTATCAATATTACCAACGTCAAAATCATCACTAGACTTACTCAAAGACTCAAGAGATTGCTTCATCTTCTTTCTAGGGAAGTGTTCCATCCCTTTCTTGAGTGGGAAATGAAATTTAATATTTCCCTCCTTCATATCAATCATAGCACCTACAGTTCTCAGAAAAGGTCTTCCCAACACAATAGGAGAAGAAAATTTGCATTCGATGTCCATTATAATAAAATCAATGAGAACATAATTGTTATTAACCATAATAAGAACATCATCTATTTTTCCCATAGGTTTATTCAAAGTAGAATCAAGGTATTGAATGCTCAAACGACAATCTTCTAGTGGTCCTAAATCAAGAATATCATATAACTTTTTAGGCATAATGGAAACACTAGCACCAAGATCACACATAGCATTGCACTCATAATCATTAACTTTCATCTTAATGGTTGGCTCCCAAGCATCTTCTAATTTCCTAGGGATAGAAAATTCACACTTGGTCTTTCTTCCCTAACTTTAATCAAAGCATTGGTAATATGTTGTGTAAAATCCATGTTCATTTTACTAGCATTAGGATTTTTTGCAAGCTTTTGTAAAAAGTTGATGACTTCAGTAAGATTACAATTATAAAAATCAAGATCATTGTCATAAAAAATAACAGGAGCATTATCTCTAAAACAATCATTATCATCAAGATTAATTTCACCACTTTTCTTAGAGACAGTTTTTTCCCTATTGGAGAGCTTTTGATTCTTAATAGGTGAAATAGAAATTTTTCCTACTCCAATTTTTTTACCATTAGCATATTTAGGTCCTGTAGATGGCTCATGAGCACTTGAAATTTTAATATCCTCACTAGTATAAATAGTACAAACATTAGCAATCTTACTATTTTCAGCAATTTCAGCCTCTCTTTCTTCTCTTTCCCACTAGCATGTAATTCGGCCAACATCCTTATGTTGTTGTCAATTTTAATTTGTATGGCATTCAAGGTTTTATGTTCTTTAATGTCAAGGGGTAAAGTTTTTATTTTAAGCATTTCAACCTTATGAAAAAGATTATCAACTTTAACTCCAAGACTATCAAGTTTTCCTTGTTTTTCCTCAACAGTTTTATTAGAAGCTTTTTGTGACGTGATAAAATCCTTAAGCATGTTTTCAAGATCAGAGGACACAATTTTATTGTTGTTGAAGGAATTACCATAAGAATTTCCATAAGAATTACTACATTGGAGGATATGACTTATAATTATTATTACCAAAGTTATTCCTATAAGCATTGTTGTTGAAATTATTTCTAATAAAATTCACATAAACTTGTTCTTCTTGAGCAACCAAAGAGGCTAAAAGAACATTATTAGGATCAATAGGAACATGTTTACTTGCAAGTATAGACATAATCATATCAACCTTATCACTCAAAGAGGAGATTTCCTCAACATAATTTACCTTCTTACCACTAGGAGCTCTCTCGGTGTGCCATTGCGAATCATTGGCCATCATATCATCCAAGTAGTCAGTTCATGAGTGGGACAATTTTTCACCATAGATTTCATTCTTTTCCAAGCTTTAACAATATGTTCATTATCAAATTGTTTAAAGTTCATAATGTTACCCCTCAATTGTATAATTTTTGCAGGTGGATAATACTTCCCAATAAAAGCATCTTTGCATTTAGTCCAAGAATCAATACTATTTCTAGGCAAAGATAATAACCATTCTTTAGCACGTCCTCTCAAGGAGGAAAAAAAATTTAATTTCATAATGTCACCCTCTACTTCTTTATATTTTTGCATATCACATAAATCAACAATTTTATTTAAATGAGAGGTGGCATCATCACCACTAGCACCAGAAAATTGCTCTTTCATGAAAAGATTTAGTAAAGCAGGTTTTATCTCATAGAATTCGGCTTTCGAAGCCGGTGGAGCAATTAGTGTGCATATAAAATCATTGCTGTTTGTGATAGTGAAGTCACACAACTTAGGGTCTGTTTGTTTGGGCTGCAGCTTTTGAGAAGCAGCTGTAGCTGTTGAGCTGTGGAAAAGTAGCTGTGAGAAGCAGCTGCTGGAATCAGAGATTTGATGTTTGGCAGGAGTGCTGTTGGCAGCTGTTGCTGTTGGTTTTCTGGGTGAAATGTCTAGAATGCCCCTGAGTCCTGAAGATGTTATATAAGCGCCGATTTGAAGCGAAACAATTGTTTTTGACTTATTTAATTCATTATTACGATGTTTAGGTAGCTAAATCATCTCAGTTTCTCTATTTGTATGTAATAATTAAAACACATATTTATCCAAACATAGAGCATTACATATATCCAAAAGACCATAACACTCACATATATCCAAAAGACCATGCGAGGTTGTCCAACAAATATATTACGGGGGAAATGTGTCCGTACGTTGCTATGGGTTTTTGTGGATAATATTGACGTTCCTCTTCTCGATTAACATCAACTGGATTTTACGACAACATTTTTATTCTGGACAAAAAGTAAATGATCAAACTGAATTATTCAATTCGCAACAAGCTTGTAAGTGAATATGATGGAAATTTTAAAAAATGGGATACAAGATTAGGGCGTCTTGAAATTGTTCATGTGGTTTTTCAGTTTGGTGTATTCGTTTTTTTCCCCATAACGCTAAGGGAATTTTTCAGAAGATAAATAGTCAGAGAAAAATCGATTCGTTTCTTCAGTCAATCAAACGAAGTAAAACACAAAAATCGATTCGTTTCTTCAGTCTAGCCTGGGCAGGAGGAGGCGAGCAAAGCAGGGGCAACGTGCAGTGCAGTTTGGCAGGCGGATGCGTCTGGGCGTCTGGCCGGCAAGGGGCTGCGGCGGCGTGTGCAGCGTCCGGCGGCAAATGGAGGTCGAGCAGCAGGGGTTGGTGAGTTGGTCGAGCGGCAGAGGAGTGCGCGGCGCTAGAGGTCGAGCAACAGGGATCGTTTCCTTACATACATCCACGAACTATCAATCCATGCGTGCATAACATAAATTCAATCAATCGTACATCCATAAATTACACATGCGTATCAACGAGCATCCATCCATCAATATTCAATCACACATGCGTACAGAAAGAGGGGCTTGATCATCATCATTTTTATGCAATAATATGAACCCTAAAAACCTCACTGCATTAGTATCAAGTACTGCATTTATCTACATTTTACAGTGCTTTTCATCCATTTTGCAGTTCAGTGCACAAAGGCACATAATCTTCAGAAGATCCAGTGTAGAAGTGAAGCAAGAAGCACCACACATGTGAACCCAATGCAGTAGAGAAGACGGCCATGCTCAACAAGATCAAATCAAGACTGAAATGCTGAAGAACACCTGTTGTCAGATGATGAACAGTGCACTGACAGAGAAATGCAAATTCATGTCAGTGTAGCTGATGAAGCTCAAGTGCAAATGCAACCATGTGCTATCTGAAGGAAGTGCAAACCAACATGTTTGAGCAAGATTGGAGCATCAGAAGAAGAAGAAATCAAGCCAAAAGAGGAAAAACTCCTCTGTGCCAGAAAGTGAACAGTAACTGACAGAGTGCATTTCTGTTAGTTAACTCAAACTCTTCAAGGCAAATACAAGCAGTACACAAGTGTAGCAACACAAGTTCCCATGAGAAGATAAGAAGCAATTCAAACAAGTTTGAACCAGAAAGGAGGGAAGAGATCAACTTGGAGAAGAAGAAACCACAAAAGGCAAAAAGGTGATAAAGGAGGGAACACCCCATGTGCTCTGTGAGCTAAAGATGGAAAAGGGAAACTTCCTCCTCTCCACCAAATCATGCCACTCCATCTTAGAAAGGAAAAATGAGTATAAAGCCACCACCACACCACCACAGACCATATCCATAATCCATCATCCATCCATCCAGCCACACTCCATCCCATCCGCAGCTCCTCTTCCTCAGCCACCACACCACTTTTCACCAACCACCAAGAACAGCAAGAACAGAGAAGAACAAGAACAAGTCCAAGAACAAGATGAACATGGAGACCAGGAGAAGAAGCCCAAGGCCTTGGTGACCAGAAGCTCATGATCTGCAAATCTACTTCCACCCCTGTCTTCACCTCTGCTTCCCCTGCTTCTACTAGGTTTCAGTGAGCTACAGCCAAGGAACTCTCTCCATTTTTCTGTGTAATCTTGTGTTGAACTGAGTAGATCATCCATCTTTAAGTAGAGCTTGTGCTATTTGTTGACTGCAGTGGATTGAGTGACACAATTCTCTGAAGTTACTGGATATTTTCTTGATCTGCTTACTGTTTGCCTTGATATGTGTGTGTAAGGCTAGTCCCTGCATACCTGTGTGTTGTAATTCCATCCCTAGCCTCCAATTGCTTGTTAACTCACAGTGATCTGGCCTGACAACCCAGAAAGTTATGACCTTTGTGCTTTGAATTTTCTCCTGCCTAAACCTGCTAAAACCCCTTGATTGCATGACTAGTCTCTGCAAGTTGTGAAGTAAAATCCTGTTCCCTATCTAAACCTTGCTTGTATCCTTGCTAGACTCTTGATTGACAACCAGGAGGCTGCAAGTTAAATTCTGAATTTGTTCTACTCAAACCCTTTTCCAAAACCCTTTCTTTTCTTCAGTAAAAACCCAACTTTTTCTGATTTGGTCTACCTTATGTAAACCCTTAGAACCATCATAACCTTGTTGATTCCTGTGGAGAGAACGACTTAAAACCCCTATATTCTACAAATATCAAATTGGCGCCGTTGCCGGGGATTGACTTGTGATTGTTTCTTTGAAATACAGTAGACTAGGCTGTGTGATTTCAGTGAAACTGTTAACAAATCTGCATGATCTAGATGCTTGTGATGCTTTTAGTCCTGTGATCTGAAACTAGAATTGTTATTAGGGGTTTTAATTCACTAACCCTTGATAAAAGTTCTTGTTTGTGCTTATGTGTAGAGGAATCATGATCTCCTTTCTGCAGTGTTTGGATTTTGTTGATGCAGTCTTCTGAAGATTCACCTCTTGCTCCATATGATCCAGAGCCTGAGAGAACTTTTCTTGCAAGAAGAAGAGCAGCATCAGTGTCCACAGTAGAAGAAACAGAGGAAAGACAGTCAGTTATGAACATGGGTGACAAAAAGTTGAGAGATTTGTGGATCCCCAAGGATCAGGTTTCAAATGCAGATGTTGTTATGCCTGCCATCCAGGCAAATAACTGGGAGATCAAGCCTGCATTAATCAATATGGTGCAGCACAATCCATTTAAAGGCAGTGCCTTGGAGAGTCCTCATGAGCATATTAGAAATTTTCTTGAGTATTGCAACACTCTCAAGCACAATGGAGTGCTACCTGAAGCAATTAGGATGCAGTTGTTCCCTTTTTCACTGTCAGGCACTGCAAAAATCTGGTTTCATGCATTGCCAGCTCACTGCAGAGATACTTGGGAGCATTTGGTTCAAGCTTTCTTTGAGATATATTTTTCACCCACCAAAGCGGCTGAGTGCAGAGATAAAATCACAAGATTTGTGCAGTATGATGGTGAGACTTTGTATGATGCATGGCAGAGGTACCAGGGATTGATAAGGATGTGCCCTAATCATGGCCAAAAACAGTGGTTAATTTTGCAGACCTTTTACAAAGGTTTGTCAGAGCAAACAAGATCATTTTTTGATTCAGCTCCTGGAGGTGGTATCATGAACAAAACCTTAGATGAAGCTGTGAATTAATTGAAAGTATGGCATCTCATAATTTTTCCTGGACAAATGAGAGGTCTGTGCATTCTGCACAACCTGTGGTTCTTCAGCATGGAAGCCATGGTGCTATTGAGGCCAAGCTTGAAAGCCTGACAAATCAATTATCTCAGCTTTTGTTGAGAAGAATAGCAAGGCTATAGTGCCAGTTGGGGCAGTTTCAGTTACTTGCCAGATATGTGGTATTGAAGGGCATTCTTCTTATGAGTGTTCTCTGTTGGTTCCTCCTGAAAATCAATTGGCAGAAGTGCATTATGCTCAGAACCAAGGTGCTTTTTCTCAGAGCTACAATCCTGCTTGGAGGAACCATCCCAACCTGTCTTACAAGAATGCAAATCAGCAGAGCTATCCTCAAGCAAACCAACAGAATTATGCTCAAACAGCTCAGCAAAATTTCAGGCCACAAGGCAATTTGCAGTATCAGCAGCAGCAGCAATAGCAGCAAGCAAATCATCAAAATGCATCTAGCAAATCAGTCAGAAATAAGTGAAATGATGAGGTTGCAGAAAGAAATGTTTAGTGGAATGCAGGAAACAATGAAAATGCAGTCGGAATTTTTTTTCAAGACAATGCAGACACTCACAGCTGGGATATCCAATGCCCAAGTAAATCAGCCTGAAAACAAGTTGCCTACATAAGCAGAGAAAAATCCTAAACAGCGTGGAGCTATTTCAACTGCTGAATCAGTGGAGGCAGTCACAACTAGGAGTGGAATTAACACTGCACCAGTGCTAAAAACACCTCCTATGGTTCCTTATGTTGCTCCACAGAGAAGATCAAAAGTACATCAACCTGTTGTCTCTGAAAACACTGTAGTAGATCCTGAAAAGACAGTGGAACCAACAGTTGGAGCTGGAAAGCCAGAAAATCTAGTGGAAAATGCAGATCCTGAAAAGACAGTGGAACCAACAGTTGGAGCTGGAAAGCCAGAAAATCTAGTGGAAAATGCTCCAACACTTGGAAAGCCAGTGCAGCCTGTTACTGAAACTGAAAAACCCAATAACACTGTAGCAAATCCATTCCCTGCAGTGCTCAAGCCTGTTTTACAGAAAGTGCCATTTCCTGAAAGATTAGAGAAAACCAAGGAAGAAAGGCAGTATGCCAAGTTTCTGGAGACCATGAAGGAAGTTCAGATTACCATTCCCATTCTGGATGCAGTACTACACATCCCTTTGTATGCAAAAAATTTCAAAGACCTGATTACAAAGAAAAGAAGCTTGGAAGACCCTGAAATAGTTGCTCTAACAGAGGACTGCAGTGTTGTCATTCTGAATTATATGTCCAAGAAGTTTGGTGATCCAGGGAGTTTTAGTATCCCTTGTGTGGTTGGAAAAAGAACATTCACAGCATTGTGTGATTTAGGTTCATCAGTTAGTGTTTTACCCTTGGTTGTCAGTCAAATTTTGCAGTTAGGAACTCTGATGCCCACATCCATGACACTGCAGTTAGCTGACAGAACACTGAGGAAACCAGCTGGAATTCTTGAAGATGTGCCAGTACAAGTTGGAAACTTTGCTTATCCAGTGGATTTTATGGTGTTGGAAATGGAAGATAACTCTGAGTCAGTGATTTTAGGCAGACCTTTCTTGGCAACAGCAGGAGCAATAATTGATGTAAAAGGTGGAACACTGAAACTGCAATTTGGGTCTGAGCAAGCTGAGTTTCAGCATGAAGCATGCTTCTCACCTCCCCAATACTTTGGAGCAATGTCATGCAGTAGATATAGTTGACAAGAGTGTCACTGAGTCTTTGAAGGAATTGCAGCCTAAAGAACCTGAAGTACAAGTGTTTGTAATAGCTGACAACTCTAAACCTCAAGAATTGTTTGGAATTACTCTCTGCAGTGATGTTTCTGAAAAATGGTGAAAAAGAAGCTCCACAGCAGTCTCACAACTCCATTGTTGAGTTAAAAGAATTGCCTGCTCATCTGATGTACTCCTTCTTGGAAAAAGAGAAAATTCATCCAGTGATAATTAACTCTGCACTGGATGATGAACAGGAACAAAGTCTGTTGTCAGTGTTGAGATTGTACAAGAATGTGATTGGTTATTCCATTGATGACATCAAGGGAATTGATGAGAAAGTTTGTTCACACAGAATACACTTAGAAGAAGATAGTAAACCTACAAGAGAGGGGCAGACAAGATTAAACCCTGCTATGCAAGAAGTGGTAAAAAAGGAGGTTCTAAAACTCCTTCAGGTAGGCATGATTTATCCCATCTCTGACAGTGAGTGGGTGAGTCCTATCCACATTGTGCCCAAGAAAGGAGGCTACACAGTGGTAGAAAATGAAGAAGGTAGATTGATGACCACAAGACATGTCACAGGATGGAGAATGGTAAATGATTTCAGGAAACTGAACAAAGCAACAAGAAAAGATCATTTTCCTTTACCTTTCATGGATCAGATGTTGGAAAGATTAGCAGGGCAGAAATTTTATTGTTACCTGGATGGATATTCTGGATTTCTCCAAATCCCAATACACCCAGTTGACCAAGAAAAAACAACTTTCACCTGTCCTTATGGAACTTTTGCTTACAAGAGACTGCCTTTTGGTTTGTGTAATGCACTGGCACATTCCAGAGATGTATGATGTCTATATTCTCTGATTACATTGAAAAAATCATGGAAGTGTTCATGGATGATTTCACAGTGTATGGAAAAGATTTTGCCACTTGCCTGAAAAACCTGACAGCAGTTTTACACAGATGTTCAGAGCAGAATTTGATTCTTAATTGGGAGAAATGCCACTTTCTAGTAACTGAAGGCATTGTGCTTGGACATATGGTTTCTGCTAGAGGAATAGAAGTGGATAAAGCAAAGGTGGATGTTATTGCTAAGCTACCTCATCCTGAAAATGTGAAAGAAATACAAAGTTTTTTGGGACATGCTGGATTTTACAGAAGGTTCATCAAGAATTTTTTCTCATTGCAAAACCTCTCACTAACCTGTTATATCAAGATGTGAAGTTTGTCTTTGATGAAACCTGTCTGCAAGCATTCAACAAGCTAAAAGAAGCTCTGGTTTCTGCTCCAATTGTGCAACCACCAGACTGGACTCTGCCATTTGAGTTGATGTGTGATGCTAGTGATTTTGCAGTTGGTGCAGTGCTTGGTCAGAAAAAGGAGAAGGCTCTGCATGTAATCCATTATGCCAGTAAAACACTTGATGATGCTAAAATCAAGTACACTACCACTGAAAAAGAATTATTGGCAGTAGTGTTTGCATTTGACAAATTCAGGTCATACCCTGTTGAACACAATTGCATTGTTTTCACTGATCATGCAGCAATAAGGTACTTGGTGAGTAAAAAGGATGCAAAGCCAAGACTGATTAGATGGATTCTCTTGCTGCAAGAATTTGATATTGAGATCAAAGACAAGAAGGGCTCTGAAAATACTGTAGCTGATCATCTGTCTAGGATAAACTGTTCTAACAAGAGGGAAATCCAAGATGGCATACCTGGTGAGCAACTGATGGAAGTGAATGCTTGTACTCCCTGGTATGCAGACATTGTGAATTATTTGGTCTGTGAAATTGTGCCAGCAGACATGGCCTATCAACAGAAAAAGAAGTTTCTGCATGATGTCAAGAGCTATTACTGGGATGAGCCATTTCTGTATAAGCATTGTGCAGATGGAATAGTGAGAAGGTGTGTGCCATCAGAAGAAATTGGTGATGTGATGTTCCAATGCCATGCAGGCATGTATGGAGGCCATGCTGGAGTGATGAAAACACAAGCAAAAATTCTACAGGCTGGATTTTATTGGCCTAATCTGTTCAAAGATGTGCATGATTATATCAAGTAGTGTGATCCTTGTCAGAGAGCTGGAAAAATATCAAGGAGAAATGAAATGCCTTAGAAGGGAATTCTAGAGGTAGAACTATTTAATGTGTGGGGAGTTGATTTTGTTGGTCCATTACCATCATCTCAAGGCTACAAGCATATTTTGGTAGCAGTGGACTATGTGTCCAAATGGGTGGAAGCAATACCCACTGTGAGTGCAGATTCCAAGGCAGTGTGTAGGCTGTTCAAGAAATGTTATCTTCCCTAGGTTTGGAGTACCAAGAGTTGTCATCAATGATGGTGGAGCTCATTTCAACAATGAACAGCTAGAGAAGCTACTGAGCAAGTATGGTGTGAAGAATCACAGAGTGACTACACCTTACCATCCCCAGGCCAATGGACAAGTTGAGCTATCCAACAGAGAGATAAAGCAGATATTAGAGAAAGTTGTGTCTAAATCCAGAGCTGATTGGTCATTGAAATTGCCTGATGCTTTGTGGGCATACAGAACAGGATACAAGACACCTATTGGTATGTCACCATTTAGGCTTGTCTATGGAAAAGCATGTCATTTACCTGTCGAATTGGAGCACAGAGCACAATGGGCTATTAGGAAGCTAAACATTGACGATGCAGGTGGGATGGATTCGGGACGATCGCTTCCCGCCTGGTTTGTCCCGACGGGACTAATCGGGACCAATCGGGACATTAAGAAACGGAAACGGGATCCCAACAGTACCCACCTCAATCGATCTAAGCACAAACGACTTGAATTTTTAGAGGCATGCATGACGAGGTGACTCACCAGCGACCACACTCCTCCGCTCGCCGGCGGCCGCCGGCCGGCCCGCCCACGGCAGCGGCGAAGTACCCGGCCGCCTCCTCCTCGCCCTGCTCTCTCTCCCACGGCTCCCCATCCCCAATCACGACGGCGCATGCAATTTAGATCTGAGGCGTAGCAGGTCGCGGCAGAAGTTGAAGTCATCAGCGCAGCCTTGTCGCGGGGAGCGCTGGTGTGGCCTGGGATCCTCATGCGCATGTATGCAGCATCTCTATTCTCTCCCATGCGTAAGATTTGCTTCTTGAATTCCCGTTGGATGCTAGAACTGCTCTGTAGATCGATTCATTCATACGCAACATGGATATTATTGGGTTAGATGGGCTAGTCCCGTTAAACCCATACGGGATTAGTGGGATTTCTTATTGGGATAAATGGGACTGTTACGGTGGGATGGGACATGGGATTGGTGGGAAATCCCATCCCACTTGCAATCCTACTAAACATGGACTTAGGACTATAGATAACCCGACTTTGAGAAATCCGTTGCGGGCTATAGAGAACCCGACTTTGAGAAATCCGGTGCGGGCTATAGAGAAACCCGACTTTGAGAAAAATCCGGTGCGGGCTATAGAGAAACCCGACTTTGAGAATTGTGTAGCACTCGAGCCGGTGGCGAGTGCGCTCCCGATGGGAGTAGTTGATCAAATCTGAGCTGGCAGTACGTCGGAGCGCTCCCGATGGGAGTAGACCCCGAGTGTCTGGTCGATTCGAAGAATCGGGCCGAGACTCATAGTCGAGAATTCATCGGGTGCCTTTTTTTGGAGGAGGCTGTTTGTCGGAAGTACGTCGACTCGTACCCGATTGCTATTTGTTTGAGAGTTGTGAGCTTAGCAGGCCCAGCGCACTCGACGGATCGGGGCTGGTTAAGTGCTCTAGGGCAAACACCTTGCTAGCTATAGTAGGCTGGGGAAGCTTGGCTCAGGCCGCGGAGGTCTTATAGAGCCAAACTCCAGCATTAGTAAGATAACTACCCAACGCGTCCGTCGGGATTTTTCATCATGTCGTAGACATGGAAATGTACAGGGTAAGCGCAGCCGGTGCGGTCCCTAGCCCTACTCGACTGATCGGTGGGTCTTATCTTCACATCGTGGATACAACATCCATGTGTTACTTGCAGCGGATGCAACCCGGGCAATAGTGGAGGTAAAATTCTCCTTTGTAAAAGTAAAAGTACAGTGTATGACTGGTTTAATCGACTCGTAAGAGGATTTGTCTTGTGGACGTTGTCAAGTGCCTGTTGACATGATTAATCTCGGTCGACTCCGGAGAGGACCTACTGAAGTAGTTCGTCGGGTGTGCTTTTGTTGCTGTAGAGTATCGAGCGAGTGCTCCCGTCTTCACGTCTGCTGGCGTAGATATTTGTCTGGTGCACGACACTCGAGCCGACGGTGAGTTCCAGCCCCCGAGGGTCGGGTGTGCAGCCCCAGTGTGTCGGGTGCGGCCGAGAATATTTTGTAGCCCGTATGGCGCAGCCCCCGAGTGTCGGGTGCGGCCACCCGAGACGAATTATGTAGCTTGTATGGCGCAACCCCCGAGTGTCGGGTGCGGCCAAGGTAATTCCGTGGCCTGTAAGGCGCAGCCCCCGAGTGTCGGGTGCGGCCGAGGCAAATTGTGCGGCGTTTAGCCGGAAAAAGTCGATGTGGCAGACCGGAGTCGACGCGGCGGAGTCATGCGGCGGAGGGAGTCGACTCGGCGGATCGGAGTCGACGCAGCGGAATCATGCGGTGGAGGGAGTCGACGCGGCGGAATCATGCGGTGGAGGGAGTCGACGCGGCGGACCGGAGTCGACGCGACGGAATCATGCAGTGGAGGGAGTCGACGCGGCGGACCGGAGTCGACGCGGCGGTGGCGTGCGGCGGACTGGATTCAACACGGCGGAGGCGTGCGGCGGACCGGAGTCGTGCGACATATGGAGCTCCAGCCCCCCGAGTGTTGGATGCAACCGAACCAGGTTAAAATTGAAGAAATTAAATATGAAAGTGACTTAGCTGTTCATAAGCGGAGGAAATCTGTAGACTGTCGAGGTCGACTCGCCAAAGTGGTTGTAGAAGTTGTCAAGTTATGGACGTCGTAGTGGACAGAGTCAGACGTCACGGAATTGTGCCGCGGCGGAGTTGTTGAAGGCGCCAGAGTCGTCTTATCGTGTGGAGCGACGAAGTTGTTGTTTGTCGTTGATGACGAAGCGCCAGCCCCCGAGCCTCGTGTGCGCGTGCATACGCCGCCATCTTCCCGAGTCGACGGTCTATCGGGTACGTGCGGTCGAAACTGATGTCGTTGTTGATGTCGAAACTGTGCCGGTCATGGTGGTCGATGAAGTCGAGGTAGTCGAAGTTTGCCCGCAGCGGGGTTGGCGATGTGGTTTCGAATGCATCATAGGCGGAGCCGGCCGCAGCGCTCGCCTCGGGCCTTGGCGGCCTGGTTGTCGGAGCAGTGCAACGGTGAATCTGCGAATACCACAGCACAAGCCGGAAATAGAATATTCTTCAAAATAATTAATCTGTACTATTCAAATAGAAAAATAGCACCTGATATTTTATTCGATGACATTGAGGCGTCGAGTTGTGGACTGCTTCCCACGGGCGTCTTCGAGCGACGTCGCCGCTGTATGTAGGTTATATGCCGACCGAAGTCGAGGGAGCGCAGGGTGCTGGCGATGCCACGGACGACCAGTGCACGCGTCCAATCGATGAGGCGCGTAGCCGTCGGCCTCATGGAACGTCGCGTGCCGCCACCTTCTGCCACAGCGCCGTCGCCATAGAGCCGTGGTCGCGCCGCCACGGATGCAGGGACGAGGAGCAAAAGACGCCAAGGAGCCGCAGGGTCATGCTTGCCGACGGCAATGGCGAGTCCACGGGCCACACGCATGCGGAAACGGGGAGGACGACGCCAGGGAGCCGCGGGCCGCGCCGCCAGGGCACATGGTGCCGGTCGGAGCAAGGAGCGGAGCGAGGCAGACCTCAGCCTTTGAAGTAGAGAACGTAGTTGATGTCGGTAATCATGCATGTATGCGATTAGTAATGCTGCCGCAAAATCCATGCATATGATTAATGGCCACGTAGCTGATTTGCTCACGTAGCTGATTTACTTTTTGCATGGAATCTGATCCGAGGGCCAACGACTGATGAAGCTGGCTTATCGATGACGTCTTCGTACATACAACCTTGTTGCAGTTTCAGATGAAAACTAGATGCACTTGATTTGCAGGCCGACCTTCGCCAGTGATGATGCGCGCGGCTCTCTTAGGAACTTGATCATGGATCGATCTGAATTTTTTTTCCTGCTTTTCAGACACGGCGCCTGCTGTCACGCGTGAAGTTCACCTTGTAGCTTGTGTCTCCCGAGATTGGATCTCCCGGCCGTGCGAGCTCAGCACGGTCCAGAATCATGATTTCGATCGGAGCGCCTCCGAGAAAGCTCGATTTTGCAGATCCGATCAGCAGGGCGAGCGGGCAACGGTGATGTAGAGCCCTGCGCCGTCCCGATGAGGAAGTAGTACACGTATCTGAGTCGTAGGTATCTGAGTCGTAGGCTGGCATGACGATGAGATCGTCGCCATTGTTGATGACAAATCTGACCGTGCTGATGCGGACGAGCCGACCTGATGCAATCTGATCGTCGTTGTCGATGAAGATGATGGAGCCGCCGAAACCGTGAATCCAGCGCGTGTTCTTCTCACAGACGGCGCCAATTGATGTGGGGTTACCACGGCAAATCACAAGGTCGAGATACCTAGGGTTTTGTATAGAGAGAAGTTGGCGCGCTGAAAGTTTCGTCAGCTGACAAGTAATGATTTATCCAGGTTCGGCCCCTCATTGTGAGGTAAAGACCTACATCCTGCTTGTCTGATCTTGTATTGATGGCATGAGGATGTTACATGGTGGCCGCAATGGCGATGGTGGTGAGATGTGATCTCTCTAGGGTTTTGGTGTATGTTGTGTCCCGCATGGTTCTGGTTGTGCCGTATGGCCTGTCTTTCTTTCTACCTGGATTTATAAAGGGAGCCAGGTAGGGTTTACAAGAGTCCTAGTAGACTACTTCTGGGATTGCTTGCCTTGTACTCCAAGTTGTACCTTCTTGGGCTTCGTTGGGCCGCCAGGTGGGCCTCCAGTTATGTCTTCGGCTAGACCGCATCGGGTATGCCAATGGTGGGGGACCCGAAGGGTATGCCCACGTCAGCGGCGACAGAAGAAGGCCGGGAACGGCGCGGGGATAGGACCTAGGAACAGCGGCGGCGGGGAATGGCGGCGGCGGGAAGCCCTAACCCTAGTTCGCCATGGCAGAGCGTGAGAAGGGGAAAATGGGGTCGGGGGCCTCGGGATGGTTCACTTCTATCCGAGGGTAGGGTTTCTATAAAGACGGCAAACTACAGAGGGCAATTTGGTTCGATGGTGCTCGGGAAGCAGGAAAAACCTCGGGAAGCACCTCCCGACCTGCTTTTCGCTTCGACTGCTCGCGCAGTGCAATTCGAGACCGTGTTTCTGCGAAGTGCTTTGCAATTTTCAGTTGTTTGTTTCCGCTTCAACTTCTGGAACCCAAAAGCGGACGCTAAAGCTCAAACAAACAGAGCCTTAGTGTTCTCAGCTGAACCCATTTTAGCAAAATAAAAACAAGATACTAAGCAAAACAAAAAGAAACTACTTGCTGGATTTTTTTTGGGTGTGTTTTTGAGTTTTAAGGCAAACGAAAAGCAAAACAAGACTAACAAAAAATATAATAAACAAGACAATAACAAAATAGAGTGTAAGGACGTGCGAAACTCCCCTCGCTGAAGCTTCGAAGTCCCCGGCAACGGCGCCAGAAAATGTACTTGATAGCGTGATTCACACGTTCGTTGGGAGATCCGAAAAGGAAGGTATGATGCAGTAAAGTAGCAGTTTCCTTTGATTACAAAACCGAGGTTATCGAACCAGTAGGACTTGGAGAAGGCTCTGGCTTGGTGTCCCCGGCGCCAGAAGATGTACAGGAGTGTGGAGGTGGACCTGCACACAGCACAAACAAAGTACTTTGCTCCAACGAAACAGAGAGGTTGTAAATCTCTCCGGCTTGCTGAACACAAAGAATTAAACGTATGGTGAAAAATAATATGAGAGCAAAAATGACCAGCGAGCAAATGACTAGGAAAATATATGAAAACGCTTGTAAGCAATATAGCAAAATAGGACCGGGGTCCACACACTAGTAGAAAACAGACCTTCCGTTCGCTTCTTTAGTCCCGGCCATGTTTGGAACCGGGCATTAGTCCCGGTTCAAACGGCTACGACGCCGCACGGCTTTAGTCCCGGTTCGAACGGGACCTTTAGTCCCGGTTGGGAATACCAACCGGGACTAAAGGATTGCTGGCAGGCAGCCGCAGCGTGGGGACAGCGCGAGCGGCTTTAGTCCCAGTTGGTTTCACGAACCGGGACTAACGGTCCATCTTTAGTCCCGATTCGTGATACCAAGCCGGACTAAAGCCGTCGGCATTTTTCATTTAATATGGAATAATTGATATCTTTAAATCCGTAAATCAAAATTTAACAAATAAAATGTCTAAATCGATTAGAAAAATGGAAGGAATCCAAATATGACAACTATATCATCTTTTGGATCACAAAAATGCATTTAACTAGATGAAATTAATTTCAAAAAATCGACATAAACTCATTTAACTAGGCGAAATTAGGTAGAAATCAAGAAAATTCCTAATACTTGGTGATTATTTATAAAATGTGGATTACTCTTTGTGAAATTAGATGGGTGCCATTTTGCACCATATCTTTTTTTGGAGGTTTTTTACTTTATTTGATTTTTTTTCAAAAAGCGGCCAATATGACCACCATGACCTTCCTCGAAAGAGGTCATTTTTTTAAACAATCGATGTTTCTGTGATATAAGTATATAACCACTAGTTGTGTATCTTAACATTATTTTTTTTAAACCAGACCAAACTATCAAACACTTGTAGTTCAAATTTGGATTACTTTCAGAAAATCAGCATAAACTCATTTAACTAGGCGAAATTAGATAGAAATCAAGAAAAATCTAATACTTGGGTATTAACCATCAAATGTGGACTACTCTTTGTGAGAATTAGATGGGTACCATTTTGCACCTTATATTTTGTACTTGGTTCATAAATGATATTTGTAAAAATAATTTGCCAGTTAGAAAAAGGAAAATGATATTTGTAAAAATAATTTGAAAAATCCCTTCGGAACCATTGTTTCCTATACAAAGATATACCTATTTGTCGAATATGAGAACTTTATCACAAACTATGCCGTGGAAATTGCCATAACTTGTTCATTTGGCTTGAAACTTATAGATGTTTATACATGATAGACCTTTTTGTGAAGATTTTTCTGAACAATTTGTCAAAAATCAAGTTTATCATTTTCATAGCAACTAGTACACATAAAAGGACTCCATGCCAGAGGATATCTTTTCTTGAGGTTTTTTCACTTTATTTGATTTTTTTCAAAAAATGGTCAAAATGACCACCATGACTATTCATCGAAAGAGGTCAAATTTTCTAAAACTATCAATGTTTCGGTGATATAACCACTCGTTGTGTATCTTCAAATGATTTAAAAAAAATTCAGACCAAACTATCAAACACTTGTAGCTCAAATTTGGATTATTTTCGAAAAATCAGCATAAACTCATTTAACTAGGCGAAATTAGATAGAAATTAAGAAAATTCCTAATACTTGGGGATTGTCCATCAAATATGGACTACTCTTTGTGAGAATTAGATGGGTTTCATTTTACACCATATTTTTTTTACTTGGTTCACAAAATGTCATTTTTCCCACTTAAAAAAAGAAAAATGATATTTATAAAAGTAATGTGAAAACTCCCTTTGGAACCATTGCTTCCTATACCAAGATACAACTATTTGTCGAATATGAGAACTTTATCACAAACTATGTCGTGGGAATTGCCATAACTTGGTCATTTGGCTTGAAACTTACAGATGTTTATACATGATAAACTTTTTTGTGAAGATTGTTTTTGAACAATTTGTCAAAAATCAAGTTTATCATTTTTCATAGCAATTAGTACACATAAAAGGACTCCATGTTAGAGGATATCTTTTTTAGGGTTTTTTCACTTTATTTGATTTTTTCAAAAACAGTCAAAATGGCCACCAAGACTATTCATCGAAAGAGGTCAAATTTTCTAAAACTATCAATATTTCTGTGATATAACCACTAGTTGTGTACCTTAAAATAATTTTAAAAAAATTCAGACCAAACTATCAAACACTTGTAGTTCAAATTTGGATTACATGAAAGGACAAGAATGTCGCCTAGAGGGGCGGGTGAATAGACGATTTAAAACTTTTCAGGTTTAGCCTTGATAATTGCGGAATAAAACTAGGTGTTTAAATTAACAAGCTAAGAAGCTAAATATACTAGACTCACCTATGTGCACCAACAACTTATGCTAAGCAGACAAGCAACAAGGTGATAGCAATAGAATATTTCAAGCACGAAGGCTATCACAATGTAAAGTGCATAAGTAAAGAGCTCGCGTATAGAAATAACCGAGGCACGCAGAGACGAGGATGTATTCCCGAGTTCCTCCTTTTTAGGGAGTATGTCTCGTTGGAGGGGTGTGAGTTTCAAACTCAAACGCCACAAATGGCCTCACCCTATTCTCCGATGAACCTTGCCCAAAAGCTCGGTTCACATTCCACTATCGGAATCCGGAGCCTTTAAAACAATCTTGAGGGACAACCCACAAACGGATTGGGAGCTCCCAAAGTGACCACAAAAGGGCTCAACCAACACAAAAGGCGTCTAGGGTCCAAAGACCCAAGAGTAACAAGCTCACGAACTTTTACTTCCATGAATCCTCGTGAAGAGCACAAACCGATGCACAAAAGCAATGGCAAGAGCACAAGAGCTCAAATCATTCACTCTCAAATCCCACCAAAAGCAACTAATGCTTATGGGGGGCAGAAGAGAGGAAGAACAAAGAAGAACTCAATAAATGGTACTCTAAGATCTAGATCCAAAGGGTTCCCTCACTTAGAGGAGAGATGGATTGGTGGAAATGTAGATCTAGATCTCCTCTCTCTTTTCCCTCGAAGATATGCAAGAATCATGGGAGGAATTGGGAGAGGGACAAGCTTTCCAAAGTCAACAATGGAGGTGAGATAGGGGAAAATTTCGTGCTTGGAAGAGCTGGTTGCTTTGGGGAAGAAGGGGGCCTTTTTATAGGTCCCCAGAAAAAGAGCCGTTGCAAAAAACTTACACCGGAGACTCCGGTCTGCTTAGACCGGAGACTCCGGCCTACCCAAAGACTCCGTGGACATTCCGGGCAGGTTCCGGACAAGGGACCAGTAGATGCCGTCGATTGGGATGAAAAAGGAAGCGCGCAGACCGGAGACTCCAGTCTGGGACCGGAGACTCCAGCCTAGAAAAATCTGCAGCAACACCAACACGAGAACGAACATAACTTTCTCATCCGGACTCCGATTTCGATGATGTTGGGATCGTTGGAATCGCAACGAAGAGCTCTCCAATATCATGCAGAAAAACATCATAGTCCATCATGTGAGGAGAAACAACAAGGAGAGATTTTTGCCTCTCTTAGAAAAGACAAACCAGTAAAACCTCCAACACCAAAAATGCAAGAAGATATGCATATGAAATCCGTTTTTGATGAACTAGAGCTTGGTATGAAGATGAACACAAGCTCTAAATTCTCACATGGATAAAAGCCAAATAAGAACCAAGAAAGATGATATGCCAATTATGCAAAGGTTTGAGCTCTCCACAAAGATGCGATCAAGTTACTCACTTAAGAGCCCCTCTTGATAGTACGTCGTCTATCCTATAGCCCGGTCTCCCACTAACAACATGAGACCGGTAAAATAGAAACCCTATCAAGATCATACCTTTGCCTTGCGCATTCCACTTGAGCTAGATGATGACGATCTTGATCTCTTCAAGTGGACCACCTTTCTTGATTGCGCTTTGCTTGCTGAAGACTCACATATCGCTCCCCCATACACCACTATAGGAGAGCCTCTCTTAGACACATCGTCACTTGGCCATTATCTCCAAATGGGTGTCAAGCTTCAAGCATAGGATTTATTCGAGATGCTTCTCTTGAACTTGCACTTCATCTTCTTCTCTTAATCTATATGGTGACTTGGAGATAAACATGAATGTTCACTCAATCTTCTTTTCCAAGTCATGCTTGCAATAAGCTTAACTCTATATGACCATTCTTCATATAAACCCTTAGATAGAACCTTGGTCATCATATAATTTTCTAGAGTCCAACACATGAACTCCAATCTTTTCCCATGGACAAGATCTATAAGAATATCTCAATCAAAACATTAGTCCGTAGAGATTGTCATTAATTACCAAAACCACACATGAGGGCTCATGCACTTTCAATCTCCCCTATTATGGTAATTGATGACAATCTCTTTTGAGAGGGTTTATAATATGGAATTAACGAGCAAGAGCCAATTGTACTAACATCAAATACTACAAAAGTATGTGATGTTAGTCCAACAATATATATAGAGCAAACTCCCCCACAATCTATGCACGTGTGTATTAACATGAATTCATTGCATATATTGTCAACC
Source organism: Poa pratensis (assembly GCA_947311845.1). Lineage (NCBI taxonomy): Eukaryota > Viridiplantae > Streptophyta > Magnoliopsida > Poales > Poaceae > Poa > Poa pratensis. Next base: position 26,626,410 of record CAMZMU010000068.1, read on the forward strand.
ATTACCGGTGGTGGAGTTTCCACTATATACAAAACGATGCCACAAATGCGAAGGCAAGAAGGGCAAATACAAAAGAACCAATCAAAGTATAAAGCTAAATTCCATAAACCCTCCAAAACTTCTCCCCCATTGGCAACAATTGCCGAAATGGGCAAAAAGCTTCGGAAGACCAACATAGTGAGAGTTCCTCCACGAGTTTAGCTTTTCTCATAAAAATGAGTATAATCAAGTGGACATTTCCACCGATCAATAATGGGAGAAAATCAAACTATATAGAGAATCCAAAGATTGCAACAAAATAGCAAAGGGAAAGATAAGTCAACAAAAGAGGCACGCAATCAAAGGATTCGAGAAACCAATTGGACACAAGAAGATATTATGATAAGATCAACCAAGTGTTCTAAAATCAAGAGGGAGCTTCCCAAGGTACAAGCACAATGTATGATTTTCATTTCAATATAGTGTGCACAACATGGAATCCTCACTCCCTCCTAGATAATTTTAGAACACAAAAAGTGCAAGAAAACATAGATGAAAAGAAGCAAAACAACTTGCAACAAAACAATGTTGGGCATTGAGAATAAGAAGAGACAAATAGAGACTTGCTCAACCGAAAAAGATGGGTGTGCCATGGAGAGATGGTGAGACATTTTAGGAGACTAATGCAAAGATGAGCCACATAGTACATATAAAGTCTTTCCCATAAACACAACCCAAAAGTTGAAACAAATAGGTCCACAAGCTTATTAAGGTCCAAAAGGACTACCAAATGAAAAGAAAAACTAGCTTGTGCCTTTTAGAAACCACCAAAGAATTAAAAGTAAAAAAAGGGTGGTCACTAACGAATTGGAATATCAATTAAAGATGTAACTACTCTCATGTGTATAAGTTTCAAAGTAGACACCAATCATGAAGATATAAGTCCTCAAAGAAACATGCACACACAAAATAGTTACTAGGGTAAAGAACATGATATCCAAGAGGAGTCATAAATATACCATTAAGATTTTTGCTTAAAAGCATAGCACAAAGCTCAATTTAATCTTAAAATGATATAGATGAACCTCCAACACAATCTCATCATAGCATCCAAAAATATCCACAAGGGAACAAAGGTAGTTGGGATGCTCCGAGAAAGATAACAAGTATCACAAAGGGCAAATAATTTTGCAAATTCATCAATATTACACATGAGAGACTTTGAGAAGAATTGCTAGATTAACATATTTAGGATAGGTGAATCATGAAAGTGATTATATAAATTCCCCTTGATATGTAACCATCCCGGCTTGCTCACATTTACAATAAAGATGTTTTGATAAGAACTTTGCGAGAACCACATCAATTGCAAGTATTCATGCCACGAAGTAACCTACACAAGGTTGAAAGCTAGAAATGTATGCATGAGGTAGATACTCGTTACCGAGATAGCATTGGTGATGTAGAAGATAAGAGTTCACGATCATCTAAACATGGCTCCAATATGCACATGGTGACAACACCTTCCTTGTGAATGAGACAAGCTTCCAATGCATCTCCAATGTAGCTAAAACAAATTGCTAATATTTTTTAAATAATACATTTTTAAATTAAATTCGACAAATATTATGCAGTTTGGGAAATTTACAAAAATAATACAGCCTCGGCTTAGCCGCAGCCGATAGGACCCTATCGGCCACGACGTAGCCGATAGGCTCATCGGGCGACGGCCAGCGACCTGCTCGGCCACGGCACGGCCGATAAGCCTGCTCGGCTACGGCGTGGTCGATAGGCCCCTGCTCGGCCAAGCTAGGACCAACGGTTGCATGCACGATGAGGCTGGGGCTGGGCGACGAGTGCTAGCCTCCTCCCGCGTGTGACAGGCTGGGCGTGCTAGCTAGCTAGCTAGCTCAGCTAGCTGCGCGTGCAAGCGCGCTCGACGGCCGGCCAGGCGTGCTAGCGAGCCACTAGCTAGCTGCGCATCGTGCGCTTGCCGGCCGTGCCGCGCGTGCTCGCCGGCCGTGTGTGCTCGCCGGCCGTGCCGTGCGTGCGTGCCATGGGTTCTTGCCGGCTGTGCCGGCCGTTCGCTCGCCATCTTTCCACGTGGGCGGCGTCGAAGCTGAATGCGAGCTTGGCAGCGTACGGCGCGCAGGCGTGGCCATGCGCGGGAGCGCGGCCAGGCACGGCCATGCGCGGGAGCGCGGTCAGACACAGCCTTCCGCGGGAGCGCGCAGGCGCGGCCATGCGCGGGAGCTGGGGTCGAGCAAGGCGGGCTGGGGACGAGCGAGGCAGAGAGAGACAAGCGAGGGAGCGGGCGCGGGAGGACGAGCGAGGAAGATTGGAGCTGACGCACAGAGCGCCGCTGACGAGCTCGGATGAACCTGTCGGCTTCCTCCTGGCCGATTAGGATGTCGGATGCGAGGCCAGTCCAGCCCAGGTACTTATCGGCGACGCCGCGGCCAATAAGGGGTGGTCGGCTACGCCGTGGCCGATAGGCCCCTGTCGGCCACAGCGAACCCGAGGCTGTATTATTTTTGTAAATTTCCCAAACTGCATAATATTTGTCAAATTTAATTAAAAAATGTATTATTAAAAAAATTAGCAAACAAATTCAAGTACAAAATGGTACCCAAACTCATTGGGTCCAAAGTAGTTAGAGCAACTACAATATATAGGACAAACTCCACATAAATATGTGCATATTTATATGAAATTGAATTTCATGCACATCTTAGCCATTTAGGATTTGATGGAGTTTATCCTATTTATTGGATCAACGAAAGCACGCATGACATAAGATATACATATAGTAAATATGCATGCACAAGACTTTCAAGAACCAAACGAGATACGATTTGGAAAAAACACCACTTAAACCAAGAAAGCACACACAAGTGTGACAAGAAAAGAATTGTCCAAATTATATCAAAGACTCAACTCAACACAAGATTGAAGATATCACTTTGAGAAGATGCCAAATGAAAGTAAGATATCAATTGAAGAAAATACCATCAAGGAATAAACCAAACCCTTTACACTTTTCATCATGACACAAAGTATCAAGACGAAAAATGTTTGTCTTCCAAAGAGACATGTCATCGGGATCAAATATCAATTGAAGACAACTCATGTACATGTTCAAAAGCATATAGGATAGCTCCCTCAAGATGTGTGCATTATTTATGATCTTGCATTCGAATACAAAATGCGCACAAATGAGATCATCACTCTCCATATATATTATTCAAACATTAGTTATGTTCAACAAAGGCAAGAAGATGCAATACGAATTTAAAAAAATAGTGTTTTACTCAAAGTAGGATAGCTTCCCCAAGAATAGTGCATTATCTAAAAGTATGACTTTGAATGAAAATGCACAAGAATGGGATCATTGCTTTTCCTAACTCAAGAAAGCACAAAACAAAATTTGAGTAGAGCAACAAGGATCCAAAAGATACACGGAAGACAAGAGAGTTAGATTAAAACAAATCCATGACAATAAAATATGGCAAATCAAAGCAAGAGCCAAAATGAAGATGGTCTACAAATTCCACCACAATTAAGAATATCACTTGTCATGGACAAGGAGTATATGGAGATATTTCTCGGTGGTATATAGGAATGAAACACAAGACCAACTTTACAAAAAATAAGCATATGGCAAAGAATAAGATTTAAAAAGGCCATGCTTAGATAGATAGATATTCTTGATAGTTTCAATATTCAGTCGATCATGCAAAGCAACTACAAAGAGTAGCTTGAAGCAATCGGTTTCCCAAAAAGATATATGCGAACATATTTGGGGGAAGCCGTACCAAGAACATCCAACACAAACAAGATCCAAAAGTGTGAGTAAATAAAATTATTTTAGCAAATATGGAACTTGTTTAAGCATCATGCCACATAGGAATAAGATAATGAAGAATATCGATTCTAGGTGGCAATACCTCAAATGTTCACATTTTCTAGGCTTGTAATATGCACATAGCTTATTACTCCCCCATAATGTGATAATCCAATTTTTAAACCGTGAGACAAACAAAACTAACTAGAGATAATCAATGGACATTATAGAATTTGAATTTCTCATGAGAATGACATACCACATATAGAGTGGATAATATTGATATATTTTCACTAAGTGGTATTCCTCATGTATACACATTTTTAGGACTGTGAAGTGCACGAAGCATATCACTCCCCCAAAATGGGATAGTCCATTAATCTCTCAAAAGGAGATCCAACAAGGTAAGATATCAAATAAAACCAATAAGGCTCAACACAAGTAAATGGTGTGCACACCAACATACACATACTTGATTACTCAAGATAAGTAAGTAGAGAGCACAACACATACAAACAATAGTTAGGTACAAAACCTAACACATGCAAGGTGCAAGTAACTTTCAATGTGTATAAGATTTAAATTCATGTTACCGCAAGGAGGAACATTGGATATGAGATAGAACAATTGATAGCCCTCAATGGCATAGGTTGAGACCCCAATAGCAGAGTGTGTAGTACGGGCAAGACTTGTTTTCCCCACGAGGGATGACTCGAGGGTTTATATCGAACTCTCGGGGGATCAGTAGTGGAAGCTTTACCTCCTTATCCTTCCCTTGGAAACCTGCAAACAAAGATAAATTGTTTTGTGCCCTCAACCTCACAAAGTGGTTGTCAAGCACAAGGTGTGAGAATGATAAAACAAAAAAAAATATGCAAATAAAATATGCAAGGATGATGGAAACAATGATAAATGATATTTTTTGGGTTTTATATGATGTATGCAAGATGCAAAAGTATTTTTGTATTTTCGGATTTAATTATGGCTGAAAATGAAAAGTGGATGAAAGTTGTTGGAAAGGTGTTTCTTATGATTAAAAATGGACCGGGGTTCATGGTTTCACAAATGCACTCTCTCTTTAATGATGTGGTGGACAATGGAACACAAAAGTTAACATATGAGATTGCAACAAAGTTTCATGACAAGTTATTAATCATATGGGCATCACGTCCTAACATAGAGATCTTTTGGTTATTAATCTCTCTTATACTCCACTAAGATGCGAACTAAATCATAACACCTTAGTATTAAGATAAATCAGAGCATAGCAATAAGTTTCATGACATGAAGTTGAAATAAGAACATACTAGATCTAGTCATGGAGTAGTGGCATGGTCACACCCACATCTCCGGTAGCAAGGTATTTCTTTTTATCCCTAGTGAGGCAACAAAGTAAGGTAAAATACCCAAGTGGATCGCGGAACTTTCTCTCACGTTCACCACACTAGCCACCCCCCGTTACTCCATCTAATGCACACGTTCCCCCTCACACGCTCTCATAAACATGCTTGATCAAAACAAGTAAACAAGAACGGGGTACATAATATGCATCTACTTTCATAACTGAAGTAAAACAATTGCAATCTCACACATATATTAACTCATAAAGATCCACCACAAAGGTATTACATAGATGACCGTAATCATGTTCGGCAGCTCATACGGTGCTAATTAGTGAAGCACAAGAGAGAGAGATACATAAGTTACTTCCACAAACCCATAGTCCAGGGGTGGACTACTCCCTCTTCATCATGGAGTTGATGGAGATGTCGTTGGAGAAGGTGGAGACCTCTCCGGCAGCGCCCCGCCGGAGTTTTCCCCCTCCAATCTGCAGCTCCTGATCTCTGTTTCGGTGTTTCTGTGTTTCTGCGGCGCTCCCCTCCGAAGAGCCTCAGGGACTATTTTTATAGTCGGTTTTAGGTCAAGACGAAGCTTCTGGAAGAAAGATCGACGGCAACGGAGCGTCGAGGGCCCAGATAAGGGGTCCCACGCGGCCAGGTACTGTGGCCACGTGGGCCCACTCCTTTTGGTCCTCGGACCTCCGTTTGTTTGCTTCCTTTGCTCCCAGGTCTTCTTCCTTCCAAATATTGATGCTCCAAAAATTGCAAGTCATTTGGACGTCGTTTGGGTCCCTGAAACATCAAAATATAGAAAATAGGGTTTTCTGCCCGCGCAGGGTTAATTCCAGAAAAATAGGGGAACTTGTGAATTATTCCCAAAATCATTATAAATCAATGATATAGCCCTTATATGATGCAAATATGATGGGAATATGAATAAAATAATGCAAAGTTCATGTATCATTTTACATGCATCAACAATATAATCTAAATAACTTGACTTGAGAGAATAACTTGATGAAGGTCCCTTAATTCTTTATGATGTAGCCAAGTCTCCAATGCCCTCCAACAACACCTATTGATCAAGTTTTAGCTTGTTGGTCCCCAACCAAGTTGGGTCCTAAGAGGTTAGTCACAATAGGCTTGGCAACCCAAATGGTGCTTTTCTTGACACCACTTTGAGTACCAACATATTTGGCAAACACATTGCCAACCTTATCCTTCGAAGAGAATAAACATCATCAATAATAATGGGGTTGGATAAGGTACCATTAGTGCATGAAGAAGCAAAGTGGCCCTTCTCACGGCATAAGTAGCAACATTGCTTTCCCTTCTTCTTAGTTGAAATCTCAACTTGAGGAGGAATAGCTTGATTCTTCTTGGGAAGTGGCCGTTCTTCAACTTGAGGAACTTGAGTTTGAGCTTGAGGCCTCTTCCCTTGTTGCTTCTCACTAAGGGACTTCTTCTTCAAAGGGCAAGATCTAACATGGTGCCCTTCAACTTTGCACTTGAAGCAAACAATCTTGGCCGAATCTTTAACTTGTTCTTGGCCCTTGTTCTTCTTGATAGACTTGGACTTGTTCTTGTTATTGGAGTTGAATCCAAGTCCACTCTTGTCATTGGGGCGTCTTTGAACACTCAACACATTGTCAAGTGTGGACTCCCAACATGACGCTTTTCCAAGTCTTTCTTCAAAGAAGTGACTTGGGCCTTGAGCTCTTTTAATTCCTCTACATGGTTAGTATCAAAAAAACACTAGAGGAAGTAGATGCTTCATTGTTAGAGCAACAAGGCATGGAAAGTAATTCATCACAAGATGTGCAATATTGTGAGTGGATGAATCACAAGGACTAGCACATGGCAATAAAGCATTTAGAGTAGAAGTAGTGCCATTGTCCACATGAGGCTCACAAGATGTTACCTTTGTAGTGATAGCCTCATGAGCTAACTTTAGCTTCGCATGGGATGCTAGAAGATCCTCATTAGAGCTAGAGAGCTTTTCATGACTTTCTTCCAATTTCCCATACTTGCTAGTTAGCAACTCAAGTTGAGCCCTTAGCTCAACATTCTCCTTCAAAATAGATGCTTCACGAGAAGTGGAGTTAGTAGCACAAGCATCATTAACATTAGAAATGGAAGAAGACAACTTGGCAAGCTCATCATTCAACCTAGCATTTTCCTCAATAATATTAGCATGATCACATGAGGGAGTAGAGGAACTAGGCACATCATTTTTAGATAGTTGAGTTTGGAGTTGATCATGAGACTTGGTAAGGAGAGAGTGTTCACTTTCCAAAGCCTTATGAGCTTTGTCAAGTCTCTCTATATCCTCAATTAGTCTAGCATTGCCAACACCAAATTCAACTTTTTCCTTTTTAAGCACTTTATATTTAGCAATAGCATGATCTCTTTCCTTAATGATTTTAGCAAAAATAAGATCATTTGTTTCATCAAGAGATTCAAGTTTCTCCTCAAGAGACACTCGAAGCTCATGCTCTTCCTCAAGAGCATTTTCTAAGGATGCTTTTTCCATAGCATCCTCTCTTTCGATCCTTCCCTTTTCTTCAATGATTTCCTTGCACTTAATAGCATAAGTCAAAATTTCACACAAATAAGAGCAAGCTTTACTACCTTTAGGGAGAGCACTAAAAACCATCTCACTCTTCTCTTTTAAAGAGTCAATATCATTCTTTTAATCCATAATAATCCTCATCCTCATCATCACAAGATGTAGAGGGTTCCAAAGGTGAAGATCCTTTGAATCCCTAGCCATAAGGCAAAAGTGAGTAATGGACGATGATGATGAAGAATTGCTTGAAGCACCATTGAGATCCATGTCTTGTTCCAACAAAGTTGGGATTCCTCTACATTGTTAGCCACACAAGTACTAGAGGATATGGAAGCATTATTTTCATGGCAACAAGACATAGAAAGCATATCATCATGAGATTTAGTTAAGCAACTAATACATGATATGCAAGGACTATCAACACTAGCATGTAGGACATTTGAAGTGCTAGAAGAGTTTAAGTCCAAAGATAGAACATTGCAATGAGATAGAGATGAAGTATAGTCAATAGAATATTCACCATCAACAAAGCAATTTCTATCACCACTCACCATATCATTACCTTGTGACAAATCACATGTTGGTGGAGTGGAAGAAGTTGTGAACTCATCACGGCCGGAGGTGGAAGGAGAACAATCATCCTCAATAATGTTGGACACTTCATATTTATCTTGAAGCTTGGTCCAAACTCATGAGCGTTCCGAAAAGGCATGATTGATGCAAGAACTACATCGCTCAAAACACAAATGATTGACAAATGAGATAGATTTCCTCATCCTCTAAAGATAATTCTTGGGAATCCTTTGGAGGAGAAAAACCCACATCTACAATACTCTTGATAAATTTGGACCCATGGCCCTAAAAAGATTAAGCATGCGAATTTTCCAAACATCATAATTTGTGCCATCGAATATAAAAGTGGGATCGTGCACTAATTCTCTAAACGACATCTTTACTCTCTAGGCGGTAAAGCCCAAAAAGAGAGCCCAGGCTCTGATACCAATTGAAAGGACAAGGATGTCGCCTAGGGGGGGGTGAATAGGCGATTTAAAACTTTTCCGGTTTAGGCTTGATAATTGCGGAATAAAACTAGGTGTTTAAATTAACAAGCCAACAACCTAAATATACTAGGCTCACCTATGTGCACCAACAACTTATGCTAAGCAAGACAAGCAACAAGGTGATAGCAATAGAATACTTCAAGCACGAAGGCTATCACAATGTAAAGTGCATAAGTAAAGAGCTCGGGTATAGAAATAACCGAGGCACACGGAGACGAGATGTATTCCCGAGTTCCTCCTTTTTAGGGGAGTACGTCTCGTTGGAGGGGTGTGAGTTTCAAACTCAAACGCCACAAATGGCCTCACCCTATTCTCCGATGAACCTTGCCCAAAAGCTCGGTTCACCTTCCACTATTGATCCTTCAAGGCGGAAATCGAGCCTTACAACAATCTTGAGGCACAACCCACAAAAGGATTGGGAGCTCCCAAGTGACCACAAAAGGCCTCAACACCACAAAAGGCGTCTAGGGTCCAAAGACCCAAGAGTAACAAGCTCACAAACTTTTACTTCCACGAATCCTCGTGAGAGCACAAACCGATGCAAAAAGCAATGGCAAGAGCACAAGAGCTCAAATCCTTCACTCTCAAATCCCACCAAAAGAAACTAATGTTTATGGGGGGGGGGGAGAAGAGAGGAAGAGCAAAAAAGAACTCAACAAATAGAACTCCAAGATCTAGATCCAAAGGGTTCCCTCACTTAGAGGCTCTCTTTTTTCCCTCAAAGATATGCAAGAATCATGAGAGGAATTGGGAGAGGGACAAGCGTTCCAAGGTCAACAATGGAGGTGAGAGAGAGGGAAATTTTGTGCTTGGATGAGCTGGTTGCTTTGGGGAAGAAGGGGGCCTTTTTATAGGTCCCCAGAAAAAGAGCCGTTGCAGAAAACTTACATCGGAGACTCCAGTTTGTTTAGACCGGAGACTCCGGCCTCCCCAGAGACTCCGGGGACATTCCGGGAAGGTTCAGGACCAGGGACCAGTTGCTGCCGTCGATTGGGACGAAAAAGGAAGTGCGCAGACCGGAGACTCCGGTCTGGGACCGGAGACTCCGGCCTAGAAAAATCTGCAGCAACACCAACACGAGAACGGACATAACTTTTTCATCCGGACTCCGATTTCGATGATCTTTGGCCCGTTGGAATTGCAATGAAGAGCTCACCAAGATCATGCAGAGAAACATCATAGTCCATCATGTGAGGAGGAAGCAACAAGGAGAGAGCTTTACCTCTCTTAGAAAAGACAAACCGATAAAACCTCCAACACCAAAAACGCAAGAAGATATGCATATGAAATCCGTTTTTGATGAACTAGAGCTTGGTATGAAGATGAACACAAGCTCTAAATTCTCACATGGATAAAAGCCAAATAAGAATCAAGAAAGATGATATGCCAATTATGCAAAGGTTTGAGCTCTCCACAAAGATGCGATCAAGTTACTCACTTGAGAGCTCCTCTTGATAGTACGTCGTCTATCCTATAACCCGGTCTCCCACTAACAACATGAGACAGGTAAAATAGAAACCCTATCAAGATCATACCTTTGCCTTGCGCATTCCACTTGAGCTAGATGATGACGATCTTGATCTCTTCAAGTGGACCACATTTCTTGATTGCGCTTTGCTTGCTGAAGACTCACATATCGCTCCCCCATACACCACTATAGGAGAGCCTCTCTTAGACACATCATCACTTGGCCATTATCTCCAAATGGGTGACAAGCTTCAAGCATAGGATTTATTCGAGATGCTTCTCTTGAACTTGCACTTCATCTTCTTCTCTTAATCTATATGGTGACTTGGAGATAAACATGAATGTTCACTCAATCTTCTTTTTCAAGTCATGCTTGCAATAAGCTCAACTCTATATGGCCATTTTTCATATAAACCCTTAGATAGAACCTTGGTCATCATATTATCTTCTAGAGTCCAACACATGAACTCCAATCTTTTCCCATGGACAAGATCTATAAGAATATCTCAATCAAAACATTAGTCCATAGACATTGTCATTAATTACCAAAACCACACATGAGGGCACATGCACTTTCATTACTTTCGAAAAATCATTATAAACTCATTTGACTAGGTGACATTAGTTAGAAATCAAGAAAATTCCTAATACTTGGGGATTATCCATCAAATGTGGATTACTCTTTGTGAGAATTATATGGGTGCCATTTTACACCATATTTTTTGTACTTGGTTCACAAAAAAAAGTCATTTTTGCCACTTAGAAAAAGGAAAATGATATTTATAAAAATAATTTGAAAAATCCCTTCGGAACCATTGCTTTCTATACCAAGATACACCTATTTGTCGAATATGAGAATTTTATCACAAACTATGCCGTGAGAATTGACGTAACTTGATCATTTGGCTCCATGCTAGAGGCTTTTTTCATAGCAAGTTTATCGATGTTTCTGTGATGCAAAAGATGATATGGATGACATATTTGAATTTCTCTCATTTTTCTAATCGATTTAGATATTTTATTTAGCAAATTTCGATTTACGGATTTAAAGACATGGATTATTCCATATTAAATATTATTACATAATCACTTTTATTTGATCAAAAAATATTATTACATAATCATTGTAATTTATTCAAAAAATATTATTACATAATCATTATTGTACATTCAAATAAAGTTTTGAAAATTTAAACAATAAAAAAATATAACATCATGACTCAGGGTTAATATGACTGATATGATACTAATATCAGTAAGTTCTAACTTCTCATTTGGAAGCTAATTTGGAAGAAACTCAAAAGTTAAGCGTGCTTGGGCTGGAGGATGGGTGACCGAATGGGAAGTTTCACTAGGGTAAGTACTTTCACCTATGATTAAGTGTGTAATTAGAGATTAAATATGTGGCTAATTAGGAAAATTTAGAATAGAATAGAATTAAAAAAACTCAGGACTATAAAAAAAATCCGTTGGATACCTTTAATCCAGGTTGGTAACACCAACCGAGACTAAAGGTGTTGTCCTTTAGTCCCGGTTCGTCCTCCAGCCCTGCGCTCGGCTGTGCCCACGTGGAGCGCCTTTAGTCCCGGTTCGTGGCCAACCGGGATTAAAGGGGGAGGCCTTTAGTCCCGGTTTGGTAGTCCCGGTTGTATAACCGGGACTAAAGGCCCTTATCAACCGGGATTAAAGGCCATTTTTCTACTAGTGATAGTCCACTAGCGGTGTCTCTCCGAAAGATAAACATGTTGGGTAAATAAATTACAGTGGGGCAATTGACAAAGAGTGCGCGTATAACAATACTATCATGACATAATAAAGTTCACCGTTCTATCTAATATGGGCATTACGTCAAAATACATAGACTCTCATCCAACTTCATCTATGACTAATATCCCCCCCCCCCCCCCGGATCGCTATCTAGCATGTCACCCGAAAGTATTAAGTTGCAAACAATGGATAATCAAAATAAGCACGGTGCATAATTTAAGCAATGAGAACAACATAAAGAAGTAAACACCGTCATTTTACCCCTAGTAGCAACAACACATCTCTAGACTTAATCGTTTCTGTCAACTCAAGCTCAGACAAAGAGAGGCATGAACCTACTATCTAGCATAAATACTCCCTCTAAAGATACTAGCAATTACTTTGGCCAAAGCATCCACAAGCATCAGAGAGCATGCAAGATCATAAATAAAACATATCATAGATTAACTGAACAAGAATGTCATGATTTCCACAATTCATCGGATCCCCGCAAACACAACATATATTGTATAACCGGGACTAAAGGCCCTTATCAACCAGGATTAAAGGCCATTTTTTTCTACTAGTGACAGTCCACTAGTGGTGTCTCTCCGGAAGATAAACATGTTGGGTAAACAAATTACAGCGGGGCAATTGACAAAGTGTGAGCGTATAACAATACTATCATGACATAATAAAGTTCACCGTTCTATCTAATATGGGCATTACGTCAAAATACATAGATCGTCATCCAACTTCATCTATGACTAATACTCCCCCCCGGGATCGCTATCCAGCATGTCACCCGAAAGTATTAAGTTGCAAGCAATGGATAATCGCAATAAGCACGGTGCATAATTTAAGCAATGAGAACAACATAACGAAGTAAACATCGCTGTTTTACCCCTAGTAACAATAACACATCTCTAGCCTTAATCGTTTTTGTCAACTCGAGCTCAGACAAAGAGAGGCATGAACCTACTATCTAGCATAAATACTCCCTCTAAAGATACTAGCAATTACTTTGGCCAAAGCATCCACAAGTATCAGAGAGCATGCAAGATCATAAATAAAACATATCATAGATTAACTGAACAAGAATGTCATGATTTCCACAATTCATCGGATCCCCGTAAATACAACATATAGCATTACATATAGATGACCTTGATCATGATAGGCAGCTCACAAGATCTAAAACAATTAAGTACAAGGAGAAGAGACAACCATCTAGCTAGTGCCATTAACCCGTAGTCCCCTGGTGGTCTACTCACGCATCACTCCGGAGGCAGGCATGGTGGTGTAGATGCCTACGGTGATGATCTCCCCCTTCGGCAGGGTGCCGGGAAGAGCTTCAGCACCCTCCCAATCTAGGGTTGGCGACGATGGCGGCCTCGGACGTATTTCTAGAAAAGTGATCGGGTCCCAAGGGTTTTCGGAGGAAATAAATTTATAGACGAAAGGGGTGCTCGAGAAGCTTCCGGAGGCGGCCAGGTGGGGCCCAGCCACGGCTGGGGGTCGTCTGGGGGCTGTGGGGCCCCTGCAGGTCCCCTCCTGGTGCAGTCTTTGTTTCCATGTAAAACTAATTCACATAAATTTTCAGCCAATTCCGAGAAAATTTCCCGACTAGCTTTTCTGAAACAAAAGGACAGCAGAAAACAAGAACTGGCACTGGGATCTTGTTAATAGGTTAGTTTCATAAAATATGGCAAAATGATATAAAACATTATAAAAACATGTGGCAATGATATATAACAAGCATGAAACAACCAAAAATTATAGATACGTTTGAGACGTATCATACAACTTATGTACCATACATTTATGATACTAATTTATGATATTTTATTGGTAGGGCTGAAAACGGGGTATTAGAAAATTAGCCCTGGTCATACCCAAATCCTGGGTCTGCCACTGGTGCGTGAGATAAAAAAGAGATGCCTGAGATAAACTACACCGATGCCATTGGTGCCTAAGATAGAAAGAGATGTCTGAAATCATGGGCACACCACTAGATTTACCGCCCAACTGACGCGTGGACCCACAAGTACAGGATGGCCCACCCGCTACTCTCTTCTCGTGCCACTAATACCTGACACTCACCCCGCGTACCAGAGAACGCGGAGACAACCTCTCCCACGCGGGCTTCAAGGCGGTTACTCTTCTCTTCCGCCAAGTCAAATCACAGCGCAAGTGGATTGGCTACTGATGCATGGCGGCGTTAATGTCATGGCGTCGCTTCAGATCCAGTTCACTATAAAATCCCCTCTCGCCCGAGAGGAGACGGTGTGTTGTGTGTGTGTGTGGGGGGGGGTGTACCTCTGCCCCCGGGCTCTTCTCCTCACCACTCCAGATCCCCTCCCCTCTCTCACTCGTCCATGGCGAACACAACGAGGCCGACAACAATTCCGGGTGGATGTACATGTTGCCGCGCACCCTCAGGGGTCCATGGCCGAGGAATTCGCCAAGTTTGGCCTCCTCGTTCTCCCTAACTCATGACTGTCGGGCAACTGGCACATAAGCGAGGGGGGCTCACTGTGCCGCCTCTCCCTGAGGTCGGAGGCCCGAGTTGGAGATCCTCATCCACAGAAGGTGGATGGAGTTCCCGACGACCTCAATGCCAACCCGGTCTATGTCATCGACAACCCGGTGTAGTACATGCTAAAGGCTAGGCGGGAGCGGGACATCGCGCGCTACGAGGACCAGTTCGTCGGCGCCAGCAGAACCGCGAAAGGCGGTGGCTGTTCTGGGAGGGGCGCACCATCGATGAGGTCCTCACTGCCTATCTGGTCAGCTGCCAGACTTCCTCTTCATCTCGGGCCACTGCCACACCCACACGCTCGTGCTGCACCACCACCGACGCGTGCCCGTGCTCCACCGCCACTGCCCGTGTAGGAGGAGGAGGCCTAGGAGTACAATTCCGAGGATGACCCCGTCATCAAGGAGGGCCTGGCGCATTCCCTCGAGAGCGCCGCGCTGGACGAGTTGGCCCGCTGGTCGTATCTCCCCTGAGTGCTCCACGACATGGCGAATTCCCCCACCACAGTCGAAGTCGTACTTCCCAGCAGAGCTGGTTGGGCAGAGATGGGCGTTGAGTAGCACATTCCCACGACGCCCAAGCCGTTGGAGGAGGAGCCAAGGGAGGGGTTGGATCAGGCCGAGCAGCCGCCACCACCGACAGAGCCACCGCTACAGCCGACCGAAGATTGTCCATGGCCGCAGCCTGTCTTCGTCGACCTCGCCCGCGAAGACGACGACGAGTAGGCTCCAGCAACAGCCAATGACGGCTATTTATTTTTTAATTAATGTATGCGCCTTTTAGCGCATGTAAATTCGCTACTTTTGAATGAAATTTTAAGTTTAAATCCGAGTTCAAAAATTTCGATTAAATTCCATCCACATTACTTCTATAAAAGCTCACGCGTGAGCCCTATGTTTGCCCCCATCCACGTCACCCCAATTAATCTGGTTCGTCAGATCGGCTAAAAACGCCTCGCTGTTTCATCTGGAGCCGTTGGATGCGTTGTTAGCGCTATTCATGCGCCCCTCCGCGCCGGAGCTCGGGTTCATGTGCGCCCCTCTGCGCCCGTGGAGACTTTGCGTCCGCGCTCGTTTCGCGTCCGCGCACGTCGTCGCGCACGTCGCCCCTGTCGCGGTGAAACCTAGCTCCAATCCCTGCTCGTCTCTCCTCCCCCAATCCCCTCGCGTGTCTCCTCCTCCTCCTCCTGCTGGCCTCTCGCGCCGCCGCCTCTTTCCTTCCCAATCCCCTGCCACCTCTCCTCCTCTAGCTCGAGGAGATTTTCGTTTTCCCTCTCCTCCCCCCACTCCAGTGCAGAGGAGGCGGACTGGAGGCAGCACTATGCCGGAGCTCAAAGCAGGAGGAGGGTAGACAACACGGGGATGAGGGGTGGAGGCAGCACACGACGGCAGGGGAGGTTCTCTCCCCGTCTCTCTCGGCTCCATCACGAGATGATAAAGAAGAAGAGGGCGAACTCCATGGCTAGATGACGAGGAAGACGGGCGGCAGGGTGGATTTGGTGGCAGTGATGTTGGATCTCGAGGTGGGGAGACCCTGGCCGTCGGCCTCCTCTTCTTCTCTTCTTCCACGCGCTGCTCGCCATCTCCCTCGTCGGGCGGCCATTGACGGAGGAAGGTGAGTCTCGGGCCTGCTTTATTGGATTCCACGATGTGGAAGATTTGATCTCCGGTGTGGCACCACGGTGACAGCAGTTTCTTGCTTTCTTGATGGCGGTTGTTGCAGCAGTGGATCATGGAGATGTTGTTGGCGTAGCCTAGCACCGAACAGACGGCGATCTGCACCTCAAACTAGGGTTCGTCCTCTCCAAGGGCGGCTCCGGTCCGATGCGGCTGTTGCCCGCGCGGGGACGGGCGGCGCCTATTGCTGCTGGAGCTCAGGCGGCGGCGGCGGCCGGACTTGAACGGGCGGCGGCGAGCAGGGTAAGGGCAGCGCTGGTTGCTGCGGGAGCTCCGACGGAGATGGCGGTCGGACTGGAACGGGGCGGCGGCGAGCAGGGATGGAACCAGTAGAGCTGCAACTGACCACTCGCTGGTACCTTATTCTCGTCTCCACGTTCCTCTCTCACACCCCATTCTTTCCAGATTCGTCTGTTCTTCATTTGATTTGATTTTGTCTGACCATTCGTCTCCTCCGTTTCAGATCCCACTAGGCAAGAATTGGCCTGGGTATTTTGTCTTGCAGCTTTCCTGAGTGAACCGTCCTGAACGAAGGATCTGAAGTTCGTCCATGTGCTTCTTGGATCTGTGTGGCAGCTGCCAGGACCGGCCACGAACATATTGATGAGCCCCTTTCTCGTCTATGTGTTTCTTGTACTGCTACCTCAGAATCACTTTGTTTTTTTTTTGCTTTATACAATTTTCACATGTACAATTTGCTTGTCACTCACTTCCGCTGGATGCACTACTACATTACATGGGTATTGTGTGAGTGCAGAAGTTCATATACAGCGAATATCTCAAGTTGACATCTGTTTAGAGCGTCGGATTATATACCTTCAACTTGCCTATTTTGTTCAGTACTGCTGGATTTGCTAACAACTACCATTTGTGTTGCTGATTGCTTTGCAGGCTTATTGCTTTTGGTTCAGATAGAAGAGCTCAAGGCTTATGCACAATTTAAAAGGATTGAGTTGCTGAAGACAAAGGTATATAATTGCTTCCCCACTCCTGTTTCTAATTGTGCAGGTTACATTATAGTGTTATTTTCTTACCCCTCTAAACTGTTTCTTTACTTCGAGTGGTCAGTTGATAAAAAGTTGTGTTCTATTTTCCAGTACGATCCACCTCAAGGCCCAACGGTTTCATACATAGAGCGGGTCACCATCGATCAAGTGATAAAAAGGATAGTATGAAGAATCTGGAGGGTACGCTTGATGATTAAGGAGGTGATTTGCTTGACTCTTTCTTTCTTATGAACATAGTCCTCATGAATTTTGATGTTTTGATTTGTGCATTGTAAGCCTGATTAGTGCATATTCAGGAAGAAGAGTTTCCTGAGGAATTAATTGGTTCTTCTCTTTTCATTTCAGTTCAGCTGATGCGGAGTGGAGGTGAAACATTACCGGTCGATGCATGCAACCGTTGAATCCGATGTCAACACTGGTAATAATTTTTTTGCACCGTTGGATGATTGTGTACTGATGATGTGCAGCTTCAGTTTCTGATCCTCGCCATTTTCTCCCTACATGTATCCAAACATTGCTTTCTACTTATTATGTGTTCTTGGTGATTGTTTACTGATGATGTTTGTGATCTCTGCAGGTTAAATATCCCGTGACAATAGCTAATTGTCCTTTAAATCTGGAAGCAATTCTTATGTGCTGGCTGAAATTTTATTGCACTTGTTGGTGTTAATTACAAAAGGACACTGAGAATCCTTGCCTAAAGAAGGTAAGCAGTAATTCATTATGTCCACCTTATGGGCAATGCTTAATTTGTTTCTCTGCTTTCTAAATTTTCTATAGTTACAAAGCAGTGGGCAATTAGCTCTGCTCTCAACTTTGCACCTGTAAGGAATGATTTGGTACACCTCTCAACTTTGCAGTTTCGTGTTGCAGGATTACAAATTTGCATTAGACCAACAAGAATTGTGATTTGCCTCTTTGGATACGAGCATGGTATAGTCCACAAGCTGCAGCTATGGTTTCCTGAAATGACACTAAAGCCACTAGGGAAGTATGTATATATCATGCCTATTTAGATTGGTTTATAATTTGCATGTTTGTGAATGATTGGGTATAATTCTTAGATGAAAGTGATTACCTTCTGAATGATGTTGTGTTTTAGCTCTAGCTTTTTTCCACCGTCAAAATGATGAAACAATGCAATACCTTAGCTGTTTGGTGATGAGGATACCTATCGATAAGCGAGTATATATGCACAATTAGTTCCTGGAAGTTCAAAATAAATATATTTAGGTGTCCGCATTATATTTGATGATTTTTCTTTGGCCATTTCCTTGTTTTAACTAAATTACTCATTTCTGGGATGAATTTTTATCACACATGAGAGCTGGTGAGTTATGCTTGCTGCAAGACGAGTGGTATTACTATTACCGGGTAAATAGATATTTTCTGAATTGTGCTTAAGGTATTTGTATAATTCAATCTTCAGTAGCTTCTTGCTTCGCAGCGCCAATTATTGTCTTCCTAATTTATTTTCTACTTTATGCAGCTAGGGTTCAGTTAGCCGGTAGATTCCTACACTAAAGGCGAGAAGGAGTGGACATGGTTGGTAGCTGATGGTGCCATGAAAATTGGGAGGAAGGAGGTGCATGTTCGACTGGTTATTTTTTGGTGATGGCGGAGGCGCTCTTCTTTCAGCGAAGCATGACGACAACAGCGCCATCACTAGAGTAGGCCACAGGAATCACAGCACATGTACTTCTCAGCTCGTTATTTCTGATTATCATCTCAAATCCTTAGCATCATTGGTTATCTTACTTAATCTGGATAATTCTTGTGTGTTCTGCTGTAGGTTGTGCAGAATAATTGGTCGATGCAGCATGTCGCAGCTGATGGCAACACGACAGCCAAATGTAGTTCCAAAGCCACGTGAAAATATTCTTTGTTTCTCGTTTACATCAAGTGGATTGTTACGTGATTTGATTTTGGTTACCATTTGTGCTGAGTTCTAAAGTATTCTATTTACCCTCACTCATGTATAAACACAACCCATGTTTCAAAAAAATTGTCAATTGCAGTCTGCAACTACAGCTTGCACAACAAGAACAAGTAATTAAATGCATTGACTGTACTTTGGTGATTTATTCTGTAATTGAAAGTAGTTTGGTGATTTTTTTTGGTAAGATCACTGCCCGTGAACAAATTCACGGCACATCTCTGAAAAAGTGCAGTGAAAACCCATCTTTGATAGCATACAGTACAACTGCTGCGATCATTGCTTTGTGTATATATGTCTTGCTTGCATAGCTAAACTGATGATCCACCCCTCATGTTAGCAGGTCTATCGCCTATGCCCCTATGCTCTGATTGCCCTTTTCTGTTTCAATTTTTATCTGTAATTGTCTAATTGATATATTAGAGTGAGAACAAACTGGTTGTTGCATGACAGATTTATTTGCCTTCTATGCGATAGTTAGTTCATAAAGTTTTTCAGTCCAGAAATATGATACATAATTAAATATCTGCATGTGATCTTTTTATATGGGTATCTGCTTGGGTTTCTGGAATGTTGGCATTTGACAGTAGTCTCTAATGTATTTGCATGATTTTCTTCGAATACATGCTAATTTACCTCTGATTCCTTTCAATTGCTTGGCTTCTAGGATGTTCAGATGCCAGTTTGGCTTCTTTTTTTATTGTCGAGATGATCTTGGCTTCTTTTTGAAGATGCCATGTGGTATAATATATGAAGAATGGCTTAGAAATTGAAAGTAGATATTAACTATATCACTGTAGCTTCATTAGGAGTGACATATGTATGCTGGTAGCATCTAGAGATGCTTCTAAGACGAATAGCTTGGGACATGGTATCTAAGCATGGTGTACGGTTCAGTTTGCTACTGCATTGTTTGGGACACTTCCTATTTATTATTAAGTGTCGTGAAAGTGCTGAAATGCTGCAATGATTCCTAGGATGAAGATTACATAATGCTCCTTATTTCTGTTCTTCAAATCATTTACACGATTTTCAAAGATTCAGTTCAGTTGGGTTGACCTCAGGTGTTATCTTTGTATCATCTGAATATTAGATTCAGTGGGTATACTTGCTCTCGTTTCATCTGTTCATCTTCAGTTCTGGAATCATATTATCACTATATTTGTTTGTGTTGATTGTGTGAAACAATTGAATAGAGGAACCAAATGAGCCCCTTTATATCAATTTACCAAGGATAGAGGAACATGTCTCATAATATACAGAGAATTTCCATCATTGGTTTTCGTGTTCAGTTCTGCAAAAATGAGCCCCTTTATATCAATTAAGTTCTTCTTATATTTGACATGCCGAAGGTCTGAAACTTTATTGCCTCTCTATCCTAGCAGATGTCTCACGGTTCTACTATGCTTCAGCTTCACTTTTTTTGTTTGTGCTTACTGTTATGCCTATTCAGACGTTCTTGTACTGCTAGATCATCTCTCTATCTTCCTTCGGATTTTGTGCCTTTCAAGTAAAGTTGTAGGTTGTATTCACCTTTCCCTACTAAGTCCTATCTGCCTGTCTTTTTTTGAAGTTTTTATCTGCCTGTCTTCGTACAATAACTTCAGTATAACTGCAGTATCCATTAGAGGATCAAGTTTATTTGACATACTATCTTTCTTAAAAGTCAGTGGAATCAACTTAGAGGTGGTTCACAGATGATTCAACTGAGCTTGGATGGCAAAAGGGTTTATGTGACCAATTCTCTCATCATCCGGAGGGATGACCAGAAAAGGGTTCGTACAATAATTTCAGAAAAAGGGCTTACCACACGCGCACATACTTGTTTGGCAAAACAAAAAGAAAAGGGGCGAGGTGAGCCCTGCCTTGATTGATTCAATTATTTCAGCAGAGATACCTGATCCTGTAGAGAACCCTCTTGGGTATATCCTTGTTGAGGAAACCACATACACAAAGGTAAATTTTTCTCCAACCAATACGCATGTCTTTACTATACATTGCTAAGCTTTTTACTAATGTTCATACACTGAAGCAGAAGTGCAGTGCTGGACAGATCTTACCTCCATCGAGTTCTACTCCTTTTTGCCAAGAGAAGGCAACTGAGCTAGCAGATGAAGTATTACAAGAAGCTGAAGACTTTGTCAAGACTGATGAGGTACTGCACTGTTCCTAATTGATCATTCATTCCAGAGATATATGTGAACAAAGTCTAGCTGCTACCTATTTACTTTTAGATGTTAAAATTGTACACCTGTTTTCTCAGGTTGTTAAAGATACAGTTCTTGAATCAACAACAGGTCCTGTACCATTGCCAGCTGATAGAACGTGAGTCCTTTTTTTAGTCACGCCCTATCACACTGATACTTTTTAGTTCACTGAACGCCTATTGATCAACAATATAAATGCAGGCAGAAGTCACAATCTGGTTCTACTCCTGTTTGTGCCATGAAGCAGAAGTGCACCGGTGAACAGCTGTTGGCGCCATCTGGAACTACCCATGTAACACAAAATGTTGGCACCACGGTTAGCTGACCTTTAAATTTGAGCCAGAATGTATTACTATAGTGTTCCTTACTGTACTGATAGATAGTATACCTTATGTTCATATTATCTCGAACAAAATTCAATCAGGAGATACCGCGTGGGATAGGTTTTGCTTCTCTGACGAATAAGCCATTTATTTTCCCTCCACACCTTCTAAAGTTTCTTCGTCGGAAAAGAAGTATGTCTCTCTACGCCTTTAGCCGTTTACATTATTGTCTTCGTTTGTTTTTCATTGCAGCTTCCTCATATGACTTTCATGGATATGTGGTCTCTTCTGAGCAGGAATAATTAGGTTGTCGGACCCCGTGCCAGCCCATGCTGCCTTTAACCGGAAAAAACGCAAGCTGATCATTGATTCGCAGCGGAAAAAAACTCCTACCCTACCCAGCCTTCCTTTTTTAGATGGTTCATCTTCAGAAGACATATCTATTGTTACTGACCTAGCTAATGAGGCTGCCTACGCTAAACCAAATCACACCGATGTAGGCATGCTTCCTTTCATTTATGTTAATCTTAAGAAACATATCTATTTTGCAACAACCTGAATGATCTTTGTATCTCCACGTTAGTTCTAACTTTTTGCGTATTATTGTTTTTAGCCTCAATGTAGCTTGACAGCTCTCGCATCACCGCCTTCAGTCAACAAGCCAAGTACTCTAAGGTTCTACTAACAGACTACATTATGGGTTACCACTCTGTCTTCAAAATAAGACCACTACTTTAGGGTTCTGCTATCAACTATTATGGTTCTATTGCAGGACGAGTACGGGACTGATTGATTCCAAAGTCCGCAAGCCTTTGTTCCAGGATGATGAAGATAAAGGGAAGGCAACTCGGCTAGGAGATGAAATATTAGAGAAAGCTGGAGGCTTTGCTGAAACTGATGAGGTAATATAGTGTTCCTGATTAATGGGTCATTCCAATTGTATACATAAACAAAGCCTCAATACTGCCTTTTTACTTTTTGATGTTTCAGTTATCTGAACTGTGATGTTCAAACTTACATCTATATTTTCTCAGGTTGTCGGCACATCTTCCAAGAAAGCCAAGCCTTAGACAATAAAGCTCCAGGTTCACGTTCCATATAAGTGGTGCGTTCAAAATACATAAATCTCTTTGGCTTTCTGAACATTAGGTGGCTATTTACATCCATCTGTGTCACCTGTTTTGCATCAGATGATTAACAATGTTATATTCTTAATTGTTTTTTCGGGTTATTTGTTTTATTAATCAACCTGACTGGCTACAATATGATGCAGGATTATTTTGTTCTGTCTGGAATCTAATCCATCAGAGAGACTTTCCTGATGGCAATCATCGGCTCGCTCTTAGACTTTCATGCTGCGTGAAGTAGGCGGCGTCTGCTATTCTACTCAGGCCACCTTATAGTCTGACCCTTCTAATGTAACTATGTTGTTAAATTTGAAAAATTGTAGACTGACTTCCCTCAGCATGAACCATCCCCAGCTAATTTGTTTCTGTTACCTCTTTAGATGGCAAATGCTTACTGCTTGCTCAGCCTTATTTCCTCAGTATTTCTTTGAGTTATTTTGCTCTCATTGTTTTGTTTTTCTATTTTGCTCTCATTGTTTTGTTTTTCTCATTGCTTCAGTCATTTATCTCATTTATTAAGTCAGTATCTCTATTATTCTCTGATTAATTCACCCCTTTATGTCATTGATTCA
Organism: Poa pratensis; assembly: GCA_947311845.1. Taxonomy (NCBI): domain Eukaryota; kingdom Viridiplantae; phylum Streptophyta; class Magnoliopsida; order Poales; family Poaceae; genus Poa; species Poa pratensis. The sequence continues at coordinate 26,649,803 of CAMZMU010000068.1, forward strand.
GTGTTTGGAATCAAATGATAACACTGCTTCATACAAGTTATGGGTCTCTATATGGTATAGGTTAAATGAATGCAAATAAAATTAGATGCCAACAATGTGGTAGTTGCATCGGCGTTATGGATACTCCTTCAGATGGATTTCTGTCTATCCCCTCCTGTTATATGTGTTGTTCTTTCTTTGCCTCATGATTTGTGTTTGTTCTAACACAGGCAACTACTCCTCCTGCTGCCAAGCTAAGCCCTTCAACTCCAGCTAGAGGGTACTGCCTTACACATTTGTGCCAATATGGCCACAACCTATTTAGTCCCTTATTCCATTCTATTGTCGCTATATATATATTATTGAATGTAACAGGTCAACAGCCCCTAAACGTGGCTCTGCGAGGCGTGCTCTCTTTGGAACCCCGCCTAAAGAGAAGATAAATCTTGTTGCAGATATTGCTAAATCAACTGAAGAAGAGACAAATGTTAGTTTTTCTATTTCATAGTTCTAACCATGTTGCTGATTCATTGCTTCTAATACTTTGCTTTGTTTGTACTTGCAAATTACCTAGCTTCCTGCTGGACCTGTGGTGGATGATGTTATGGAGGCCAGTGAGGAAAAAGATGGTGACATCCTACTGCCCAAACCTAAAAGGTCCAGCTTTCCTAGGCATTGTTGTGCAGTATCTTATGTATGAATATTTAAAATAGACTAGCTTCATGTGAATAGATACAATTGCTCACTCTTTCACTTGTTTGGTTTATCAAGTATGCTTCTGCTGTCAAGAATGGGAACAAGAAGCCGAAGTAGTAGCTGATCTGCTATTACTAAAGAGATCCTTTATACATAAGGTATTCGCTGAATGATTTTATAAACACCTTTTGATTTTGATGTTATGGTGCTACGATTTAGATACCTTCATGATCTGCTTATCTTCTACAAGGCTATTTAACACTGTATTCCTTTTATTGGCAGGTTCTCTGCTGTACAGCCATGTCTTCAACGATGCTTCCTGTTATGAGCATAGCTCGCAGAAGCTAAGTGGAGGGCTCATGGATATTTAGTGCTACTGGTCTGCCTCGACATCCGCTGCTTCTCAGCGCCTACCTTAAGCTAATTAGATGTGGTCATCGCATTGCTGCACGCAGCTACTCCTTCTGAGTTCTTGCTGCCTATCTGGATGCTGCTGTTGGATTTGTCTCCCCTTCTACAGCATTGGATTATGTGTTAGATATGTAAGCATGTGTGGTTGAACCATTTTGCGTAAGGACATGCTGTTCCAACAGCATGTTTTTAGTCGTACCACCGCTGGCTAAGGAGGAAAGCTTACAACAATATCCTTCGGTCAGATCCTATTGCCTAAATATTGGCCAGACTTGATGTACTCTTTCAGACACTTGTTTGTGCATCTGTATGTTTGTGTTGAATTCCATTCTCTTTTGGTTCGTATTGTTCTTTATCATTCTTTTGGCTCTCTATCAGAGAAGTTTTTTTGCTTTCTTCGACTATTATTCTTTAGCATTACATCGTTTATTACTGTCTATGCAGCAGCACCTTGTTGCAGAACAACACTAGATGTTAACAGAGAAGTGGTTTCATTCTCAATCATGACAGCCTACAACACAGGAGATGGAGTTGAGACGGAAGAGTAGCAAACATATGTTTGACAAGCCTTAGAAAGATATGTTGGGAAGTATACCATATCAAAATTTGAACTAACACTAACGTGAAAACGAGAAGCCGAGAAGTCGGGAAAACGTGAAACCGGGAAGTCGGAACGGAAAGTCGTGAAAACGGGAAGCCGGGAAACCGGGAAAACGTGAAAACGGGAAGCCGGAAGTCGGGAAACCGTGAAACCGGGAAGTCGGAACAGAAAGTCGTGAAAACGGGAAGCCGGGAAGTCGGAACGGAAAGTCGTGAAAACGGGAAGCCGGGAAAACGTGAAACCGGGAAGTCGGAACGAAAAGTCGTGAAAACGGGAAGTCGTGAAGTCGGGAAAACGTGAAACCGGGAAGTCGTGAACGGGAAGTCGTGAAAACGGGAAGTCGTCAAAACGGGAAGTCGTGAAGTCGGGAAAACGTGAAACCGGGAAGTCGGAACGGAAAGTCGTGAAAACGGGAAGCCGGGAAGTCGGAACGAAAAGTCGTGAAAACGGGAAGCCGGGAAAACGTGAAACCGGGAAGTCGGAACGGAAAGTCGTGAAAATGGGAAGTCGTGAAAACGGGAAGTCGTGAAGTCGGGAAAACGTGAAATCGAGAACTCGGAACGGAAAGTCGTGAAAACGGGAAGTCGTGAGGTCGGGAAAACGTGAAACCGGGAAGTCGTGAAAACGGGAAGTCGTGAAAACGGGAAGTCGTCAAAACGGGAAGTCGTGAAGTCGGGAAAACGTGAAACCGGGAAGTCCGGACCGGAAAGTCGTGAAAACGGGAAGCCGGGAAGTCGGAACGGAAAGTCGTGAAAACGGGAAGCCGGGAAAACGTGAAACCGGGAAGTCGGAACGGAAAGTCGTGAAAACGGGAAGTCGTGAAGTCGAGAAAACGGGAAGTTTCTGTTACCTCATTAGATGGCAAATGCTTACTGCTTGCTCAACCTTATTTTCTCAGTATTTCTTTGAGTTATTTTGCTCTCATTGTTTTGCTTTTCTATTTTGCTCTCATTGTTTTCTTTTTCTCACTGCTTCGGTCATTTATCTCATTTATTAGGTCAGTATCTCTATTATTCTCTGATTAATTCGCCACTTTATGTCATTGATTCAGTTTTGGAATCAAATGATAACACTGCTTCATACAAGTTATGAGTCTCTATATGGTATAGGTTAAATGAATGCAAATAAAATTAGTTGCAAACGGTGTGGTAGTTGCATCGGCGTTGCGCGGTTGCGCAACAGGTCATCTAGTTTAAAAATAAGCGTTGAATTCCATTTTGATTGCCAAATTGTACCGGTGGAGTGTGTTTGACACGCCAGGTGTTTGAACTCCATTTTGATTGCCAAATTAAACGTCCCATTGCCGGCGAACGTTCACGTACTAACCGGAGGAGCCGGCAATGATGATGGCTGGAAGGCCAAGCTAGCTACGTAGGGCTTGTGGGAGGTTGTGCTGTGGCTAGCTACGTACTGCGCTGTCCCGAGCTCAAGTCCTCAACGATAATGGCCGGGTCGTTCCGATCGCACCTCTATTTATTTTGCAAAGAATTAAGTGTGCCCTGCTTATTTCTTGGGCCTTATTAAGGTCTGCCATATTTTGTATGATCTTGAATTAATGCTTCAGGCGCCGATGCATATCTTAGCAGGATTTCACCCAAAAAAAAAAAAGGAAACGCTTTTACGCAGCCGGCCGTTGCTCCAGCCGGTCTGCTCGTTGCGTTGCGTTGCGCTTCGGCTGGCATGCATGTATAAGGCTCTCGTAAATACGGCCCACTATGCGTATCCATCTGCCATGGTTTTTTTTGCTACATGTAACATATGCACATAGTGTTTGTTGTGTAAACACGAGCAAAATGATACGATAATTCTGGGCTTATGCTTCACAGAGATTGCTCCCGTGTTACATACGTGATTCCTTTATTGTTGGATGAGCTGGACACAAATGTTGGATGCTATTTTTTCTTTTTGTTACACAAGTGACACGCTTTACCGACGTTTTCCTACAACCAAATTAGAATTTGTTGCATATGTTGTTCATTTTTGCTACATAGTTGTGTTTTAAGTGCTACATTATTTTTTGCTACATGAAGCAAGTTATTATAGATTTGGGTGGAAAATTGTTGCAAAATGATGTTGTATTTCTAATAATGCTACATACACACACACAAAAAATGTGTTCGACATTTTTGTTACATGGGATTTTTTATATATAGAGAAAAAAATATTGCTACACGTGAAACATTTTTACTACAATAAGCGTGCCCTCATTTAAGTGATCGGACGGCTCCGCTGATTCCTACTACATTTTTTTTTTGACAGAAAAGATTCGAGTAGAGATTTCTTACTTCTGAGATCCAGTGATCTCTCTCGTTAAGGAACTTCAAAAATCATATTTGTAAGTTTCAAAAAATTCTGAAAAAATCATGCATGTTGCCAATGATATATCCCACAAACGTGCAAAATTTAGATTTAAAATACTTTGTATTCTGGTCTCCACAAAAATAACAAATGTGTGAATCTAAATGTGCATACTTTCAAATCTCCGAAATATACAATATTTGTCATTTTTGTGTAGCTTAGAATATAAAGTATTTCAAATCAAGATTTTACACGTTTGTGTGATACATCATTGACAACATGCATGATTTTTTTCAGATTTTTTTACAACTTATAAATATGATTTTAAATTTTTTTAAACAATAGGGAGCACTAGAGCTCGGGAGCCAAAGATGTTTTCCGAAAAGATTCCTACTACATTGATCCGACCAATGATATTTAACCTACAGTAGATCGGACGATCGACAGACAAGAAATGTTGCATACTTACTAAAATGTTACATAATTTTTTCTACATAGTCTATCGCAATAGCTGGATGTCGTAACAAACTAAACCAACAACACGTGAGATGAAATGTGTGAGAATTTTTAATCAGATTTGTACTCTTGAACGATAGAATGGCCAAGTAGGTGGCCTCATTCCACATTTGGTGGATGGCGGAGTGTCCATATTACAATACGCGGACGACACAATTCTATTTCTTGAGGATGACCTCGAAAAGGCTGTCAATATGAAATTGATTCTTGCCTTTTTTGAACAACTATCAGGTCTGAAAATTAATTTTCATAAGAGCGAAATTTTCTGTTTTGGTAAGGCTAAAGAGAGACAAGATGACTACCGCCACATTTTTGGATGTGAGGTAGGTGCGCTGCCTTTTAAGTACTTAGGTATTCCCATTCATTATCGAAAGCTGTTAAACAGGGAATGGAAAGCAATTGAGGATCGGTTTGAAAAAAAATTAGGGGTATGGGCTGGGAAATTGCTCTCATATGGAGATCGATTAGTCCTAATAAACTCAGTTTTGACGAGTCTACCTATGTTCCTTTTATCCTTTTTCGAAATTCCAAAAGGGGTAAGAAAAAGATTAGATTTCTATCGCTCTCGCTTTTTTTGGCAAAGCGATCAGCATAAAAAGAAATATCGCCTCACTAAATGGAACATTATTTGTCGCCCTAAGGATCAGGGAGGTCTTGGCATTGAGCTACTTGACATAAAAAACAAATGTCTATTAAGCAAATGGCTTTTTAAAATTCTTAATGAAGAGGGTGTTTGGCAAGAGTTGCTTACAAATAAATACCTTGGTGATAAAACCCTCTCTCAAATTTGTGTCAAGCCTACAGACTCTCCTTTTTGGAAAGGAATTATGACAGTGAAGGATGAGTTTTTTGCCCGTGGTTCGTTTGTAGTAGGTAATGGACAGGGAACTCGTTTTTGGGAGGATACCTGGCTCGGGGATACACCGTTGTCGGTGCAATACCCATCTCTATATAATATTGCACGCCAGAAAAATGTTTCAGTGGCTGCGGTTTTGTCTAATGCTCCACCTCTAAATATTGAATTTAGAAGATATTTGACAGGAGCTAATTGGACACTTTGGTTGCAATTAGTTCCGACACTAATGAGCGTTAGTTTAACAAACGAACAGGATGTCTTTCGATGGAAGTTGACCATGTCGTGCAAATTCTCGGTCAAGTCAATGTATGCTGATTGTATGCATGGTCATACACCTTTCCTTAAAAAATATCTTTGGAAACTAAAAGTGCCTTTAAAGATTAAGATCTTCATGTGGTTCTTGAATAGAAAGGTCATCCTAACCAAGGATAATTTGGCTAAGCGAAATTGGACAGGAGACAAAAGATGTGTCTTTTGTCAGTCCGATGAAACTGTTGAACACCTATTTATTGCTTGTCCCTTTGTTCAGGACGTTTGGAGGTTGCTTCACTTCACTTTTAATATCTCACCACCAACTAGCATTGCTAACATGTTCGGTAATTGGCTTGTTGGGATCGATAAGACAACTAAAGCTCGTATTCGCATTGGCGTGTGTGCTTTTGTCTGGGCAATTTGGAATTGCCGAAATGATGTTGTTTTTAACAAGATTGGAAATGCTCATTTTTTGCAGGTAGTTCACCGTGCTACATATTGGATCCATATGTGGTCCTTCCTTCTCCCGGTCGATCAGCGGGAACTTATGGACAAGGGTTGTACCCGGCTGATGGCGGTTGTTCGCGCTATCTACCGGTGTGGCTGGCAGCATTCTAGACGTCTTCAACATGTTTAGAAACACTACTTTGTCGGTGTTCTGTTGGCTGGTTCATTTAGCCATGTTGGCTGCCTTTTGAGTTGTAATTTCACACATTAACTTTGTAAACGTTTATTTTTAATAAAAGGCTATATGCATCATCACGATGCAGAGGCCGGGACGACCCATTTCTAAAAAAAAAAAAAGAGAGCGAGCAAGGAACAGCGATTATGGTGGGCCTTAGTGGGCCGGCAGACCGATCAGCATGCAACATCGCTTGCCTGCGTGCAGACCGGCTGATTGATCAACCAAAAAAAATCTGATCTTAGCAGGATTTCGTAAAAAAAAAGTAGCAGGATATACTTATAGTGATTGGGTCCACATTTCAGTGTACATGTGGTCAACTTCATTTGAAGTAGGTACGGATTGCAGTTCACGGGGCTCTCATTTTGCACCTACGTAGTAGATATGTGTCACGATCTACTCTCGATTAAGGTTTACTACACTGGATTTAGTTGGATACAAGAATCTCAACAAGCAAGGGAAGGGGATCTAGAGCCGGGGGCGGGAGAGAGATACACAAAAGGCATACAAGAGTAGAGAGCCGCTTTAGGGTTGTGTTCTTCGACACCGATGTCGTGTGTCGTCTCCACTGTGATGTAGCCCAGCGAGTCCAAGTGACAGCTGCGTAGCGCTGGCTTGCCCTTCGTGTGCGTGAGGTTGCTGGCCTGGTCAATCTCTCGGCCCATGGATCGGTGAGCCCATGAAGCCATGTGACGGTGGGTACATGACATTCCTCCCTCCTTAACATTCGGCTTGCCCTCAAGCCGCAACCAACAAAAAGAACAAGCAAGATACCAAGTGCCCACCAAATCCGATATGCACACAAGAGACCATTGACCAGCCACCGAATAGTTCACCATGCTCGAGCCTTAGCCTCAGAAAAGTGTGTGCATAATGTGCTTATGTGCAACATTACGAACACCGAGATCCCAAGGAGTGTGTAGTATCTTGAGTCCATGCGAGCATGTAGGCAATGAAGGCAATTGATTTGTCCCGATTGAAATGGCCAACAACTGAGATCAGGGGACACCTCCCTTTGTCCAAGGTCGCTTGTCTATCCAGTGCCAGAAACAAAAACAATGTAGACCCTCCAGGATCCCAGCATAACACAAATAGCCGTGATCATCTTCCTCTGGCAGTCCCAATGTAATGAAATCAGGAAAGGTGACGGCAGAAATCAAGGTTTGCAGAGAACTTGCAGAAACACCAACGAGCAGATAGATGACCGAAGGAGGTTCAACATACCAAGCCTGTTCGAATCTGTTCGCCCAAACTGGCATACACTGTGAAGGCTAATGTCTTGGTCTTGGTAATTCAGCTGAACAAGACTCTGCAGCCACTGAGCAAATGGATGTACATGTCCATCTGAGAATGCAGTGATAACCAGTTAACCACCTGAGATTTGTCATGAAGGAACGAAACATGCCACTGAATACCAAACTTGAAGGCACCTTTGTATGCGTCAGTGTCAAAAAATAAGCAAAAAGCAAGAAAGGAGCATGATATCTGATTTGCTGGACGTGCTGAACTTGATGTGGCAATATGATTCCAAGTACACAGAGATGTTTTGAGTGCAGATCGGCAGCCATTCACAATCACTGAAACTTGTAGCACTTGAACCCGCGTATCTGAAACTATTTTATGGCTCGCTACAGAACTTGGCGGGCTGTTGATTTTCCAGTTGTTCTACTGCATATCTATCACAAACATGCGTTTTCTTGAGCCCATTGGGAGTATCTTGTCATGACACTGTTTCTGATGATCACGTCCAGGAGAGGAAGTATCTTGCACAACAGTTTGCAGGAGCATCTTGAACAGCATTTTGCATGAGTTGTACTCTGTACGACATGTACGATTGATGGTTGATGTGAAAAGTGAGTTCTAGCTGATTGCACTGTATGGTACCGGTCTTGAGTCAACCATTTGCAATTGTCAGCCACATGATTCTTCCACACTACCACTCTGAACAATCGCAAATCAGCTGATAGACTCTGCAATCCGGTAGCAGTCTTGGTCTCATCCTATTCAGAGTTCGGATGCGAATGTTTTAACGTTTTCAGTTTAGTCTAGTTTCTATTGGAAACATCTCGGAAACTCCGGTGTTGTCTGACCGGAGACTCCGGTGTGTATACATTGGGGACTCCGCCCTGAGCTCAACCGGAGACTCTTATAGTAGTGCTAAGGACACACGTTCCACTAGTAAAATTAAACCAAAAAGTGTCTAGTAACATACCACACAAAAGGTGTTATGAAAAAGATTAAGACTTACCACAAGTCCACCAGTATCGCTCTTCTTTCCTCCTTGCATTGAGCTACACAAACATATAGTGGTTTTTTCGGAACCATCTTCCCATTCATTCCATCAATCTACCAGAGTAAGAACGCTATTTAATAATTAAAACTATTTAGTTGGAAGTAAAGGTCACCATATAAACAAATAAAAGTAATAAGCTTACAACTTTGTGGACAACTTTAACTGTTTGAAATGACAAAAGGCATAGCCCTTGCTCCTTCCTTGTGAAGGAACCGTAAGCTACAAAAATGTCAACCACACAGTTAGTGACACATGATAGCAAGACATTAAAATAGAGGCATTACATAATAGAGAGAATTACCTTGCAGGATACTACCTTGCTAAAGTTGTCAAATAAGTTTCTAAGATATACAATATCATTAATACTATCATCTAGATTCCTTAAGTACAGATTGATCCCTTCATATCTTTTTTTTCTCAGTTCTGTTACCCTCAAACTTGGTTTTGAATTCAGCTTGTCTTTCTGCCTTTTTCTGAGCTCTTCCAACATAAGAACATCATATCCTTGACCATCTTCCCATTAAGATTTCTAATGGCTTGTATAGCATATCTTGGTTTCGCATAGTTAGCGAAGCCAAAACATCTAGATTTTTCATCAGCATCTATCTCTAATGAGTATAGCAATAGTAATCTGACCAAATGGTGCAAACTCTTGATGTAGTTCATCATCGGTAGATTCACCAGGCAAGTTTTTTATGCACATTTGTAAAAAAATCTCATGCCACAAATGGATTGCCTCTCTTGACGAATGAGGACACTTACAAAAATTATCCTGCCAGCGGACAACATTTCATTCAGGCCTTTGATGGCGTTCTTACAAGATCTATCATCTTCAAACTGAAAAAACCCATATCCTTTTGATTGGACATGGAAATCAGTGGCCACAATGCAAGAATGAATAAAGCCAAAGCCAGAAAACATGTCGTTCAAGCCCTTGTTGTCAATGTTCTGCTCAGGATTTTTGATAAAATTATGGTGATTGGGTTCACATATCAGTGTACGTGTGGTCAACTTCATTGGACGTAGGTATGGACGGCAGTCCACGTGGTCTCTCACGTACAGCTATATACGACTACATTAGTGCCTGATATAAACTAAACCCAGTCTAGCACATCGCCGTCATGGACGATTGCTGAAGAGAGGGCTGTTGTTGGCTTCCTTGTTTCACGATGAGGTTTAGGTAGGTATACAAGACAGTTAAACCACGCGTGGGCGTTTGACAGAGTAGTAAAGCAGAGCAAGTCGATGAGGCGGCCATCAATATCCCATCAAGGGAGAATATCTCTGAACCTGAGCTTGCAGAGGCCGTGGCGACTCGATATACATTGTTTGCGTCTTTTCGGTCGATCGATACACAAAACCATATATGCATCTTATTGTAAAGTATTATCCGAGTACAGTATGAAAAAAATTCACTGGGCAAAACTTTTGCATTCATAACCCTCGTATTAGGCCGCCAACCATATTGATGAAGATACCCCGTGCAACTGTATTCAGTCGGTTGTAGCCAGACTCTAGTGTAATCCGTTCCTACGCATGGTGCAGTAATGACCGAGGACGAATGTACTGGGTAGAGATATGGATAACTGGCAAAACAATAAAACTTTTTGTCATTGAAATTAATACTCAAGACTTGTGTCCTTGATTTAACTTTTCGACTAACTCCTTAGTCGAGTGGCATGGCCATACTTTTAGAATGAAGTTACATTAGTGGGTCTAGAAAACATCTCTCGAAGTCAGAGGGAAAATAACGTCTTGGTCGACTACACCACACAGCTTGTTTGTCAAGTCTATCCGAACCCTGGCTTTATGACTATCGCTGTCAATCCATCGGATCGTATGAAGATCTCAGGTTATAGAAATGTGTCATACGAGTGAGGATTTGCAGCACACGGGTGCCAGTGCTCCCGGATTTTGAAAGATTCAAAAAATAGTATTTTGAGTTTTTAAAAATCATAAAAAAATCCACAGTTTTCTACACATATGTTGTATATCTCTGTGAAGTTTCGGTGAAAAAATCGTTTTAATTTGGCCTACAGGAAAAAAAACGAATGTGTGCTTGTATATAGGAATAAAACAACTCTTATTTTTGGCCCAATATACAACGTATTTCTTTACGAGAATTGTAGCGTCCATAGTGGATGCCCATACCTGCTTACATATTTTTTTCGTTGGTTTTTTGGAGGCCTAAAAGTATCGTTTTGATTTTTTGGAAAACAACCGAGAGCACTGGTGCCCATGTGCAACTAGCACTTTCCGTGTGTCATACACATTGATGAGTTACATCTCCACTACTAATAAACAAGCGAATTTGAGTACCCTAGCCTATCCCGCTTAACAAGATCTAATGATGTAGATTGATCTAACGGATGCTCTGGGTGCGCTTAGCGTTTGCCCTGAGCGGACCGTCGCCGAGACGGACGAAAATTTCCCAGGCGGAAACATAACTGCCTCCCACATTCTATCGCCCCCATCCTTTCGATGCTATGCCCCTGCCCCGCCGCCGCCTCTCCCCGCGAGTCACTGCCGATCCGCTCCGCTGCCTGACCCCGTCGCCGCCTCTCCATGCGACGCCGCATGATCCGAGCGCTGCTGTCCTGCTTCCTCGACGTGCTTGACCCCGCACCCACGCTTGCCACGACGTCGGCTTGCACCCGTGGCTGTTAATCGCGTGCGGGGGAGAAGATGGACGCGCGGCCGGCCGTTGCAGGCCGTAGCTAGGTCTAGCCGTTGACATAGAACAGCCTGCCGGCCGTCGCTGGCGTGCATAGATTGCGCGATCCGCGAGGAGCTGGTGATGCGGAGAAGATCTTCAGGCTGCACATCTCGGGAGGCATACTGCTTCCCATGCAGAATATTGTTCCGCTAATTATTCGTCGTTTCTATGTAATTGCTCGCTTGTCACCATCGCGGGTATCAGATTCGTAGCCGGACGCGCGTCAGTGTTGTGTTGTTAATAATCTGTAAGTTGGGTCCTTACTGAATGTCGGACTATGTGCTGCAGGTGACCAGAGGAGACATGGGGCTAGATGGGCCTTGTATTCGAGAAGCTATTCAGCCACCAGAAAAATCGGTGTCCTCTACAAGCATTAGCTTGGCGAGATCGTCGTCACCATCCAAAATTGGTTGTGTAAATAGGAAGGAGAATCAGAGCTCCACAATTGCCCCATGCCCATCTGAACAAGAAAAGTCTGTAGGGTATTATGTACATATTTTCAGGAAATGGGAGTTCAGATCGACGGCATTGCTGGGATGATTCCGACAGCCAATCATGCATGGGGCGCTGATTCCAGCTTCCTCACACAACAAGGTGTTATATTTACATTCATTTTCTTCCATCCGTGAACCGTATACAGCTTGCAAGTCCAACTGAAATGAATCAGGTACTATAGCTGCTAAGAGCTTCAGTTAGAAAAGATTGAAGTGGTGGACATATATTCTTAATTCATAACAATCTGATATGTTGGACCTAATACCATGTTATATTTTAATCTGAAAAGGCATCCATCTTTTGTCCGTATTTAATCTATCATGTGTCATCTCATTTAAGATTTTCTAGGCTCCTCGAATAGAATTTGGGATAACATGGATAGCCTGTTATACTGATATACAGAATTTATAAGCCATTCAAGTTTGAAAAGTTATGTTGATTACTTGATTGTGCTTACCATGCATCTCCGAGGCGCTTAAGCCGATCCTCCGTTTGATGCGAGATGAGCTAATCATAAGATGTGTCTTGTGGATACGTGCGTGCACGTGTAAAGCTACTAGTGTTATAGAAATGTGTCATATACATTGATGAGTTACGCAAATGATCACTTGTTCGTTGCGCCTCATTGTGGGTCAGCCTGACTTAGAATCTCTATGCTCCTCACAAGAGGAATCGAGTCATCAATCGATTTAACACACTAGTCAGAGTTATGTCATCCACACAAGTCTAGTGACTAGGTATATTAAGAACAAGTATATTATTATAGTTATGGTCCCTCAACTGAATCACATATTCAGTAGTATTTTTTTATAGAAAAGGGTCACCCCAGACTCTGCATCGAAATGATGCATACGGCCGCTTTATTTCTTTTATTCAACATAGCTGGCAAAAGCCTTACAACGAACGAATTCAAGCTGAACCCACCAACAGTGAAAACACCACAACTAGCTCAAACGACAGATGCAGCGGGGCCTTGTACCCCGGACACAACCGTCGCCAGCTCCCTGGCTAACTATCGGAGACAGCGCCTTGTGCATCCGCTCCGGAAATCGCCTCCAACATCTTCCGCCAACCCAACTACAGCGTGCAGCTCGAAGCAAAACTCTCGTCAGACCTGCGGCCGATGCCACCAAGACACCAGGCTGCGCCTCCACCCTGCGTGAGTCCACCTAGCCACGACCAACGTCAATTCTCCGCTGCACCATGCCGCCAAGATCTGTCGTCTTCATCGTGGTAGAAGAAACTCCGTTCCACCGGTAGACCACTCCAGGCATCACGTGTTTCAAAAACGATGCCCCCAAGGGGGAGAAACGACACCGAAAGTGTCGTCATCGTCCGATCCTGTAGCACCAGATCTTGGGTTTCCCTCGGAACATCCGAGCGGGAGGCAGAAGAATCACAGCGACGACACCTTCAACAAGGTAACGACGCCCGCGGGCGCCACCATCGTCGGTTCCGACCGCTCGGAGCCCGGCTCTCACCGGCCATCATCCACACCTTCAGATCCTTCGAGCAGTGGCCAGATCCGGGCATGACATGCCACCGGAGTGAGCAGCACACCCGAGATCCGTCACCCTACCCGGATCCACCCCGCAGCCCGCCCGCAAGGACCGGACCGCCGGATCCGCCGCTCTGCGCCTGGAGGGCCGGAGATCCGCGCCTTCCGCCACGCCGTCGAAGTAGATCCGCGCCTTCCGCCACGCCTGGAGGACCAGAGGTGTTGCAAGCTAGCCGCTAGCATCAACGTTGCTACATTACATCGAAGTGGTGAGGGTCCATGGACGATTCGTGCTGGAGACAAGGACGGGGGTGTGGGGGAGACGAGGAAAAATATGAGTGTGGCATGGAGGGATCTTACGATTCTCAGCATTCCAATCATATTATCTAGAAGGGGCCGATCTGTAATTCCGATCCACCGGCTAATTCCAGGCTATGCCCAAGTAGCGCGTGTGACAGGCTGGCCCATAAGGATTCTCGTTTTGTCTTTTTCATTGTTTTAAGTATTCTGTTTCTTCCTCTTTTCTCTCTTCATGTTCGTGTTTCTTTTTTCCTTTTCTTTTTTGTTCATGTTTCTCTTTATTTCTATGATTTAAAAAAAATCATGCGTATATTTTACAAAATAATTTTAGAAAGTTTCTTGGAAGTGTTTTTCGAGTTGTAAAAAAATGTTCATGAGGCTTAAAATATTCATATAGTTTAAATAAATCATTAATCCAAAAAGGATTCATGTGAGAGAAATTTTTGACACACTGCAAAATCATTGTTTTGGAGGGTCAAATGATATTCACATGGCTAACCAAGATGTGGTTGGATAGCTAGGAGGGTGGTTGTACCACCAGCCCAGTAGAGTTCAAACGACAGATTTGACACATATGTGTCGATTAAGATGGAATATTCTTTCAGTGGGAGGCGAAGTTCCCACGATAGCGAGACTCCAGTGATGACTTTGTCAATCTCAAAACCATGCGTTCATAGGGGTGCGTTCATAGGTGCTTCATGTACGTGCGTGTAAGTCTGCGTATATACTGTGTTTTTTAAATCACATATTTCACAAATAAAAATCCATATGATTTTTCAGAAAAGAAAGGAAAAAGAAAAAAGGAATTAAAATAGAAAACATGAACATAGTTCAAATCCCAGGTTTGATACTGGTGTTTCTCATTTAGGCGGAATAATTTCAGTGGGAGGCGACGTCCCGTCGACAGCGAGCGCTGTGGTGACTTCATCAATCTCAAGACCGACCGCCGGCTCAGTCTTCGGAGGTGCTCATAGGTAGGGTGCGTGCGTGCGTTCATAGGGGTGAGTGTGTGCACGTCTATATGAGCGTGCATTGCACTGTGTTTCGAAAAAAGAAAAAGGAAATGGAAAAAACAGAAAACAGGAAAAACCAGAATTGAATAAAAACGAAATTAAAAACAAATTAAAATTGGAGGAAAAAACTCTACGTGGCCGGCCCAACAGGCCGGACTCTTCAGGGTCGGCGCCCTATTTGACGCATAGGAAATAATGACATTGCTCGCAAACTCTCCTGGAAACCGCCACCGCCTGGTTTTGCCAAATTTAATCTGATGGTGCGGTCTCGCGATCTGGAGAGAAGGCGCTGCCTCGGTGGTCTGTAGAAATCGTGATGGCTTGTTCCTGGCTCGTCAGCGTTGGTGATCAATGGCCTGACGGAGCTCGTCAGCGTTGGTGGTCAATGGCCTGACGGATCCGGCTTCTTTGGAGGCAGTAGCTTGCCGTGAAGCCTTGGCGTTGGCACAAGACCTCTTGCTGCAGCAGGTACATGTTGCATCTGATGCGAAATTTGTAATTGAAGATTAATGCTATTCCTTTCATGTAATTTCGTTTTTGAGGGTCGTGGTTCAAAATCATGAGGCTCATAATTTGGCTAGATTTGCTCTTTCTCTAGATCAGGGGTGCCATGTTTGGTTGGGCCAACCCCCGGAAAACTTATGCATTCCCATGTCTATTCCTGAAGATCAATAAAGAGGTGGTGGGATCTAATTTTTCTTTTGTCCAATTACTTCTAAAAAAGGAATTGTCGAATTGAGAGAATGAAATAATTCACTTGAGTTCTTGAATTCGAAGTATTCAATATTCCTGCTTGAGTTCAAGATTGACAATTTCAGTTTGGTATTTTGAGTCCAGAGTTTGAGGTGTATTCGACGCTCTTGCAACATCGACATTAGATCGGATTTTCCTTCTGTTAGTTGTTGATGCCGGCAGAATACTCTCACCTCCATTCTTCAGTTTGCAGTAGGCTTCTTTGTTCTTTTATTAAGTACTGTAAAAAAAAAGTACTGTAGGATAGCACTGTGAATGGAACATTTTTCATACCACAATTCAGAAGGATATAGAAAACTTTAACTGAAAAGAAAACTCAAGAATCTAACAGACGCACAGTGATCAGTGATGTATTGCTAGAGCAAACTAATAACCGATAAATTTTCCATTCAAGTTCCCGAGAATGAGCTACAACGTCATTTGAAACTGTACAGGAAATCCCTAACCAAAGCTAGCTAGGTAATTATCAAAATCCTACTCTTTTTTTTTCTTTTCCACCTTCAGTATCATCTCCTAGGTCTCCACCGCAACAATGCTCTCGTCAGCCTTCCTGGCTGCCAGGCTTGATGAGCGGCTGTTGCGACGTCTTAGCCCACTCCTCCGGCGGGCTCTTCACCTCCTTGAGGAAGGCCACCACCTCCTTCATGGTCGGCCGCTCTCCAGGTGCGGGGTTCACGCAGAAGATGGCGATGCCTAGTGTCTGCAGCATCTCCTGGACTAGCTGGTCAGGCATGCCGCGCAGCTTCGAGTCCAGGATGTTCACTGCCGGCTCGTAGCTCCCCATCTTCTTCTTCGCCCACTCCACGATGTGGAGGCTGTCGCTGTCCATTGGCTCGATGGCGCTGCGCCCGCTCAGGATCTCCAGGAGCACCACGCCGTAGCTGTAAACGTCGCTCTTCTCGGTGATGTTCGATGTGTATGCGTACTCTGAGATGAGAAAAAGAAATGTCAAACCATTATGCCCTGAAATCATCTACAGCTAGCAGTAGAACAATAATTGTAGTGTGTATTGCTTTGCATCAGTATAATTACAGACTGAACATGGTGATGTGCTAAGCATTGGAATGGATGCCATGAAGTCAACATGCTTCATTGGACACAGATGCTTGTGATATGAGAAACTAGCAGGTATATTATTATGCAAGAAAATGCGTTTAAAAATAAAATATGCAAGAACAATGTCAGTTAATACCTAGTCAGAGTAATCAGTCTCACTCACCCGCTTAAACATCAAGCAATAGACATTGTAATGGATGAAGAACCATGTTAAGGCTACTAGAAGCAACCACAGGTCAAAGATTCTTGAATAGGTAACAGCATCACCCAAGTAATAATTAAGCTGTGAAATTAACTGGTGCTGCTGTACATGTCTAAATGCTGAAGAAATTATAGAAGAGTAATGCAGTATGTATAACTTGCCTGGAGCAATGTATCCATAAGAACCCGCGATTCGTGACATGGCGTGATGATAATTGGGGGAGTTCATCAGCTTGGCCAGCCCAAAGTCAGCCAAGTAGGACTCATACTTTGAATCGAGCAGTATGTTGTTGCACTTGACGTCCCGGTGGAGTATTGCAGGAACGCAGTCATGGTGCAGATAGGACAGCCCCTGTGCGGCCCCAATGGCGATCTTGTACCGTGTATCCCAGTCCAAACTCCTGTTCTCCTTCAGGAGCTCCTGCAGATTGCCGTTGGGGACGTAGTTGTAGAGCAAGAGCTTGACAGTCTTGTTTGAGCAGTAACCAAGCAGTTTGACAATGTTCCGGTGCCTGATATGACCCAATATCTGGATCTCAGCAGCGAACGCATCAATCGGCTCCTCCTTCGTCGTCTTCCAGAGCTTCTTCACCGCGATGACATCCCCATTTGGCATTTCAGCTCTGTACACGACTCCCGAGCAACCCTTGCCGATCACATTCTCATCTCTCAGGCATTCCAAGATGCTATCCACGCAGAAGTTGAGCTTCTGGAATGGCGTAAACGTCCAAGGGTACGAGAAGTCATTACCGCCCGCAGCCGACATGCTCGTCGCCTTCTCGCCCTCAAGCCTCCTGCTTCTGGTGATCAGGATCCAGACCACGACAAGCAACAGCGTGATCGAGCCTAAAACGGCGCAGACAAGGATCACAGTCCTGACAGTCTTCATTGTGGTTCTGCGAACCGTGTCCGATGCACAAATGTGCCCATCAAAGGACTCACATAGGCTTGGATTGTTGATGTAGTAATTTGACGACAATGTCTTGAAGAACGGCGTCACCGGGATCGCGCCGGAGAAGTTGTTGTAGGAAATGTTGAGGGACGTCAGACTGGTGAGGGCCCGAGCACTGAGATGCTGCCATAGAGGACATTGCTCGAGAGGTCGAGCGACTGCAACTGCGTCAAGCCAGACATCTCCTCCGGCAGCTCGCCGACGAACCTGTTCCCACTCAGGTCCAGGCTAATGCTCAGGCTTGTTAATGCCCCGATCTCCGGCGGTATCGGACCAGAGAAGCTGTTACTGCTCAAGTCCAGCATGGTCAGCTTCTGCAGGTTCTGAATCGACTTGGGTAATGGCCCGGAGAGCATGTTTTTGCTAAGGATGAGCTTGTTGAGGTAGCTGAAGTTGCCGAAGCTCGCCGGTATCTCGCCGCTGAGGTTGTTCATGCTGAGATCAAGCTGCTCCAGGTTCACGAGCGCCCCGAACTGCGGAGGGATGGGGCCCCTGAAGCTGTTGTTGTGCACGTCGAGCAGCTCCAGCACGGTGATGTTGGCGAGCTCGGCGGGCAGCACCCCGCTGAACCTGTTGGAGTACAGGTCCAGGAACACCAGGTTCTGCAGCTTGCCAATCTCCCTGGGTATCTCGCCGACGAGTTGGTTCTCGCCCAGCCGGAGCCGGACCAACGACACGCAGTCCGCGACGCTCCGAGGAAGCGGCCCGGACAGAGCGTTGCCGAGCAGGAGCAGTTTGCTGAGCTTCTGGAGCCCGAAGACCTCGTCGGGGATGCCACCGGTGAGGCGGTTCCTGGACAGGTCCAGCGCGTACAGGTCGGCGCAGTCGCCCAGCTCCGGCGGAATGGAGCCGGACAGCTCATTGCCCCAAAGGAACAAGACCTGCAGCGCCTTGAGCTCCCCAAGCTGCGGCGGTATCGCGCCGGAGAGGCCGTTCTTGTCGAGCTGCAGGGTGGTGAGGCTGCTGCAGTTGCTGAGCTCCGGCGGGATGTGGCCCGTGAGCTGGTTGTCGGACAGGTGCAGCTGCTCGAGCGCGGCGAGACGCCCCAGCGCCCCGGGCACCTGGCCCGAGAGCCGGTTGCCCGACAGGTCGAGCACCACCAATGCCGAGCAGCTGGAGAGCTCCGGCGGGATCTTCCCGGAGAGGGCATTTCCCCAGAGCAGCAGGCTGGTGAGCTTCTGCAGCCTCCCGAGCTCCGGCGGTATCGGTCCGGAGAGCTTGTTCATGTGGAGGTAGAGGTTGCGCAGCTCGACGCACCCGCCGAGCGCCGCCGGCACGGGGCCGGAGATGCTGGTGTCGTACAGCGCCAGCGTCTGGAGGTTGACGAGGTTGCCCAGCTCCTCCGGGATGGGGCCGG
The DNA here is from genome assembly GCA_947311845.1 of Poa pratensis. Classification (NCBI taxonomy): domain Eukaryota; kingdom Viridiplantae; phylum Streptophyta; class Magnoliopsida; order Poales; family Poaceae; genus Poa; species Poa pratensis. Next base: position 26,668,728 of record CAMZMU010000068.1, read on the forward strand.
ACAGCCCCGTGGCCGCGCCGCCGAAGACGGTGAGGTTGGAGAGCGCGCCGAGGGATGCCGGGATGGGGCCGGTCAGCCCCGGGTTGCCGCCGACGCGGAGCTGCTGGAGCGCGGTGAGCGCGCCGAGGGACGCCGGGATGGTGCCGTTGAAGAGGTTGTCCTGGACACAGAGCACCTCGAGCGCGGAGAGGTTGGCGAGGGAGCGCGGGATGGCGCCGGTGAAGCGGTTGGAGTTGAGGAACAGGTACTGGAGCGCTGACAGCGCGCCGAGCTCGGCGGGCACGGCGCCATAGAGCGCGTTGGAGGAGAGGTCCAGCACGCGGAGCGCGGCGAGCGACGCGTAGGACGGCGGGATGGGCCCGGAGATGTTGCAGGTGGAGAGGTTGAGCAGCTGCAGCGAGGAGAGAGAGGCGAGCGGCGGCGGGAGGGTGGAGAGGTTGAGGAAGGTGTTGGGCAGCGAGAGCGAGACCACCCGGCTCTGCGGCGAGCAGGTGACCCCCTGCCACGAGCACGGCGTCGCGGCAGAGGGGTCCCACGACGGCAGCACCGGCGAGGGCGCCGTCGGGAGGAGAGACAGCAGCGCCTGCCGTCCGGGGACAGCGCCGCGGCCGGCCGGAGTACTACAAGCGCGGACACCAAGAGCGCCGCCATGGAGAACCAGGCGCGCCGGTGCGCCATTCTTATTCCGGCGATCAAGAAACCGGCCGCGCGAAATGGGCAAGAAAAAAAGAAAAGCTTTTCCCCTCTTTGTTATCAGGAGCGGCACGGTGAGCGAGCTCACCGCGGCATGGGATCGAGGAGCTCTTTGCTTGCTAGTGGGAGGACGCGACTAGGCGAGGCATGTGGGAGTGGAGTGCGAGGAGGAGGCGAGGCACTGCAGACCTGCAGTGAGGTGGCGGAGGAGCTTTGCTTTGAGCTGGCGTTTGCTTCAGCCGCACCCAAGTCGCATATGGAGGAGGAGGCCGGAGGGGAGACGCTGCTCGGTCAGTCTCTCCGTCAGTCCGTCTCTCTTCAGTTTTTGTAAAAGTCTTTCTCTCTCCCTCTCTCTCCAGTTACAGTATTTTTTTGAATTTTCTACGTATATTAATCAACAGAGTACCACATACAGCGTACATAGTACGAACAGCAAGTACAAATTGAAATACGTAGAGGAAGCAGAACCATGGGGAGCAACAGCAGCATCGCCGGCGTCGAGGTCGAGGGTCGCCGTCCACCAAACCATCCACTGCCCGAGAGGACCTTCACAGTTGAATCGCGCCGCAGGGCCTGACTCCCACACGGACACGGCCCGACGACCGTGTGCGGCGGAGCTTGGGGCGATGAAGAGCACGGCGCATCCCCTCCCGCACCTGCAACACCTCCTTGCCGCAGCCATCCTCGAGCTCGACGCAGATCGACGCCGCGAAGCCCAGCTGGCCCTGTCACCCACCGGCCAGATCCGCCGCCTCGGATCCAGCGGTAGGCGGGAGAACTCGACCACCGCACCGGGCCCCGAGCTCCCGCAAGTCAGCCACCTCGCGTCGAAGCCCCACCGGAGCTCCTCCGCCGGAGAGGAAGGTCGCCGACACCAAACACCACACCGGCCGCTCCGCCGTCTCCCCAGCGCCGCCGGCGGGTACCTATCCACCCCTACTCTATATACACGAGGAGATCCGGGATTCCCCACCCCATCCGCCGCCGGAGCGGTCGGGGGAGAGGGATCCCACGGATCCGCGGCGGCGAGAGTGTGGCGAGCGAGTGGTTCCAGTTACAGTATGTTTCAGTTAGCTTAGAGCATCTCTAGCACAACCCGCAAAAGGGGCAAACCCATATAATAACCACCCGATACGAATTGAAAACCGCAAAAATGCAGAGAATAGAATCCGCAAATTTACCCAACCCGTAAAAGATTTTGCAGGCCCCCGTGAATCCGCGCCTCCGAACCGAGAAAGCTAGGTTTCCTCCCCGACCCGCAGCCGGAACCTCATCCTCTAGTGTCGTTGGTGCGAGGGAACCTTCAGCGCGCCTGTCCCCGCCGCCGCTGCAACCTCTTTCTCTTCCCCCACTCCGGCCACCGCGCGCCCTGCCCGGACCGGCCATGAGCACCGCCGACCCGTCCCTGGTGACCGTCCGCGTCGGGGACGCGCCATCGTCAGATCCAGCGGGCCGCGGAGAGCTCGGAGCTGCCGCCGCCGACACCGCTGCTGCTCCAGTGGCGGCGCCGAAGCGGAGAAGATTGGGCACCGCAGGCGCGGCCCAAGTTCTGCTTGCCGCGGCTGCCGCCGCGGGCACTCCCGCCGCCGCCGCCACGAAGCAGCCGAAGAGGCTGGCGGGAGGAAAATCAGGGCCGGTGGTGGTGGAGGTGCTAGCACGGTGTAGGGCCTTTCGATGATGCCCATTGTGTTTTGAAAGCAATTTTTTGGTCACACGGATAGAAAACTAGTTAATTGCCGTCTTTAGATTCAAGAAACTATTTTAATTTGCTATATTAATGTCGAATTTGTAAGTAATTTGACATTTTATGATATTCTGCCTATCTTGTTGTTTTGCATATGCAGTTTCAGAACGCCGCGCGGCGAAGCTGAACCCGCAAAGCAGAACCGCAAACTGCTTTGCGGGTTCTGCTTCCGCCGCGCAGCGTTTTGGGAAAAAAAAACGCGAGTTGCGCGAACTGCAAAACTATTTTGCGGGTTGGCCATTTGCGGGTACTGTTAGAGATGCTCAACCCTGGAATCAGGGGTTAGTAGTAAAACCTCGCTTGCTCGGGTCTTATCTGCGGTTCTCGGGAGCGGCGGAGTATTTAATGGTGGCTACGTGAGGTCTTCTCAACTAGGAGCCCTTTTGTTTCAGCTTTTGTGGGCTTTCCACAGAAAAAAGCAGCCCACGCGAGCCAAAGAGCATCGCGGTGCGGCTGGCTTCTGCCGAAGCCAGTCCGTTTCCTTACTACCGAAAAAAGCACCTCAGAGGCTGCTTCCCGAGCTTCCCACCAAGTGAACTGAAGGGACACTCCAAATAGCTCAGTTCGTTGCTCCTATTTACTAGAAAACTGCCACCGCCTGCCGTGCAACCGAGCTCCAGGCTGCCGGTCTTCTTTTCTTTTCTTTCTTCTTCTTGTCCGCGCAACACCCGAGCGAGACGCGCACAGGCACCGGGTAGCGCAGGCAGCTCCGGAGAGAATTTTTTAAATAATATTTTTTTAAATAAACCGTATCTTGATTTGAAATAAAATATATGAAATATATGTGTATGGATGAGTAGGTTCCATTCCCGTGATCGGTTTTGAGTTTGGTCGACTCTAACTTCTTAATTTTGGATCGACATTCATACAATGTTTCGGCGAATTTTGTCAAATTCGTCGCACTCAGTCGACCGTTTGAAATTTCCTTTCACCAGTACATGTATCTAACCATTCCCCACAACTTTTACGTTGTAACTTTTTTGTTTTGAAAGAAATATAAATATTTTCTCTATCATCCGCAGTAAAAACACACGTACTGAGACAAAAAATTAATATGTTTGTCAAAACAAAAAAGTTACAAAATAAAAGTTGTGAGGAATAGTGATATAAATATATCCGTGTAAGGAAATTTTAAACGGTCGACTGAGTGCGACGAATTTGACAGCACGTACAGGTACAACATGTGCTCGTATATTCATATTGTAGTGCAGAAGGTGAATGTATAGTCCGGCTGCCCGACAGCACGTACAGGTACAACATGTGCTCGTATATTCATATTGTATATTGTGTATTGGCTAGCTGATATATGTATTAGTATAATGTAATGAAAAGTATTTTGAATTAATATAATTTATGTATACTGTATAAGACAATTGTACGGATATGAAGTTTGACTTGAATTTTATATGCACATGTTATTTATTACACGTGAGAGCAGCAACAAAACAATTCTGATGACTATAAAGGGTGTTTCAGACAATTCAACAATCTACAGTCAGACAGCCAGCTAGATTGCCAAAGACCTCCACTGAAAAAAGCCAGCTTCCCTGGACAGCACTTTTCTGCACAACACCCACAGCCAGCCACAGCCAGCCCAAACAAAAGGGCCCTAGGTCGGGGCCTAGTAATGTCACTGTTGTTGGGTGGTTTACACTTGTTTATTGATGCCAATTTTGATCCCATGCTGGTTGGCTTTTGCGTCCGTGATTAACCAAAACCTTCATTATTTCCTGCATCCTTTTCCAGTTTTCCTCAAGAAAACCTGCACTCACTACCGGAAAAATTATATTTGCCGTGCGGGCATGTCTCTGCCGTGCGCCGCAGGTTCTCGAAAGCCAATTTTTTTAATAATACATTTTTTGTATTAAATTCAAAAAATATTACGCAAAAAAATGATTTTTCAGAAATAATACGGCCTCAGCCTGGGCTGGGCCGATTAGGTCATGTCGGCCAGGCCTGGGCCGATTTGTGCTGTCGGCCGACTCTGCGCGTGTCAGAGGAACCGATCGGCCAGAACTGAGCCGACTGGGCCTATCGGGCTGTACTGGGCCGACAAGAGGCTGTCGGCCCAAGCTGGGCCGAGAGGCTCTTCCATTTTTTTTCCACCTCTCCCTCCTCTTTTTTAGCCACAAATGCAGACAAATTACAGATGAAAAAAAACTCCAAATTTAAATCACTGATCCACACATATTACAGATAAAAACATTGTCTACAAACACTGATCCACACATATTACAGATTAAAACATAGTCCAATTTTAAAACATTGATCCTCATTATTACAAATAAAAGCACAGTCCAAATTTAAAACATCCTAGTTTCTTCCCCTTCCTCTTGGTCCTCGGCTGCCTCGCCCACGTGGAGCAGCTGCTCTAGTTGCCGGAGCAGCATTCGTAGGTGGGAATTTTGTACAAGCAGTGTCCCTGTGACCAAAATCATTGCACAAGAAACATTGCACTGTCGGGCCTCCGGCTTCAGATTCATCCATACCATTTCTGATACGCTTGCACGGTCGTCTACCTCTACCAGGACGCAGTAGCCTTGGGTCGGGGATGTACTGCCTTTCATTAGGGTCAACCGTGTTAAAATTACCCACAGCTCGAAATCCCACCATTTCACCGGTCCAGGTATTAAGCACAGACTCGTTCAAATAATATGATGAAACGAACGAGATGGCTGAGAGTCCGAGTTTCCCACACGCAGCCAATACATGGGAGCAGGGCAGGTGAAGCAATTTTGGTTTATTGCATGTGCAGTCACATGTTGGTCGGGCTTCATTTTCTATTCTCACCTCATGCGTTCTGAGCTGATTTCCGCAACCAAACTTGTCAGAAGGTAAGCGTACCTCGAACCTCCTTTCTTGATTTCCTATGGCCTGCACAGCATGAGTACGAGCTTTTGCCATCTTCCTATCCATGTACTCCGTAATCTTCTCACAAAAAGGTGTGTTTGGGTTGTTAACGATATGCATGTGAGCTTTCTGGCGTCTTTCTCTGAAGTACTTGACTGTGCCCTCAAAAATACCCTCCACAATGGCTGTAAGTGGCAATGCCCTATTTCCTCTAAGAACAAAGTTGTATGTTTCAGCCAGGTTGGTAGTCATAACACCGTACCTGGCTCCATAAGTGTCGTGCAGCAAAGACCACCTCTCAAGAGGCTCGTGCTCTATCCACTGCTGAAAGTTTTTAATTAACCTCCCAGTCTTTCTCCTAACACCAGGCGGATCAAATCCTGGCAAGTCACAAAGCCCAACAAGTACATCCTCAGCTGGTGGAGGTCCGGTTGCTAACTGTTGCGCCACAAGTTGCACATGTGCTGCTACTGCAACATTTCGTGCAGCTCTCCTCTGCCTAACATGCTGGTTAGTGAAGTCATCAAGCTTACCACGTACGAATGTGTATTTCCAGAATTGGTTCTGCTTGCACAGTTTTTTGAATAGATTCATCAAAGCCTTATCTCGGAACTGTGAGAAAAAATTGGCCCCCAAATGGCCATGACATTTCTTCCGCGGCCACAGGGTTTGTGAGTGCCTTGACGGCGTTCAGTATACCAGCATGGCGGTCATGAAGGATGCACACTTTCGGCTTATCTTTTACTACTGCTATTTTAAGCTCACTACAAGAAATATGCTACTCTATGACCCTCAATATTGGTCACCGAATGGTCACATATTTTAATTTGTGACCTTTTTGTGACCAAAAACACTTGGTCACGTTATGGGCGTCACTAACTAGCCAATGTGACCTTTTTTGGGGATTGGTCATAGAACTCTATGACTAAACACAAAGGTCATAGATTTTATGACCAATATTTTGGTCACGGCCACCCTTGCCATGCCACGTCAATTCCGACGTGGCAAAGCTGACGTGGCAGATTTGTGACCAAATAAAATGGTCGTTGATTAGATTCAGCCCAGTCCAGTTCAGCCGTTTAGATGGGCCGGGCCCAATAAATCAGCCCATTTTTAGTTTTTTCGCTGCTAATTTTAAATGAGTAGATGGGCCAAGCCCAATAAAGTGGGCCTTTTTTGCAGTCCATATTATTTGGGCCAGACTAGTTTTTTTCCTAAATTTTTATATATTGCAATTTACTGTTTTGCCCAACAGAGTTTGGGCCCTAGCCTTCTAAGAGCCCAGTTAACCTTAGGCGCCTAGATGGGCCAAGCCCAACTAAATTTGGGCCTCTGCTACAAATTTTGGCCCGACAACAATTTCCATATTTTTTTAATATCCTATTTAAATTCAAATTCAAATTTGAAGTAAAATTCAAATTTGAATTCAAAATCGAATTTGAATTCAATTTGCATTTTAATTTTGAATTCAATTTCAAATTCAGTCACAATTTCAAATTCGAATTCACACTCATTGAAGCACAGGGAAGTACATTATCTCAGATCAGCTACCAAAATCAACACAGGTTACATGTTCACATAAATCAACACAGTGTAGAACAGGTTCACAGGAAACTTAGAACAGCTACCAAAAAAGGATGAAACCACCAGAATGAGGATGAAACCTCCCAGGCTAGTTCCCAAAAGCCACCAGAATGAGGTTTACATAACTTAGAACAAAAAGTGAGACAGCCTCCCAGGCTAGTTCCCAAAAGCAACCAAGTGAATTAGATCCCAGAAGCTCTAGCACCCATGAGAGCCATAAAGCTTGCGAGCCTCTCATGTGGGGGACAACCTAGCGGTAAACGTTTCTATCTTCTAACACAACAGCTACGACAGCCTAGCGGTAAACGTGTGTGGCTGCACGAGGCCAGCGTCGTGGGTTCGAGTCCCCGCTCCCGCGTTGCTTTTTGCGAATTAATTCGGTGGTTCCACGTGTGGGGGAACTGGCTCAACATGTCAGGGTGGGTCCTCTATGTCAGGGTGTGTGGGCGGGTCCCGCATGTTAGGGTTGGGTGGGACCCAAATGTCAGTGTGTGGGGCGGGTCCCGCATGTCAGGGTTGGGTTGGGCCCACCGGTGTGGGGGCAGGACCCGCATGTCATTGTTGGGTGGGTCCTATATGTCAGGGTGTGTGGGCGGGTCCCGCATGTCAGGGTTGGGTGGGACCCAAATGTCAGGGTGTGAGGTGGGGCCCACATGGCAGGGTGTGGGGCAGGACCCGCATGTCATTGTTGGGTGGGTCCCACATGTCAGATTGACACGTAGATGAAACTGGTGAGTTGGCTGTCCAGTAGATTGACACGTAAGCAAAAATCACACCTAAGCACTGACACGTAGGATACTTTTGCTAAGTTGGCTGCCAACATATGTGAATGACCATTTTAAATGGTCAGAAAAAGGTCATATATTGGTGCTGGCTGGCTTATGACCAATTCATGTTAGGGAAAAAAGTCATTTGGTCACAAATTGGTCATAAATTTGTGCTGTTTACACCCTCAAAACCAGCGTGTGACCAACTGGTTCAAATTGGTCATAGATCTATGACCAATATTTTGGGCGTCACTATAAAAGGTCACATTATAGCATATTTCTTGTAGTGGCTGCCTGAAGAACCAAGTCCAACTTTCAGTGTTCTCGCTCTCCACAAAAGCAAATGCAAGTGGCACGATCTGATTGTTGCCATCCTGACCAATGGCAGTCAAGATATGTCCCCTATACTTGCCAGTAAGAAATGTACCATCAACACAGATAACTGGTCGACAGTGAGTGAAAGCTTCTATGCATACACCGAAAGAGAAGAACACACGATGCAGCACCTTTACGTTTGGAAACTCTGCCATCCAAAAGTGTTTGACGTCAACATATGTGCCTGGATTACGGGCCTGCAATGTGTAGAGGAGCCGAACAACTGAGTCATATGAGTCTAGGAACGATCCGAATCTTTTCTCAAGTGCCATCTGCTTAGCCCTCCAAGCTTTGCCATAAGATATTGTGTACTTGAACCTGGTGAACACCTTATGTATAATAGCCTTCGCCTCCATAGCTTTGCCCTATACTATTTCTGAGTACAGCAACCGAGCTATAAGCGTCGACGAAATGTTACGATGATCTTGAGGAATACTCTCAATTCTACATGTGTGTTGTACTACGTCGCTCACTTTCCAGTTTATGCTGAAGTGAGGACGATAACCGTGCACCCTTCCAGGACACCCTGCTACCTCACATTCCATTGTCAGATATTTTTTACTCGACACCTTGGTTTTGAATGTCTTGCAAGTCGACATTGCCCACTTAATGATTGCATCTTGCAAATGTTGCTTGTCGGTATATAGAGCACCCGCAGAAACCTGGTTCTGATGGTATTCCCAGGCAGAATCATGACCATCGTTCACTGTCATTGACGACGAGAAATCATGACTCCATGACGCAGGATTTGGCACCACATGTTCGTCATCCGACTCGTCGGAATCATGCCCATAAGCACTACCACCATCTTCGTCTTCCTCTTCCATCATTTCTTGGAATACATCATCTGCAGCTGCCTCAGCACCATCTTCATCTCCCTCTTCCATCTGCTCTGCCTGACTATTTTGGCCAGATTCATAAGTACCACCTCCAACATCTCCCTCTTCCATCTGCTCTGCCTGACTATTTTGGCCAGATTCATAACAACCACCTCCAACATCTCCTGATTATAATCATGTCCAGAAAATTGCATCTCCTGACTACTCTGGCCAGGATCGTGACCTCCCTCGCCTTCAGGCGGAATCACCTCCTTCGCGACAGGTATCAGTAACGTGATAGGGGTACATCCCCTGCTTACGCAGCCTTGCAACCATCGCACCATCTGAGAGGTCCGATCTATCGGCCTCAAATAAAAAAACACCTGTGACCTTGACTTCGTCCACAGTGCATGCACACCGACAGTGTCTGTTTTAGGATTAAGCCCTAAACACGCTGCCAACCTTGACTTCGTCCACAGTGTCTGATAGGGGTACATCCCCTGCTTTCGCAGCCTTGCAACCATCGCACCATCTGAGAGGTCCGATCTATCGGCCTCAAATAAAAAAACACCTGTGACCTTGACTTCGTCCACAGTGCATGCACACCGACAGTGTCTGTTTTAGGATTAAGCCCTAAACACGCTGCCAACCAATCTTTCAGCTGACTTATAGACCATGTTTCTGGGTCACTCAGTTCCAACTCTGACCATCGAAACTCACCCAAATCAGCTCCATGCTCATTTACCACAACTTCGCCAGGACCATAGTAAAACAAACATTTCACTAAATTACTCATCTCAACAACCTAAAAATGTGAGACCAATTAACTGTTATAACCGGGAACAACTATATACTTAATATTACTAGCGCAACAGTAAACCCTAATTAGCCAAATAAACGCATACCCTTGAAACGTGCCGATTCAATGGACCAACACCGTCACCACCACCGCTGCACCACCAGCAACACCACTGCACCACCACCACCACGCTGCACCACCACCACCCTACACGAACCTCCACCTAAACTCCATCATTGCTCCAACCAAACAACACGAAATCACACAAAAACCTAACCCATCTGTATATCTGAGCTGCCTTAACTCTCTAACATTTCTAGGAGGAAGATTTGGTGGCTGGATGGACAGATCGCTACTGAAACGCAGCAAGGAGCTGCTGGTTTTCGAGAGGAAGAAGAAAAGGAGAGAGAGGACGCGAGGAAGAAGATGTGGCCAGGATTGGGCCTTATCCAACACCCTATCGGCCCAGTATTGGCCGAGAGGCCTGTCGGCCAGAGCTGGGCCGATTAGTGCCCACTCGTGACGCGTGACGGCCTGTCGGGCGCAGGCCTGGCCCACCATGCGACCTGGTCGGCTTAGACAGAGCCGATAAGGCCTTATCGGCCCAGCTCTGGCCGACAGGCTCTAATCGGCCCAGCCCTGGCCGAGGCCGTATTATTTTTGAAATTTCGTTATTTTGCGTAATATTTTTCGAATTTAATTAAAAAAATGTATTATTAAAAAAATTAGCTTCTCGAAACACGGCAAAGAAACATTTGCCGTGATCAACCTTTGCCGTGCAGGAAACAGGAAGATCACGGCAAATAAAAGGTGCACGGCACAGAAGCTCCCGAGCACACGGCAAAGAAAATGGCACGGCAAAACGGAACCCAAACACACGGCAAATACAGGCATCTCGGCAAATATTTCTTTGCCGTGATCCTTTATGTACATCACGGCAAAATAGTTGACTAGGATCCGGAAATTTGCCGCGCACCCCAATATTTCACGGGAAATATCTAAATAAATTTCCCGCGCTATAAATAAATTGGCGGGAAAATCTATACCGTGTGCAGAGAAAAAGCACACGACACAGAACTTCTTTGCCGTGTTCCTACCAGTGCCCCGCACGGCACATAACTTATTTGCCGTGTGCCCTTTATGCTGGCACACGGCAAACCCCCTGAACTTCATCGCACGGCACAGAACTCGTATCGGACCACATGAACTAGTATCGTAAACTCGTATAGGTCGGAACTAGTATCGTAAACTCGTATAGGTCGGAACTAGTATCGTAAACTCGTAAACTCGTATCGGAACTAGTATCGGCACTCTCTCTCTACTAAGTTTCTTGACTTATAGCTGAAAACTCCCGTTTCGGGGGAACCGGGGGCAATCTTGTGAGAACTTGTGATAATAGTTGGTTTTCCATGTTCCTATGTCATAACCTAACACAACCAACAAAAAAAGTTCACTGGCCTACCCCTTTCGACTTCGGTCAAGGGGGTAGATGGGAACTTTGACTTTTTTCCAACGGATCAAGATTTTCGCCGAATCGGGGGATCGGAGCGTAGGAAACCCACCCAAACCTAGGTTTTGCCATACCATGTGTGTACAAGTGTGTTGGGTGTTGTAAATGTCCAAGTTTTCATGTGTTTCGTCGCATGATTCTGTGCCCGGCACCCGACACGGGAGTTTTCACCTCTAAGTGTCGAACTTACTACGAAGTAAGAGGGGTCGGTGAAGGGGGTCACACCTCGGAGCTTTATCTTGGTTCACACAACCTACCATCACACTCTTATACATATATTAGGGACCCATGCAAGTTTTGGTGGGATTTCGACGCTCCGGACCCCGCTACGGCGAAACCCTACGCCCGCTGGAAAAAAAGTCAAATCTGTCGATCTACCCCTTTGACCGGCGCCGAGAGAGGGTAGATGCATGAACTTTTTTGCTTTGTTGTGTTAGGTTGGTACATAGGACCATGGGGAACCAACATTTCATGTGTTTCATCTCATGATTCCGTGCCCGGCACCCGACACGGGAGTTTTCACCTCTAAGTTCCGGAACTTACTACGGAGTAAGAGGGGTCGGTGAAGGGGGTCGCACCTCGGAGCTGTATCTTGGTTTCCACAACCTACCAACACACTCTTATACATATATTAGGGACCCACGCATGTTTTGGTGGGATTCCGACGCTCCGGACCCCGCTACGGCGAAACCCTACGCCCGCTGGAAAAAAGTCAAATCTGCCGATCTACCCCTTTGACCGGCGCCGAGAGGGGGTAGACGCATGAACTTTTTTGCTTGGTTGTGTTATTTTGGTACATAGGACCATGGGGAACCTACATTTCATGTGGTCCGTCACATGATTCCGTGCCCGGCACCCGAAACGGGAGTTTTCACCTCTAAGTGCCGAAACTTACTACGGAGTAAGAGGGGTCGGCGAAGGGGGTCGCACCTCGGAGCTGTATCTTGGTTCCCACAACCTAAAAACACACTCTTATACATATATTAGGGACCCATGCAAGTTTTGGTGGGATTCCGACGCTCCGGACCCCGCTACGGCGAAACCCTACGCCTGCTGGAAAAAAGTCAAACCTGTCGATCTACCCCTTTGACCGGCGCCGAGAGGGGGTAGACGCATGAAATTTTTTGCTTGGTTGTGTTAGGTTGGTACATAGGACCATGGGGAACCAACATTTCATGTGGTCCGTCGCATGATTCCTTGCCCGGCACCCGAAACGGGAGTTTTCACCTCTAAGTGCCGGAACTTACTACGGAGTAAGAGGGGTCGGTGAAGGGGGTCGCACCTCGGAGCTGTATCTTGGTTCCCACAACCTACCAACACACTCTTATACATATATTAGGTACCCATGCAAGTTTTTGTGGGATTCCGACACTCCGGACCCCGCTACGGCGAAACCGTACGCCCGCTGGAAAAAAGTTAAACGTGTCGATCTACCCCTTTGACCGGCGCCGAGAGGGGGTAGACGCATGAACTTTTTTGCTTGGTTGTGTTAGGTTGGTACATAGGACCATGGGGAACCAACATTTCATGTGTTCCGTCGCATGATTCCGTTCCCGGCACCCGACACGGGAGTTTTCACCTCTAAGTGTCGGAACTTACTACGGAGTAAGAGGGGTCGGTGAAGGGGGTCGCATCTCGGAGCTGTATCTTGGTTCCCACAACCTACCAACACACTCTTATACATATATTAGGGACCCATGCAAGTTTTGATGGGATTCCGACGCTCCGGACCCCGCTACGGCGAAACCTTACGCCAGCTACAGATCTAGGGTTTCGCCGAATCGGAGCCCCGGAGCGTCGGAAACCCACCCAAACCTACATTTTTCCATACAATAAAAAGTATATAGATAATTGTATTAACTAATACTAATAAACACTCCAAAAAAAAATAGTAAAGAAGAAAAAGAATTAAAAGAGAAAAAAATAGAAAAAAAATGGAAAGAAATAAGCCTTTGCCGTGTGCTTCCTCTACACCCTCACGGCAAAGAGAAGGCACACAGAATAGGCTTGTCTTTGCCGTGTGCCCTTCTTACACCTATATGGCAAAGTCCACCTGAATTAATTCGGTCGGCAGAGAAAAAGCACCTCTCACTCACTCACACATCCACTCGCATCGATCCACCACATCCACCCACTGGCCCGCCGCCGCCGGCCTCCCCTGTCGCGCTCCTCCACCCCACCCCCCCCCCCTGCCGCCACCACCCCCCGGCCTCCACCTCTGCCCCGAGCCCCCACCCCCGACCTCACCTCCACCCGATCCGCGCCCCGAGCCCGCCTCTGCCGTCCAGGCCGCCGCCGCCACGCCCGGCCACCCCGCCCCGAAGCCGCCAACTCCTCCACGGCCTGCTCCTCCACGGCCAGCTCCTCCACGGCCTGCTCCTCCACGGCCAGCTCCTCCTCACGAGGTACTCCTCCTCCTCTGATGTATTTTTTTAGTTAGTTAGTTAGGTTAGTTAGTTAGTTAGTTAGGTTAGTTAGGTTTATTAAAACAGTGAACCCGTAAACTAGTATCGTAAACTCGTAAACTAGTATCGTAAACCCGTAAACTAGTATCGTAAACAGTGAACCCGTAAACTAGTATCGTAAACTCGTAAACTAGTATCGTAAACCCGTAAACTAGTATCGTAAACAGTGAACCCGTAAACTAGTATCGTAAACGCGTAAACTAGTATCGTAAACCCGTAAACTAGTATCGTAAACTCGTAAACTAGTATCGTAAACCCGTAAACTAGATTGTCGTGTCCTGTTATTCTACTTGGCTGCTACTTTTCTGTTGGTTTGTTAAGTAGTATCTTATAGGTCTGCTTGGTTTCTTATTTATACTCCGTCTCTTATTTAGGAGCTGATATTTATGTTGTACATCTGTTCTTATATATATATTCTTTTTGTGGTTTTTAGATGTCGTAGTTTACGGGGCTTCTTCTCCAACTGAGGAGGGCCGCCTCGGTGCCCCTGTTCCGTCCCCGACCTTCTGCGGTGATCGACCACGCTTCTAGGGTATACATCTTTCGCCTCTCTTGCTGCATAGGTTTATTTTGGTCTAGATCACCAAGTCAGTCGAGTCGCGTAACCCGAGTCAGATCCCATCCGGAAGGGTTACAAATTTATAAATATGCAGGATTGTCCATCTTTGCATATTTATAACCGTAACACTTCCGGGTTGTCCTGTTGGACAGTCCGAGTACGTGTAGATCGGGTCGTGTTCCATGTTCTACCCCTTCCTGAGACGGAATTTCGGCAGCACCTCCCCGTTGTTCTTCGGATGCACACCCTCTCGGCTTGACAAGCTCGAGACGTGTATTCTGAAGAACAGCGGGGAGGTGCTGTCGAAATTCCGTCTCGGGTCGGGGTAGAACATGGGACACGACTCGATCTACACGTACTCGGGCGGGATAGGCCCCTACCCATTAGAAGTGTAGGTGAACCCTTGCATGTTGTAAAAGATAAAATTTGGCCGTAAAAAATGGTTTTGTTAAAATTCAGTGACATGTTGAACTGAAAGCATTGTGTATGTCTTTTTTGGTACCGATTAAAGGATGGATCCGAGACAGAACCGTGAGTGGATGTATGCTGGCAGAAAGAGTCCGTGGGAGTTTAGTGATGAATGGAGAGATAAGGCCGAGGAGTTTGTGAACAAGGCGTTTGACATCAGCAGCAGACCCATGAAAGTGTTTTGCCCCTGTTCAAAATGCGATAACCGAAGGCGACAGTCGAAGGTAGATGTTAGTACGCACCTGATCAAGAATGGGTTCACACCATTCTACCATGTTTGGAATTACCATGGTGAACAGTTAGCAAAACGTCCTAGAACCGAGCCACGTCAGATTCAGCCAGCGGGAGAATTTGACACTGGGTTCAACAACTGCTTAGACGCCTTTGTCAATGCTAATGCGCCTGAAAGCCGTCGTGTAGAGGCGGAGACACCTCAGGAGGCGGAGACAAGTGAGCAGCCGGATGAAGACACGAAGAAGTACTACGAGACTATGTTTGGCTCGCAGAAACCCCTTCATGAACATACAGATGTTACCCTTCTAGATGCCATCGCTCGCCTTATGGCCGTGAAGTGCCAGAGGAAGATATGCAGGGATGGTTTCGATGATATTCTGGCCGTCGTTGGCAGCCTTCTACCGAAAGGGCATATCTTGGCGAAGAGCTTCTACGAGGCGACTAAACTCCTCCGTGACCTTAAGATGTCATATGAGAAGATAGACGCCTGTCCAAAGGGATGCATGCTATTCAGGAAAGAACATGCTGGAACAAATTATTGCATCCATTGCAATTCCTCTAGGTACTTCGAGGTCGACCTCGGTGGTGGACAGAAGAGGCAGACCGGGATTCCCCAAAAGATTCTCCGGTACCTTCCATTTATACCGAGGATCCAGCGGCTTTACATGAACAAAGACACTGCCCAGCAGATGCGATGGGCCGCGTTAGGGAAAGATACACGGACAAGATGATACATCCGTCGGATGGTGACGCATGGAAGAACTTTGTAGCGAAGTATCCACTGAAAGCGGGCGACCCGAGGAGCGTAGCTGTTGCTATATCAACCGATGGGTTCAATCCGTATGGCATGTCGGCGGCAACATACAGCTGTTGGCCTGTGTTTGTCATACCCCAGAACCTCCCCCCCGGCGAGTCCATGAGATCACATAACATGTTATTGTCGATGATAATCCCAGGACCGAAATACCCGGGTAAGAACATGAACGTGTACCTGGAACCGCTGGTTGAAGACTTGGCTGTTGGCTGGAACGGTCGCGGGGTCCGAACATATGACGCCTCAACAAATGATCACTTCGATATGTATGTCTGGTACCACACATCCCTGCATGACTTACCAGCGCGTGCTTTGTTCTGCGGCTGGTGTACACATGGGAAGTGGCCTTGCCCACAGTGCAGACAGGCTGTGACTTTCTCATGGCTTACGAAGGGAGGCAAGTATTCATGCTTTGATCAACATCGACAGTTCCTTGAGCCAGGTCATAGATACAGGAGTGACGTAAAGCGGTTCGAGAAAGGAGTCGAGATCCATGCTCCGAAACCACGTCTGATGACCGGAAGAGAAATCAAGGCTGAGCTAGAAGCTCTCGTGCCTAACCCCGATGGGAATGGTTTCGTGGGTTATGGGGAGACGCACCAGTGGACTCACATTCCGTGCTTCTGGAAGCTGCTCCCTTACATGGAGGATGTCGAGCTTCCACACAACATTGATGTAATGCACACCGAAAAGAATATCGCCGAGGCTCTTTATAGCACCATCATGGACACTGAGAAGACGAAGGATAACGTCAAGGCTCGAATGGACCAAAAGAACTTTGTGACAGGCCAGATCTTGAATGAAGCCTCCTGGAGTCAACGGCACTAGGTGGTCTAAGCCAAAGGCTCGGTTCTGCCCTACAAGGCCGGAAAAAAGGGAAATATTACAGTGGCTCGTGGAGTGTTTGTACTTCCCTGATGGTTATGCAGCTAACTGGGCGAGGTGTGTGAACCTGGACACGCAGCGAGTAGGAGGGCTGAAGAGTCATGACTACCACGTGTGGCTTGAGCGCATAATGCCGGTGATGATTCGAGGCTATGTCGATGAGGAGACTTGGCGAGTACTGGCGGAGTTGAGCTTTTTCTTCCGCAGATTTGTGCAAGGGAGTTAGATCGTGAAGTGGTTCTGAAGCTGCATGAACAGGCACCCGAGTTGCTTTGCAAGCTAGAGACGATACTTCCGCCAGGGTTTTTTAATCCGATGCAACATATGATCTTGCATCTCGCGCACGAGGCTTTAATGGGGGGGCCTGTGTCGACCCGTTGGCAGTTTGGGCCTGAGAGAAAAATGAAAGACCTACGCCAGAATTGCGGGAATAAATGCAAGATCGAGGCATCCATGGCCGAGGCATGCCTTAACGAGGAGGTGTCAAACTTCACGACAGGTTTCTATGATGCCAACATTCCCACAATCCACAATCCAGTCGTTCGCTACAATGCAGCCAACCCTGAAGATGTACCCAAGCTTAGCATCTTCATAGGGCTCGGTGGCAAATCAAGTGGCACGAAGAAGTTCATCATGAAAAAGCTCGAGCGGGATATGATCTCCTCGTATATCTTGATGAGTATGGAGGAAGTGAAGCCGTACCGCGAGTAAGTCTTTCACCATTTAGTATTTCACAAACATTCACTCCTATATTCGTGGCTAACTCCTCTTTTCTCATTGGCGTAGACGATTCACTCGTGAAAACTGGAAGCTGAGAAGGGACCCTACCCCGAAAGAGTCGAAGGATCTTTTTGACAACGGTGGTGGTTTTGGCAAGGGTGGTGGTTTCATTAGCTGGTTCGCGGGTTTGGTACTGTTCTGTCTAACTTTTCTAGTACCGTGGACATTCATCGATCATTCCTCGTTCTAAACTTCTCGTGCTAAACTTGTAGGCAAAAAAGGACAAAGAGATGAAGCCAGAGCTTAGAAACATTGCCCATGGCTTTAGCCATTCCGTCAACTCATTCCATGCTTATGACGTGAATGGATATCGCTTCCATACCCATGACCACACAACAAACCGGGGCAACCGGAAGACAATAAATAGTGGGGTGTTATGTGAAGGCTCAGATAAACTCCATTACTATGGAAGAGTTGAGGCTATATACGAGTTGAATTATGGTTTTGGTAAAGGGCTAGATCCCGTTGTATTCAAATGCAATTGGTTAGACCCGCGTCGGGTTAGACGGGATCCTACAATTGGATTGGTCGAAGTTGAACGAAGCTCCAAGTATTCGGGAGACGACGTCTACATTTTGGCTACCCAGGCCTTCCAAGTATTCTATCTCCCGTACCCGTGCAAGAAGACATCAAAAGCATATCAAAAGCGTCTACAGGGGTGGGATGTTGTGGTGACGGTACCGTCGCACAGTAGGCCGGCTATGCCTAACGGTCAAGATTACCGCCGCCTAGACCCCTCAACATCTGACGGCGAGTTCTATCAGGATGGAGGGCTCCCTGGGAAATTCACTATCAACTTGCCGACCGATGATGACATGGAATACGGCGAAGAAAACGAAGATGCTGGAATGGAGGAAGACACCGCGCATGATGAAGTCGAGGAGGTTCATAACCAAGCCGACGTGACTTTGCTAGAGCGCTTCCACGCAGGACTTCACGTCGATGAGCCAGAGGGACCACCTCCAGGTTCCGTGGATGGTTGGTGGTGTGGCGACCCTGACAGTGATGACGACACGGGTGGTCCAATAGTTGGTCCCGATGATCTCGACACAGGCTACTGATAGCGATGAGGACACATGTATTAGTAATTGCCAGTCTAGCTTATATGTAATAGGTCAATGCTACTTATGTAATAGTGATTGTCGCTACTTTATTTTGTGAGAACTCATTGTCGCTACTCCATTTACCTTAATTGTCGCTACTTCATCTAATTGTATTCATTTTCGCTTTACTCATTGTTGCTTCATCTATTTACCTTAATTTTGGATCATGTATACTGATGAAACCTATTTTTTTGTCAATGCAGGAAACATGGGGGGAAACAAATTGAAGAAGGCCTCAAAAAGGTGGGCAGCGTGAAGGCACTCCTGGTGGGATCGAGTTCGGCACCTCCACCTCCTCCCTCACCTCCACCCTCACCTCCACCTGCGAGGAGTGGACGACGTGGGAGTACGAGGACGAGAAGGAGGCCTACCAGGACTCCTAGTCCTCTCCCTGCCGAGCAGCCCGACGAGGATGACGCGGAGTACGATCAGGAGGTGCAGTCGGACTCTGAGAGCGAGTCGCTGGCTTCTGAGGATGAGCTGCTGCCGGAGGCTTCTGAGGAGGGCGAGGAGGAGGACGAGGAGGATGACAGCGAGGAGGAGGGGCGCGAGGAGGGACCTGGGGAGGACGGGTTTGTGCTTGACCCGACGCTGCAGTGGGACCCGCCGAGGAGTGGGTTGAGACTGAGGAGGATATCCCTGAGCCACGGACCAGGCCGCCGTATCAGCGGGGGTCGGCGGGACTCCCCGATCCCCGATATTACGCCTACAAGAACACTCTTCTCCTGCCTGTTGGAAAAAGGTACTTATTATAGTTTTTGTTCAATTTTAGCTTCTCATTGTGTTTTGACCCGCTAACTATACTAATTTTGGTTTTCTCATTGTGTAGGACATTTGAGTACCAGCCTCCTAAAGTGAAGGGACAGCGTACCTACGCGAGCATCCTTGGATGTTGTCTCAGGAAGTTCTTCCCAGGGATTGTCACCCTCCCAGAGGGTGGCAAGAGTGTAGCTTGGACTTTCAGGCACTACTGTTTCGCGCCGGATCCCGATGGCGAGTACCGCAACATGGCGCTTAAGACACTCGCTATTTCTGGGTAAGTTTGTTTGACTTCTCATCATTCTATAAATCCGAGATTGCACTAATGGCTTTGACCCTATTTTACCTATGTGTGCATGCTTGTAGAACTTCTTCACCTGTCGGAAGGAGGATTTTGAAAAGTGCGAGGCCATCCTTTTGACGATGGCCTCTAAGATGGTGACGGACATGCACTACGAGGCTCGCGTGAACTCTGTCCGCAATTGGTACGCCGAAAAGAAATTGGCTGGACAAGAAGCGTGCTCGGGACATCTTGATGCAGCCATGGCAGTACCTGCAGGTAGCGTCATTTCTATATTATCGATTTTGTTGACCGCCGTGTAATATCATTAATATGTGTGTTCTGTGCACGTAGGTGCCTCCTCCGTACGTCGGTAACAACAACGCGTGCCACGTCGCGATGGTAGCGTGGTGGACTAGCCAGGAGTATCTCAAGATACACGCGGAGGGAAAGGCAAAGCGGGCGGAGAACAAGGGTGGAACACACCGCCAAGGCAACCTCAGCCTCTCCCAATGCATACAAAATGAGGTGAGCAAATGCATTCTTTAATCCACCTATGTTCGTGCTCTGTTTTGCAATATCGTCTCCTTTTCACCTATGTTCGTGCTCTCTTTGCAGAAATTGAAGACCGGCGTAGACCCCTCGCCCTTCGCCGTTTGGTCAAAGATGCGTACCAGGGATACGCCGGATCCTGACAGGGTCGATGTGGATCAACAGAGCGCCGAGCTCCGGAGCAAGGGGTACACGGAGAAGTTCAAGGAGCGCAACGGTGATGAAGCTGACCCTCTCACCAGTCCACTTGACGTCGAGGCTGTCGTGCTTGCGGGGCAAGGCGCGGCGAATGGCCGCTTGTGGATAGGTGACGGCTCCATCGACCCTCGCACCGTCCCGTCTCTACGCCAGGTCCGCCGTGGGAGGGCGCCTGGTGCGCCTGCTGTGGAGACCCGCCCACGAGTTTCGAGTCTAGCTGTCGACGAGCTCCGGCAGAAGCAGGTGCTCTATGAGCAGCAGCAGCAGGAGCAGATCCGGCAGCAGCAGGAGCAGCATCAGGAGTTTGCAGGCAGCAGCAGGAGCACACAGGCAGATGATGGAGTGGATGTTTGGCACGATGCAGCGCATTGCTCCTGGGGACGGGGCTGTTGCCATGGGAATGTTCCCTCCACCGCCTCCACCGATGTTCCCATGGGTATGTTCTCAAACTTGTCATTCTATCCATCTTATTGTTGTAACTAAATTACTTGTGTAATGCGAGACTTTTTTCATGTTGTAGGTGAATCCAGGATCGGCGGGTGGATCTCACTCGATGGCGCCGCCGCTTGGTGGCCAGGATAATCCGGAGGGGCAGCCCCAATCTCCAACCCTAACGTTGTCCGGAGGCTCCCGTGGGTATGCTCGCATGACTTGTCAAAATGCCATTGCCACTTTAGTTAGCCATGCCATTGCCACTTTAGTTGAACTTGTCAAAATTTAGTTAGTTGAACTTGTCAAATTTTACCCATTAGTTGAACTTGTCAAATTTTAGTTAGTTCAACTCATCAAATTTTAGTTAGCTTTCTTTTAACGCCATGACTATGCCATTTTCACCTAATTAGTTAAATTATGCCTATGCACTTGACATTTAGTTGTCGAACTCAATCATTTTTTTTGCAAACATGTAGGAGGATCCTCCTCAATGATGTCCATCTTCGCCGTCGTGACTTACATGTGGAGCTTCATGTCCATCTTCGCCTTCATGACCTATCTATATGTGATATGTTTGTGAATTGTGTGAATTATGGAGCATTGTGTGAATTGTGATATGTTTGTTGTCGTGATCTATATGTTTGGGTGAATTGCCGTCGTGATCTACATGTTTGTCAGAATTGTGATATATATCTGTGAATTATCATCTGTATTGTCATCTGTGAATTATCTGTAAAATGCAGGGATTTTAAAAAAAAACAGACCAAAACTGGGCCATATTGTCACTTTGCCATGTAAAGGCGCACGACAAAGATCTTTGCCGTGTACAGGCTCACGGCAAAGCCTGCACGTGGCACTCAACTGTGCAACCTGGCAACTCCGGGATGACCATATCTTTGCCGTGCGGAACATACCAGGACACACGGCAAAGGCGAGAGGTATCGGATCTGGCAACGGCTCTGTGCCGTGTGTTGTCTGGAAGGGCGCACGGCAAAGGCTACACCTGTGCCGTGCAGATTCAGGCAGAGCGCACGGCAAAGATTTAGAGTGTGCCGTGGTGCTTCTTCTCGCGACGCACGGCAAACCTGTGCTACACGGCAAATTGTCGGCACACGGCAAAGAATCGGAGTCGTCGTTGACCAACTCTGGCGATTCAGCGACGCACGACAAACCTCCGGCGCACGGTAAAACGGCTTTGCCGTGCTATCTGCTGAAAGCACACAGCAAACTAACTTTGCCGACGCGTATTAGGCCGTGTGGTCTTTGCCGTGCTGTTAGGCACGGCAAAGCCTTTTCCGTGTTCCGAGCGGCCTTTGCCATGCGATTTGGCCGCACGGCAAAGTCTTCGTTTCCGGTAGTGACTGGAAGCCTTGTCTGCTGGCAAAATGTTCCTATGTTCGCTCCCCATTGAAAAATGAGTGTTTTGCAAGGAAGAAACGTTTGGGACGTGGAAATTTTTTCGGGTCCTCAATCTATTCCCGTCCGCGAATAGTAGAGCCAACAGCCGGCTATAAGACATTATGATTTATAACCAACCATATAGGTAACATGTACAATAGTTAGTTATGAAAATGTGTTACTTTATTAAGACATGGCCCACCTCTCACTCTCACTAAGTGCTTAGGAGCATGTGCTAGAGCTGGCTCTTGCATAAGACTAGCCACAATGGGGTATCATAGGTGGTATCATGCATATCATGTTGGCAAAAAAACTGACGTGTCATTACAATTAGTGATGAGAGAGGTGATAGTAGTATCATACGTAGATACCGTAACATAACGGATTCCAATGCAATATGAGTCTACAACCTAATAAATATAGCATTGTATGATACCACAATTATGTTATTATCCATTGTGGAGGTAATAACATAGACTAGTATCATATATATGATACTAGTATGTGATACTCACCATAGAGATCACTCTCATTATCTCTCTTCTTTTCTCTCTTCCATGTCATTAATAAAATATTATTTTATTCCTTATAGCCTGCTTACATAAGGTTATTGTACGTGCTCTAAGTGTACATCTAAGTTTTGTACCAAGTCAACATTTAAATACTTTGACCTACTTTATAGGAAAATGTAGCAACATTTATTACACCAAATTTGCATTACTATATCCGTTTTAAAATGTACTTTCCTAATATACCAATATGATGTCATATATGTTTCTACTATTTTGTATAAAGTTGTCTAAATTTTTTGAACTTTGAAAGCCGACATGGACTAGCCCTTGATGGCAATGATATACTGCCTCCAAGTTGCTAGATCACAAGTTGCTCCATGAGTCAATTAAAAACTAACGGATTAGAGGCAATGTGCATTGAGAGGGTAGACGTACACAAACGTCCACTCTTTCGAGAACGGAGGGAGTAATAGAAATCTAACTAGGTGAGAATTCTTAAATTCTAACCGCGACGTGAGTCGAACTCGGGCACCTGCCCCGTTCTCAAAAAAAGAAAAAATATAGTAGAAGTAAACTTATTCACGGACTCGCGGACAGAGGGAGTACTTGTGTTTCAAATATCCCTGAATATTTTGAGGTCACTACCGTGACGGAGGGAGTACTTGTGTTCCAAATATCGCTGAAAATGTTGAGCTTATGTCTACGGGAAATTACCACTGACAAGCACGTGAGAACCGCGCTAGTGACAAGGGCCTTGTGGGATTGCGTCGGGATAAAAGAAATCGCAGACTCGCGCGCGCGTACCTAGGACTAGGATAGGAGCCATGGATGCCACGTGACACGGCGCCGCGCTCTCTTTGTCCCGTCTTCTCATCCTCCGTCGAAACAATGGCTTTTCCTGCTCCTTTTAACGAAAGCTTTCCTTGTCCTGAGTCCTGACCAAACGTCCTTTCGACCGCTAGCACGGCTCCTTGCTTGATTCTCACGAGCTATTATTGGCAACAATCGATTATTAGGTCGCATAAAACACGGCGTAGTGATGCTACTTACGTCATCTGTTTTGTAGTGGATATTTCCCGGAGTATAATGGTACAGAGCCGCGCGCAAGAACTGCCCCGGGAAATAGTGGTCGTATCGGTCGAGCTGTGAGCAACTGGTATTCCATGCTTCCATGTACAAGTGCACAAGAGGCATTGTTCTGGCTAAAGTACTCGACTAGTATGACCGAATAACCGAGCCACTTGATTGATCCTCGTGTTCGGATTCTCCTTCATCTTTATTTTACCAAATTAGACTCCGCTCGATAATTTCCATTCACTAGTAATAATTAGGCAATTTAAGGCACCCGACTGTATACCATTTTGACAAAACTGCAACAAATTACTCTGTCGTGTACACTTTAAAAAAACGTGTGTGATGTTCGTGTGCAATCGGTTAAAAATTCACAGGTTTGATGCTGGTGTTTCTCATTTAAGCGGAAGTTTCTTCAGTAGGAGGCGACGTTCCCGTCGACAGCGAGACGCTTGTGGTGACTTCGTCAATCTTAAAACCCAACCGCCGACTCAGTCTCTCGGAGGTGCTCAAAACGGTAGGGTGTGCATGTGTGCGTTCATAGGGGTAAGTGTGTGCACGTGTATGTGAGCGTCTGTGTTATACTGTGTTTCGCAAAAAAAAAGCTATGCGATACAATCGCACACAGTTTTTTGAAGAAAAAGTGTGGGATGTGGAAAGCAATCGCACACGGTTCAAAAAAAAATTGTGCGTGTGATGCACCTAAGAAATCATAATAATGGTCCTCTTTGGCGCAAGGGTACTTTGTACCATAATAATAAATAGCGAGTTTTAATTTTTTTAGTTTAAGAATGTCAAAACGGGTTATTTGGTGTGATGCATTGCACACGATTTTACGAAAAAAATGGTTGTGATGTATGGGGCAATCGCACATGATTTTTTGAAATAAAAGGTGTACAATGTAGAAGGCAATCACACACGATTAAAACAAATGCGGGCGATACAACATAAAAACATCAAAATAGGTCCGTTTTTGGAAAACAAACAAAACAACATTACTGAAGCAGTTCTTAAACTTATTTTAAAACAGCTCTCATTTTCTATTTTCCAACTGCCAAAAATGTCGTTTTCTGTTAAATATGTACAAAGATTGTCCTGGCAAATATCATTATTCCATTTTTTGCACAAAGTAGACCATATTTGAGAGAAAATTCCCAAATATTATTAATTTTTCGCTTTCAAGATACTTTTTTCTATTCAAATGACTTTATGCCTATTTTGAACTATAAATATGTGATAGTTTGTTTCTATAAATTGACAAAAATCATCTTAAGATACACAAGTAGAGATTATATCATAGAACCATCGAGAGATTTGAAAGATTCCACCCCTTCCTATGAATAGCTATGCCGGTCATTTTGAGCCTATTTCGTAAAAAAAAAAACTCAAAGAAAAAGAATGAAATTAAAAAATTAAATTCTTCCTCACAGAATCATTTTATGTGTACTAGTTTCTAGGAAAAATAACAAACTTGGAAGATGACAACTTCTGAGAAAAAGTCTTCAAAAAAAGACTATCATGTATAAACATTTGTGGGGTTCAAGGAAAATGACTAAGTTGATGACATAGTTTATGATAATGTGCCCATATTTGGCACATAGGTGTATATTGACATGGAAAACCATAGTGCCAAAGTGATTTTTTATATTATATATAAAACTATAAAGTTCCAATTTCTAAGTGCAAAAAATGTTTTTTCAGTATGTATAAATAATATGGTGACAAATGGCACCAATTAAGTTTTTCACACAAAGTAGACCATATTTGATGGGCAATGGCCGAATATTATGAATTTTCTCGCTTGCTAGCTACTTTCTGCAATTTAAATGACGTTGTGCCTTGTTTCCGAAAGTAATTCAAATTTGTTATATCACTGTGTGATAGTTTGCTCCTGAAATTCACAAAAAAATATTTTATGGTACACGCGTAGAAATTATATCATACCACATAGAGATATGAAAATTCGACCCCTTTTCTATGAATAGTCATGCCAGCCATTTTGACCCTGTTTTGAAAAAAAAGTTAAAAAATGAAACCCTTCCTCACAGAGTAAATTTATATACTAATTGCTAGGAAGAATACCAAACTTTAATATCACAACTTTTGAGAAAATGACTTCACAAAAAAGACTATCATCAATAAGAATTTGTGGGTTTCAAGTCAAATGACCAAGGTGATGGTCATATTCATGGCATAGCTTATTATCATGTGCCCATATTTGGCACATAGTTGTATCTTTGCGTGACAAACAACATTTCAAAATGATTTTCAGATTATTTATGAAAATACCATTTTCCAAGTTCAAAGAATATGGTGAAAAATGGAAGCAATTAAATTGTCACATAACGTATACCATATTGATGAACAATCCCCAAATACTAAGGATGTATTGCTTTCTAGGTACTTTCGCCAATTTAAATGACTTTACGCCTATTTTTTGAAATAATTCAAATTTAAAAGACAAATGTGTGAGTTCACTTGAAAATTGCGAAAAATAACCATTCTAAGGAACACAAGTAGTGATTATATCAAAGAACCACCAAGATATTTGAAAGATTAATTAGGCCCCTTTCTATGAAGTCGTGCTAACCAGTTTGACCCTGTTTTTGAAAAAAATAAAGAAAATACAAAATATGCAATTTCTCGTGAAGTCCTTTTATGTGTACTTGTTTCTAGTAAAATACTAAACCTGAAATAAGACAAATTTTGAGAAAAAACTTCACAAAAAAGACTATCGTGTATGAAGATTCGTAAGTTTCAAGCCAAATGTTCAAAGTGATGGCCATATCCACGACATAGTTTATGGTAATGTGGCCATATTTTTCACGTAGGTGTAGGTTGACATGGAAAACAACAGTGTCAAAGTGATTTTCAAATTGTTTATAAAATATTGTTTCCATTTTCTAAGTGCCACGGTTGGTTTTTTTGTGAAGCGAGTACAAACAATATCGTGCCATATGGCACCAATATAATTTTCATGCATAGTAGATCAGATTTGATGGATAGTCCATAAAATATTATGAATCTTCTCACTTTCTAGCTACTTTCGCCAATTAATTGATTTATGCCTAATTAATTATTGAAATTAATTTAAATTTGAACTACGCCAAATCAGGTACATTAAATAACCTTGACCATGATAGAGTTGAAAGATCTTTATTCACACCACACAAGTTAGTCTTCTTTTCGAACCTTTGAAAAAATGTAACGACATTATTTTTTATTAACCTTTTGAATTTAATCAATTAAACCCATTCCTACTTTTTCTTATAAGCAAAATATTAATAATTCATGTATTGTTTCTTATTATTTTTTATGTATTCCTTCGGAAGAGATAAGAATTGTTGGGTGAAAATTTTCCATTTTAAAACATTTTATTATTTTTGAAGTTCAAAAAAGTAGTTATTGGGCCTAGAGTTAAATGGGCCAC
This sequence comes from Poa pratensis, assembly GCA_947311845.1. Lineage (NCBI taxonomy): Eukaryota > Viridiplantae > Streptophyta > Magnoliopsida > Poales > Poaceae > Poa > Poa pratensis. The sequence continues at coordinate 26,695,808 of CAMZMU010000068.1, forward strand.
ATAAAAAGCCCAGTGATATGCATTGGCATTTGCAACAGAGCCCATATCCTCCAACCATTAACTTAAAATGGCTTATCCCCATCACTAATCCCAACAGTACAAATCCCTACACACACTCCCCAGCATCAACATGTACCATCTAAACTCTAAGACTAGTCACAATGGGGAGTAACATAGGAGTAACATCAATGCCACATAGACAAAAAATCTGATGTGGCGGGTAATTAATAAGGAGAGAGATGGTTGTGGTAACTAGCTATGTTACCGTAACATCACACATTTCAAGGCAAGATGAGTGTATAACCTATTAAATATGACACTACACACATGTTACTCTCCACTATGGAGGTAGTAACTTAGAGTAGTAACATATGCAAGTTACTAGTCTAAGTTACTCCACATTGTGACTAGTCTAAGCGATCGGCACAGACCCTGCAAAACCACAGGGCAGCACCACCGCCAATTTACACCACCCTGGGCCAGGCTTTCTTGAGAAGGGCAAACATTTGATGACATTGGGAGCTAGGCAAGCAAGTCTCATGGGGGAGTGTGTTTAAAGTAAAAGAAGGCAAGCCAGCGCCCATTTCTAAGTTTTGGGATTCTTAAACGGTGCTTAAAATTTAATCCCTCTCTCATGATCCCCCATCGGGCTGGTCCAAAGTGTCACATTACAGCAGGGTGGTGTGGTGGATGCCTTTTTATTTATTTAGTGTGTGCCTTTGTTTTTTTATTCTCTCTCTACGTTCTTTCCCATTTTTACCATGGTGTGTGCTTGTGTTGGGAGGGTGAAAAGAGCAGAGGGGTTATAATTGTGCACAGGATACTAGGGAGGGTTAAAAACTATGGTGCTTGTTCAGTGTGGGCTTTCCAAGGGGGTGGAGGTGGGTGGCTTTGGGGAATTGGGTTAAAGAACTAATCACAGCAAATTGTTCTTACATGTTGCCGTTTTTTTGTTTAAATGTGAAGCTTAGTGTGAAACAACATAATTACCGGTGAAAACCTCCTCTGTAAGACGATTAGTTTGAACTTTACATAGTAGTACTAGTAAGCTATCTTCCGAGTGGTTGACAATTATCAGTGGGTTGGCCAATGCATTGCTATGGAAACAAGCAGCTACTACAATACTTATTGATGCCAACGTGGAAGTAAGTAATTATATCTTAACAAACCTAATACTGATATGCATAAGATGGAAGCAACCATGCGCTTCCAGAAAAGAGCATTGGTGGAAATATTTCTAGAATACTGAAATCTCTCTAAAATACTCGGTATACAGGTAACAGAATACTTACCCAGGGGACATGCTAAAGAAATATCTGTAGACAGGACTGGCTCGTAGACCAATGTGTCTGGCATCTGAGAGAGAAACATTTTTATAAGTTTGAAGAACATTTTCAAAGTTGCTCTTATCCCTTTTGGACACAGTATATTTGGGCCGTCAGATCAATGGGCCTGATGGCTGCTAGATGTTCCTACAACATCCATGGTTCATTTCTGACCATTACCTCTTCCAAGATTTAGTTTATGAGACAGCTTGCTAAATTCAGTTCCCGTTTAATTCAAAAAAAAATGTTTTGATTGGATGGAAGCTATTGTGCCGCTTGTAAAATAATAACAAAATTCATGTCAATCTACAGTAACATCCAAATAACATTGGATTGTCGACCATCTTTGCCTCCAAGTGGGAGAACCGAACCCTGCCGGAGAGTTTAATTTGGGTGTTACTCGGACCAGGCTGCTGTCGGTGAGCAAGTTAAGCTCCTCAGACTGTCCCGTCCCGAAGAGCGTAAACATTGCAGCTAATCGTACGGAAGAAAAGACCTTGGGAAATCCGGAGGCGCACGTGAGGGGCGCGTGTGCCGCTGCCAGCAACCTAGTCGTCGGCAGTGAGCGACTTTTTTTTCTTCTTTGAGAGTTGAGACAGACTCTCTCAACCTCTTATCTAGTTATCTTTACTGCCGGTTACCGTGTGCTTGCTCAAAGAAAAAAGGGACAGTAACATCGCCCCCCATTTCTCCCCGTATCAGCTTGACTCATCGCTGCCAGCACGATATTTGATGTAGAGTTTTTTTTTACCGCAACTGGATGTACTGCTTCTCCACACGTGAGTTGTGATACGTTTGAGGTGAAACGATAAAAGTAATTCTTGTAGCCAGTGAAATGGCGAGGTACACGGACGACGATTCGTTCGTTGCCATCTGAATTCTGAAGTAGTAGAACAATGAGGAAATCATTCTTGAACTCGTATAACGGCGAAGGCTTGAGTTAACGGTGGTGGTACCAGCGAGCGGCGATGGTTTCACTTTCCATATGAGGTTAATTGTAATGTTTGCAGACTCCATTATTAACGGATCAGAGCGATCTAGCTAGCAGATACAGAACGAAAACGACAATGAGCTGCTAGCTACCCCGTCCACAAGTCGCATGCAACACTGTAAGTAGCCTAGTGTAGCCAGGAAGAAGACGGTAGGATCAATAGCTTGTCCTACAACGCGGCTCGCGACGGCGGCTCGAACGGCGCTAGCAATAATTATGCATTGGCCCTAATCGCAAAGGAACAAAGCATAGTTAATGCCAGTTTTCACTCCTCGCCTCGCCTCCCGATACCAGGGAAGAAACCAAGGATGCGCCTTTTTCTTATCGTCTCACGGCAGAATAGAAAAGGGATTAGCACAGGTACTTGAAGGCATCAAGGAGAGCAAACCAAGAACCCAAAACCAAGTCATACAGGATGAGTAATGTGTGAGAGATGCAAAACATGATGCATAAGCTCGATCATATAAGTATGTCAATTGTCTAGGTAGGGTTAATTGTACTATACTTAATTGAGTAGTTTGGGCTCTCTAAGCTATGGTCGTTTTTCCATTAGCTATATTTTCAATATTTCCTTCATTTTATCTCTATCTTCACTCCTCCGTTTTGAGTTTTCTCATTCGTTATTTGCAATTTGTCATCTACCCTCAAGTCTTTAGTCTGCCTTTGTTCATTTTTTAGTCTACCCTCGGTACTTGAGGCATCAAGGAGAGTAAACCAAGAACCCAACACCAACTCAAACAGGATGAGTAATGTGTGAGAGAGGCAAAACAAGATGCATGCTTATAGTCCTAAGCTCGATCACATAACTATGTCAAGGTAGGGTTATTTGTACTGTACTTAACTGAGTTGTTTGGGCTCTGTAAGCTATGGTAGTTTTTCCAGTAGGTATATTTTCAATATTTCATTCAATTGATCTCTATCTTCACTCCTCCGTTACAGTTTTCACATTCGTTATTTGTAATTTCTTGTCATCGATCCTCAATCATTCGTCTGCCTTTGTTCATTTTATCTTTCAACTTATTCTTCAATCTATTTCTTCATTGGGGGGGCGTCTAGTGCCCGCGTTACGCGGAGCGCAATGTGCTCTGCCGATGCGCTTGCTTCATGGGCCGCTCCGACCGCGGCCCAATAATATGTAGTTTTTCTCTCTTATTTTCTGTTTTATTTCCGCTTTTATTTTCAGTTTTTACAGTAAAAAATGTGTTCACGTGAGGAGAATGAAGAACAGAATCAATTAGTTCAAAAGGTAAAATATTTATATATGTAAAAAAGAAAAAATATTCATCTTATTTGAACGATATTTTAAATACGAAAATTTATGTTATTTTTTTTAAATATGAAAATTTATGTTAGTTGAATGATTTTCAATATGAACATTTATGTATTTTGGACATTTTTTTAAATAATATTTGTTTTATTTGAATGATTTTAAAATATAAACATTTGTGTTATTTTTACGGTTATTATTCATTTTATTTGAATTATTTTTAAATATGAAAATTACTTTAAATAAAAGATTATTCCAGTAAAAAATCATGTAATTTTTTTTAAAATATGAACATCCATGGTATTTGCACGACTTTTCAATATGCACACAAAAATTAATAATATTTTTCTACAACATAAAACATTGATTTTTAATATAAAACAGAAAATACAAAGCAAAAGAAAAATAAATAAAAAGGACATAATATAAACAAATAAAAGGAAAAAAGAAAATAAACAACCAAAAAAATGAAAAAGAAAGACAAACATGAAAAATCGAACAAGAAAGCAATAAAACTAAAATCCGGTTGCAGGAGCTCTTATTGGGCTAGCCCACTACATGAGCGAGAGAGAGAAAGAGAGAGAGGATTGGAATGCGCTCCGCGTTCAGTCATTGTTCTTCATTGATCAGTCAGAATCCACTAGGCTTCATGTCATCATGTGTTGCAGGCTTGAATAACAAATGGGCTTTGCATCATTGAACAAGCTAGGAGACATGTTTTGGCTCCTAGCTGCATATGCACCATAAATTTAAAATGCATTTTAAATTTTCAATAAAAATACAAAAAAATCACGCATAGATTGTAATATCATATGTGTTCACAAAGCCATGTCATGAAAAAGCGATATTTGTTTTGACCCGTAAAAATAAAATACTTGTTCCTAATATTAGGCTTTTCACGAGTTTTTTTGTATTTTTCAATAGGCACAATTTTTTTTTAAAGGAATGCGGTAGGGGAAGCCCCTACAACGGATATATTTTTTTGAAATAATAAGAACCAAAATCTGTATCCGTGAGGATTTGAACCTGGTTGGCTGACTTAACCATGTGAGGTAGGCTCACTTCTTGGCACAAAAATGTTGACAAAACGGCTAAGCGAACCCATAGAATGTGAGGATCTATCCACGGAATTTTGTATTTTTAGCCGGGAGACAAAGTGGATTTCGTGAAGTTTATACGGAAAACACTTTTTGCTCCCGAGCTACAATGCTCCCTCTTGTTAAAAAAATTTAAAATTTATATTTTTAAGTTTTAAAAAAATCTAAAAAAATTTCATGCATGTTGCTAATGATGTATCCCACAAACGTGCAAAAAATTTCATGCATGTTGCTAATGATGTATCCCAATGGGGCGATGGGGCGACGCAAACGGACACCGATTTGGTCCGGGATTTATCCGTTTGCGTCGCCGTCCGGCCGGGCGGACACAGAGCGGACATGCTCATTTGGCAGGTGCACCCAACGGTGGATACCGACGCAAACGGACACCGGCAGCTGAGTAGTACTAGTACTGGACGAGGTCGTCGGCGGCGCGAAGTTCAGCTTGCTGCTCACCGGAGAGAGCAGGGCGCAGAGCTCGAACGCGATGCAAGAGAGAGAGAGAGCAAAAGAACGCAATCAGCAGCACGGCTACACCAAGAAATTGCAGAGAAAATGCAAGCAACAGCGCAAGCAAAAGAACGCAATCAAAATCAAACAGCCATGGCTGCTTCGAGGCCAACTAGTACTAGATGGAGGACATGGCCAGAGCTTGCAGGGAGGAGCAAGAAAAGAATCCCCTACGCCCAAGCATACGGATCGAGCTAGCTAGAATCCATCCAAGAATCCATCCTCGCAGCCGTGGTCTACAGCTGCGTGAGCTGCCGCCACGGCTCGATTCCTGGCGCTGCCGTCGCTTCCCCGCGCGGCGGGGGAGCGCTCGCAGCCATGGCACGCGGAGCTCCTGCCGGCGTCCTCCGCCTGGCCGTCGCTGTCGACGCGCAGGGAAGGAGAGATGCGAGGCTGTCCTCGCCGTGGGAGGGCAAGAGAGCGACGGAGACGGCGGATGTGGACGCCGGCGGCACCACGAGCTCTCTCCACGGCGGCGTGGCTCCGACGAGTGGAGCGAATGCGGTGGGGATTTCTGGAGAGAGTAGTGCGGTAGGTGGGAGGAGAGGGGAGAGAGAAGAAGTGGAGGGCGTGGGGTGTTTCCTTGACTGGTAGGTGGGAGGAGAGGGGAGAGAGAAGAAGTGGAGGGCGTGGGGTGTTTCTTTGACTGATAGGTGGGCCTGGCAAGTGGTGGAGCGGACAGAGCAGGACAGAGCCGGACGCGCGGACGCGTCTGTCCCGACGCATCCGTGGCCCAAATTTTGGCCAGAAATGCGTCGTGTCGGACAGAAAAACGGACCGCGATCCGTTTGCGTCGCCCCGTTGGGCCGTGTTTTTGGCTCCAACGGACAGGGATGGACGCGCGCGGACTCGATGCGTCGGCCCGTTGGAGTCATCCTTAGGATCGTAATGATTTTAATTTACAATTATGCCTGGATGTAGCTTCATTTCATCTCTGTTTTGGCTAATGGTGCTTTAATCATTCAGGGAACACGCCAAGAAATTTAGGGAGGAGGATATGAAGATCCGATTGGATGGGAAAAATTGCCTGGTAACTGGAGCGAATTCCGGCTTAGGTTTTGCTACAGCTGAGGGCTTGGCTTCTCGGTATGAACCTAACCCCCCTTTACTAGGATGATCTGTTCTGAGAAAAAAATATTGAACACATGAAAATATGTGATGTCACAAAATCATTGTTTTATATTCTGCTAGCGGTGCCACTGTTTATATGCTTTGCCGTAACAAGGAAAGGGGAGAGACTGCTCTCAATGAAATAAGATCCAAAACCGGCAATACGAATGTTCATCTGGAGGTATGATTCTTGAACACTGATTTTGTCTGCAGTATTCAATTTGTATTGATGTCATATCGTAAGTATGGGCGAACTGATACTTCAATCATTATTATGTCCAAGATATGCGACCTTTCATCAGTTAATGAAGTCAAGTCATTTGCTACAAAATTCTCTTCAATGGAGAAGCCACTTCATGTCCTTGTAAGCTTTGCTGCTTCAAAGCATTTTGTACTTTGTGTTTCTTATCCCTGACTGCAGCTTCTTTTTATGTGTACTATAATCAGATAATTCATCAAAGATTCCTCTAGAATTGCATTAACTAGTGGAAAAGGCAAAATATAACAGATAATTTGTTCTTGTAGGTAAACAATGCTGGCTTATTAGAGCACAAGCGTACGATTACACCAGAAGGGTATGTAGTACTATGCTTAATTGATCTTAATAATCTGTTTCCCTGATTATATTCAAACTGCTCTGGCCATATATAATTTCTAAGCATTCGGCATTTATCGTGCTAAGTGTTAACTTTTACAACTTACAAAGCTGTGGTGTTCTATTTTATAAAATAGGTTGGAGCTCAATTTTGCTGTGAATGTAGCAGCAACATACACTTTAACAGAGCTAGTGATGCCATTGTTGGAAAAAGCAGCACCTGATGCTCGTGTCATTACAGTTGCATCAGGAGGGATGTACACTGAGCCATTGAACAACAATTTACAGGTATATATTTTCCCTACTTTTTAGGTGATTTCACCCTACTTTAATTCTGTATCGAAGCAGAATGCAGCAAAGCAAGCGTGGGAATAAAACATAGCACCGGGCTTGAAGACCTCAAACTACATAATTTTATGCCGGGAGCAACTAAACACTCTCCTTCTCTAAGTTCCAAGGCCTATGAGAAAATTTGTCCTTCAGGAACTTCCCAAGAGGGCTCAATTGAAGAAAATAGATACTGAAGAACAAAAATATTGTGGACACAAATAAAGTCTTAATTAATTAACTAGTGTAATTCATTTAGGAGGAATACTCAAGAACTTCCCACTTATCCAGATTCTGGATTAATTTTCACCGAAAATGGATTGTTTTGATTGCTTACCAAGAGCTTAGTCCAATTGTCATTGTCGTTCTCATATGCTGTCAGTATGATCCTATTGCAGTCTTTATATTCACGTTATGGAAAGATAAGCCATGGGTTGCTGCTGTAATTGAATTGACATGTGAAAAGTTTGTCATTTACTTCCAATTACGAGATAACCCTGCTCAGTATTGTTTTTGAACTACAGTACAGCGAAAGCGACTTTGACGGGACAAAACAATATGCTCGAAACAAGAGAGTTCAGGTTTGTGAAGTTTGAGGTCTGAATTTTCTCTACTCAAGTCTACATGAGATTGTAAAACTAAGATGATCTTGGTAACTCCCTCAGGTTGCACTCACTGAATGGTGGGCTGAGAAATACAGTAACAAGGGGGTCGGTTTCTACTCGATGCATCCAGGATGGGCTGATACACCGGGAGTCTCAAAGAGTTTGCCTGGACTTTCAGAAAAGTATGCCTTCAGCTGTTCCAACTGCATTTCTTGGTCCATTTATCTTCTCTAGTATAGACGGTATAATATGAGGTTTACCTCTTTGTTTAAACTAACATAATTACCATGTCAGGCTATCCGGAAACCTGAGATCAAACGACGAAGGTGCAGACACGGTTGTCTGGTTGGCTCTGCAACCAAAGGACAAGTTAGTCCCAGGGGCTTTCTACTTCGACCGAGCTGAAGCACAAAAACATTTGAAGTTTGCTGGGACTGCATCATCCCATGACCAGATAGGTTCAATTGTTAATAGCATTCGCTCTGTCTGTAGCCTCCCTGCAAACCCATAAGACCAGCTTCTCGCTGAAGTGAAAGGAGACTCGGTTAGTGAATAACTGTGATGACTGATGAACGAAACAAAAAAATTGCACCAGCCGGGAATCGAACCCGGGTCTGTACCGTGGCAGGGTACTATTCTACCACTAGACCACTGGTGCCTTGTTGTCTAGCAGGTCAAATGTTCTTACTGAAACTGGGAGAGCAGTTTTTCGTCCGTTTGGCAATAGTGTGTAGACTCGTGATTGATTTGCTGGAGTACATACGCGGTGTAATACATGTTTTCTTACATTATGTTATGAATATTTAAGATATTTTTTGGCATGATGGTGGATGATAATCCTGTTTTACTGTGGTGCTTATATTTTATTCTTTCACTACCTATTATTTTAGTAGAACTTGGAAGAAATTGTGTTCCTGTTGTGTCCACGCTAATTAAATACAAAAGAGATATCCATAATGCTGGTGTTTTATTTTTTTTTATTGTTTAGTATTATTTATATATTGTGACTCAGATAAACTATTATTTGACATTACTCCGCATGAGCTCTGCCTTTCAATTAGAAGAGTGGGGTAACCAAAGAGAGTTTACAAAAAGTAGGGAGTCCGAAAAGAAAACAGGCTCCCCCTCTGCGGCTTGGGAATAACTCCCGAATAAAAAACCTACTAGTCAGATGCATACGAATGTCGGCCAGGGCTAGATGCTTCACTTCCGTGTATGGCTTGTGCTTGCCCTAAAAATCATTCGGTTCATTTCCTTCTAGATGTTCCACCAAGTATATATGAGGTTTCGCTTCACTCCCTTGGTTTGGCGCTTGAAGGGCATGCCAGACACTTCTCTCCCATGCTTCAAGGGGCTCGAAGTTGCTTGTCGCGGGAGAGGGGGTGAGCCCCCGCGCCGATAGCACCATTCTAGTGACGACGGCGGAGTAAGGGTAGTCTTTTGCACAAGTGATTGATGATTTCGTTGTCTGAGAGACAGAGCTGACAGGTGGGGTTGTGAGGCCAACCCTGAACAGCTAGGTTGTCCGCAGTCAGGATTCTTTCGTGGACGACCAGCCATGCGAATAACTTGCATTTGGGGACAGCGAAAACTTTCCAGCATTTGTCGGGACGGAATGGCGGGACCCCACGACAGCTTATAAAGTACCCTCTACATTCGTAAATAGATGTGACGTTTTCCTCATGGACATGGTATTCAATATGTAAATATATTTTTCAGCAAGCCCAATAAACCGGAACAGAGTATCATAAGTATAAGTATAATCTTCAGCAAAATATGAGGATACTATTTTCACTCGACTCATCTAAATGAATGTGTGATTTTTTTTCCTTTTCAGGGGATCTACCTTGAAGTTTGGGATATCTGAATACTCGCTGACCTCATCAGTTCAAGCCTGCCAGGTCTGGATTTTTCAAAGAAAAATAGAGAGTGAGAACACATACAATTTACAATATTCAGTCTTCCAAAAAAAATTACATCATATCCTCGATGGGAAATGACTCATCAAGAATTAAGTTAGTATTGACTACAATATACATCCCCACTTAGTTTTCTCAATCAAGTAGTAGTACAAACTTTTGTAGACTACATCCACCAACCCAAAAAGTGCAACCGCCGAAGTGAAAACGAAAACAACATCGCCTTGAGAATGTGACACAAATCAGAAATCGAGGATCGGAGCGGACGAACGAATTTCATACAGTGTATATGGACGACGGACGACGTGTGATGGAGATCATCTGAGCGTCAAGATGTGGAGGTTGATGAGGACGGGCGTGATGAGGACGACGACGAGGGCGATGCCGCCGAGGACGGCGAAGCACATCCACTTGCGCGTGTCCTTCTGGATCTCGTGGGCCTGCTCCAGCTCGACGGTGCCCTTGCGCACGAAGGAGCTGGCGTGCGCGACGTGCTTCTCGATGTCGTTGAGCTGCGCGCCCTGCGCCTCGACGAGCGCGGCCATGTCGAGGAATACCTGGTGCAGGTCCATGAGGCTGCGCTCGATGTCCTTGACGGCGTCGTGCCGCTCCTGGATCTCGGAGATGGTGTCCATCACCTGGCCGCGCCCCTGGTCCTGGATTGCCTTCTGCATGAATGACTCGCTCTCCCCGGAGGAGATGAGCGACTCGATGGTGCTCTCCTCTGCGTGCTCCCCCGTCACCATGTGGTACCGCCGCGCCACCGTCTCCTTGTACTCCGCCGCCATCCTCGTCCTCAGCCCCTGCGGAGCGCATAGCGCATGCACATCCCGTCATACATCCATGATCACGGCCGAGGCGTGCAATGCAAGAAGTATGAATTTACCTGGAAGTCGTCCATGGTGTCCTTGAGCTTCTTGCCGAGGCCGGAGACGACAGAGGAGCGGGTCCGGTCGGTAGACGACCCGGGGCCGCAGCCGGGTACCTTGCGCGAGTTGGCGTTGTCGCGGTCGAGGGCCTCGAGCTTAGTCTTGACGGCCTTGGCGCGCTTCAGCACCTTCTCGACGTCGCCGTCCATGCGGGAGCGGAGGGCCTTCACGGCGCGGGCTTCGTGCGCCGTCTTGGTCTCCTCGTTGGTAGCCTGCAGGCGCTTGTACAGGGTCTCGAAGCCTTGGATGTCCTCCTTCACGGCCTCCACGTCCTGGAAGAACTTGTCCAGGTTCACCGCGCTCTCGCCGCCGCCGGCCTCCATGTCGCCCGTCGACGCCTGCGGCGCGTCCGCGTACTTCTTGAACGAGCTCGTCGAGAACAGGTCGTTCATCTTGTGAGGCCTCGAAATGCGCAACCCAGAACAACGATCAAACTAAACGCCCCGATCGAGAAACCGACCGTACGTACAGCAAGATTGATTTGGGGACGATGGAATGGAAGGGGGGCTGAGTTTGGAAGAATGGCAATGCCTCTCCCTGGAAGGCGTCGGTCCAAGAAACTAGCAATCGATCATGAAGTGTTGTGAAGAAAGGAAGGTCTCCCTCTCCTGTAGGAGGGACTCTATCCCCCTATTTTTGGCAGCATGGCATGAACGGCTACTCGTTGTCTTCCAGTCGTTTTTACCACACGCGTGGCCTCTTCCTTTTTTCTTTGAAAAGTAGGAGACTTGATTAAGATTGTAATTTATATATTTTAATCTGCCCACATCATCTAAATCTGGATGCTTCATTAATCCACCCAACGATGACGAGCCAGAAGCACAAACTGGTCCAACAGATTCTCAACACGCACGCTCGACAAGTCATCGCCGCGCTCCAGTGCCCCGCCAATCATCACAGGAAAGTCTCTGTACTCGTTGATAGACAAGAGTCAGGCCATGTTCTCAACAGTGCGTTCCCTCAAATATTCCGGGCCAAATATCTGAACCATAGTTTTGCAAAACTTGTACATTTGCCTCAAGGCATGTGGACTCACTCATCCACACGTACTCATCCACAAGATCACCGGCAACTCCATAGGCAAGCATCCGAATAGTTGCGGTGTATTTTTGGTAAGAAGGGAAGTCGAGCGTACCAACAATATCTCTCTTGCATATGAAATTATCATCAAAGTGCATCACTCCCAACCAGATGCGGTTGAACAACGATCTCTTCATCCGGAAGCGACGCCTGAAAATCTTGGGAGGGTAGGTTGGTTAACACGACTAAAGTAGTTATCGTACAGCTGGACGTGGCCACCTGATATGTTGCGGTCCAAGATAGGAGAACGACCTGGCCAAGACCCTCTGAAGAATGGCCGCTGCCTTGCTAGGTGCTCATTGACGATAAGAATGGCAACAAGGACATCACTCTCATCATCGGACGAATCATCGGACGACGATTCATACCTGATTTAGTTGTTGTAGTAGTATTCATCGGAGCTGTCCATGGCGGATTCGTACTTCAGTGTGGCCAGAGCAAACGGCCGAACAACTTTTGGACGGCGTCGTGTCATGGGCGCTCCAAGTCGCAGGCCGCGAGATACAACAGCCGCGGTGGCAAGGAAGCGGCTCCGGTGGCGAAGAGGAATAGGCGGCGGCCGCCGGGTGGCCTAGAGAGGAGCAAATCTTGGTGGCGAAGGCAGGGTGGCGGCGGGAGGGGCGAGAGGATTGGGTGGGGAGTGGTCTGTTGGGCGGGCCATGGGGCTGGGGCGGACAAAGGGAGGAGAGGACACAAGAGGTGTCCGGGCGTGTCCGTGACCGATGCAAACCTGACCCAAATTTGGGCCGAGAATGAGTCGTGCGGACACAAAAACGGACAACGGTCCATTTGCGTCGCCACCTTTGGTTTTGGTTTTCGGCCACATGGACAGAAACGGACGCGCGCGGCCTCGATGGGTCGCCTGTTTGAGTTGCCCTTAGTCAATACGTGCATGTGCAAGTACACGTACTAGTAGATACTATATATGTAATGCTATATAATGGCTTGAAGAATCTGCACTGTAGCAGCGCACTGTAGCGTCGCACTGTAGCGTGGCTGTAGGGTTCCATTCCCGAGATCGGTTTCGAGTTTGGTCGACTCTAACTCCTTAATTTTAGATCCACATTCGCACAAACATTTGACGAGTTTTGTCAAATTTGTCGCGCACGGTCATTCATAGGAATTTCCTTTTCACGAGTATATGGATATCACCCTTCCAAACAATTTTCATGTTTTAACCTTTTTATTTCGACGAACATATACCCATTTCTCTCTAATCTTCAAATTCGCTGTATTTTGGGCTGTGCAAAAAAAACAAATTTTGACAGATTCCAAAATATTGAATTCTGGGTATTTGGATCCAGATACATATGTCAAAGCTATACCGGATTATATTATTATTACAAATTGTTAAATTTCTGACAGGTGGGACCAGCCTATTTAAATAATTTCCAGAAAATGATTAATGTTGCAAAATCAATAGCTTTAAAATATATCCATCACAAAAATAAGACAAATATATCAAAACGATCCGAAAAATACATGCTAAGTACTTATGCCAAAAATACAAACATATTTGAATATTTCAATTTGGTAAATATTCGGAGAGAATCTAAATGCATTTTCTCTAATTACAAAATTGAATTTAATAAATGCTCACATAATGCATTTTCTCTGATTATGGAGTTAAATTAAATATTTATGGCAACATACAAACATATTTAAATATTTCAATTTGGTAAATATTTGGAGATGCTCTAAACGAGAAACCCGACGGATTTCAACATTTCGAATCACAGGGGCCCCGCGGCGACATATATAGCAGGATCTGTCCGCCACAACGTGACACATAGCCCACTTTCCATACACGTCCAAGTATGTGACATGTTGATACATATAGTATTGCCCATACTACAAAATAAAACTATATAAAATTCAGCACCATTTAAACTCAAAATATATACATTTAACTTTCCCGAACTTCTCGCCGCACTCTAGCAATTTTCCCCTAACTATAACTCATTTAATTTCTTTCCATCAAGAAAAAATTAAGAAATGCCTTATTACCTATTACAACATTCACCATCACCACACGCCGCGCCAAGATGTCTAGTTCTAACAATGGCTAGAAGGGAAATTCTTGTCCCGTGCAATCACTGCATATTGTGGCGCAACTCATTTGTATTCCAGATCCCCCTCTACATTACAAAACTCATTATGAGAACATGCACGAATAATGGCAGCAACACGGCCAACCCCAGCGCCGGAGCCACCCTACCGGCGGCGCTGACGATCTGGACCGGGAACAGGCACCCCTTGGTTGATGCGTTCTTGTCGGTGATCTTGGCGAGCCCGTCGAAGTCGCAGGCGCGCACGTCCTGGTCCTGCATCTGGAAGTACATGTTGAAGGCGTAGGAGATGTTGCTCTTGTCGTCGAGCCCGTTGCAGGAGCACCCGTAGCCGAGCGCCGTGCAGTCGCCGCTGGCGCACGCGTACTGGATGTTCCCCGGCAGCTTCGACTTGTCCTTGACCTCGTCGTCGAACACGCACCACTGCTTGGGCAGGTACTCCACACCGGACACGCCCACGAGCGGCTTGTCGTTCCCCTGCCCTGAAAGGTCCATGGAAAACTTGGGCTTGCCGTCGTAGGTGAGGAGTCCCCAGTGCCGCTCGAAGTCCCCCGGCGCTATGCTCTTCATGTCCTCGTCGAACAGGCCGAACAGGTACACGTCCATCTTGCCTGACCGGAGATGGGTGCCTTCGTTTTTCGCCAGCTTCTTCAGGAGGCCGTCGTAGAAACGCCTCGCGAGCTTCGTGTTGGCGTTCTTGTTACCGTCGGTGGGCCAGCCGATCTCGCCCACGACCACCTTGAGGTTGGGCACCCCGGCCTTCTTGAGCGCGCTCACGAGCGTGTCGTAGTTGGCGTCGAACACGTTGGAGTAGCTGACCCCGCCGTTGTCCTGGATGCTGCGGCCGCCGTCGAAGAAGGCGAACTCGAAGGGGAAGTTGTCGCTCTGGTACAGGCTGAGGAACGGGTAGATGTTGACAACGAAGGGCGAGCCGTGGTCGTGCAGGAACTTGACCATGTCGGTCATGAGGTCGTCGATGTCGGGCCGGAACTGGCCGGAGGACGGCTTGTCGTCGGGGGAAACGTACACGTCGGCGTTGAGAGGGACCGTCGCCTTCACTTTGTCCCCCAGCCCGGCCTTGTCCAGCGCCTTCTGGATGTTCTTGAGCGCCGGCACGGTGGTCTTCATGAATGTCCCGTTGTAACTCTTGAGGAACGGCTCATTCCCCACTGCCACATACCTGCTCTCGATCAAACAGTACACAACATTCAATCGTCACGCAAATGTTGATATCTTCTTGAGATCGATGGTGTAATCGGGGCATGCGTGTGCATACTTGAGCTTGAGCTTGTCGCCGTAACTGGTGACGTTCTCCTTGACCCAATCCTCGGCGTTGCCGTAGCTGGTCATCGTCTCCAGCATGTCGTTGGGAATGCCCAACATGACCTCGATGCCGGAGTCTAGGAGCGCGTCGACGGGCCACGAGTCCGCGTCGAACAGCTTCACCTTCATGATCCCGTTGTCCTTCAGCATCTTCACCACCGACGAGGGCACCAGCGGGTGCGTGAGCTGCGAGCCCCAGTTCACGCCGACGTCCACGACGGAGCTCCCGGCTGAGGCCGAGCACACGGCGAGCAGCAGCGCGGCCGCGCCGGCCAGCAGCCGCAGGAGCGGAACCATGCCGGGGAGTTCTCCGGTTTTTGCTCGATTTGGCGTAGTCGCAGTTTTGGTACGTTAGGATCTGGTGGTGCTCGCTGCCTGTGCCCATCCTGTCGGGGGTGGAATGGAGAGGAGAGGAAAATGGCGGGGAAAGCGGTCGGAGTATGACCATGTCACAATTCACAAATCAGCTCCGAATCAAGATCAGGAGGCAGAAAAGCCCATTGAAGAGAGTTCGCAAATGGGCTATATTTGCTAGATTGTCTGTCCCGAATAGTTACATGCAGTTTGTATTTTTTCTGTAGAAATTTGCAGCACTTTATTTAACCAAAAACATGGCATACAAAGTAGCTCTCAGATATATTCTCTGAAAACAACAATAGTCCCGTGACGGAGCGGAGTACACAATTGCAATGTCAATCCTTTTTGCATGATTTTACTCTATATATGTAGCCTTTAAAAAAATGATTTGTAATTAATTGACTACATATCATAGGCGCGCATCCACACTCCAAAACGATTTCCTCCCCTCGACTCTCAATCAAACACCATAAGAATTGGTCTAGTTGCCATGTGCCAGGTTATTTATCGAGTGCAATTTATCGGTCATTCTCGGCAATAACTCGGGTAGGTCAAGTGGCAAGAGAAAATATTCGGCAATATAGCGAGAATGTTGAGTGTTCTCCGGTAGCAATACTTAGCCAAAGCCTTCAGAAAATAAGAAGCAATATCGAGTGGGGCACTCGGCAACACGAGGGCGCTTGATAACAATAGAGTATCACGTGTCACCTGCCATCCACAGCCGGGGAAGTGACGATGCGGAGGAAGTTATCAAGTGGCACCTCATTTAGACTTGGTAGAGAGAGTGATGTAGGTTTTGTTGAGTGCCTTCTCACATGGTAGTCGGCAAACATTTTCTATCTTCTTTTCTATTATTTTAAAAATAATTTTTATTTTACTTTTACTTCCTTCCTTACTTACGTTTTATTTTTCGGTCCTTTTTTCACCCACGCTCGCTCTATTTGCCCCTCTCTATATACCGTAATTTCCATATATCTTTCCCGTTTTCTTCTACCGAACTCTTTAGTGGATGGGGGATCATCAAACGAAAAAACGCTTCGTTCGTGAGGCGCTCGAAGGCGACTCGCGAGGCGACTCAGCTTTCCTACCCTAGCCACCGCCGCCGCCGCCGCCGCAGGCCACCGGCGGAAGAGCTGGGCCCCTCTCCTTCCGCTTGCCGCTCCGGTGGCAGGAGGGAGGGGGACCCTGTTTTTGCATGGTAATTAGGGTTAGGAAGTTTCTGGCATGGTGCGCCGTTGGGGTGGTGGGAGCGGTGCCTGGGCAAATAAATCTGCTTCAACTCTACTCCCACACCGGCGTTGTCCTTCATGGCGGCGTCTCAGAGTTGCTGGCACTGTGTGATTGCCGATCTTACAGATCGGTGGCTGTAGGGTTCATGGATGGTGTCGGCGAGGCGGCGGCGGCGGCGACTCCATCAGATGGGTTTTTCCTCCTGCTCTGTCCCCATTGCTGCGGCGTTGTCTCCGGCGCCATGGTGAAGCAGAGAGGATTCGTCCAGGAGTACGTGCAGACGGTGGTCTGCACTGGTGACAGCTGGAAGATGATGCACCTTGTGGTGGGTTCGTGGTTGGAGGCTGACGATTTTGGTTTCCTACTCCAACATCGTCGTGCGGGAGTGTCAGTACTGAAATTTGATTGCGTGTCCGGGGTCGTGCTACCCCGGTCCGATTCTTTCAACGGCAATGGTTTGTCCTATGGCAAATTACCTTGGAGGTTCGAAAAGCTGATGATCAGCGATGGAGCCGCGTCGAGCTCGGGTGAAGAGATGATATGTCTATTTTTTTCTTTGGTGGCAGCTGCGGTGGTGCCGAAAAAAATGGATAGGCGTTGGATTGTCATTTAGGTTTATCCCGTCTTTCCAGATCTATAAGATCGGTGTATACGTACTTTGTATCTCGTCTTTTATTTATCAATAAGAACTCTTTAGTGGATGTAATTTTATCCTTAGTATAATTTCTCCATATGTGTGTTTTAGGTATTCTTTCTATTCAGCAAATGCAAATCGTCCTGACAAGACTGGGTATTCAACTGAAAGCCCTTCATGGTCCTCAAGATCACTCGTTGAATATATCCAGTCACACATGTTTGTTTTGGTACTTCTATGTTTTTGGTGTTCTTTCTGTTCGTTAAAAGGAAGTCATCCAGACGAGACTGTGTATATTTAGTTGGAAAAGTGATGTCCTTCATGGCCTTCACGAGCCTGCACTGATATTTCAGTCTCATTTGTTTATATTGTTGCATTCGTGTTGTAGTTGTTATTTATGTTTGTCAAATACAAATCATCCGAACAGAATTGGGTATATATTCAACGGAAAAAGTGATGCCCTTCACAAGACTCCACTGAATATGTCGAGTCTCATCCGTAAGCCGACATGATACATTAGCGCCATCATCAACTACAAAAATTCTCCGTATTTCTTCCCACTTGAAGACCATTGACCCAATTCTTGAGAGAAATACATAACTGATTAATCTTTTTATACACCACATGGTTTATTTTCTCGTGTGTTGTATCATACCATCATGTATGATACCATGTTGCCGATATCAATCAGGGTTTGGGCTAATAAAACCCATCCAAGTAGTCCCGAGAAACATAAAAAAGTTGTATCGTACCATCATGTATGATACCATGTTGCCGATGCCAATCAAGGTTTGGGCTAGTAAAACCCGTCCAACTAGTCCCGAGAAACATAAAGAAGGAGCTTCAAGACATGGAAGATGCGGAATATTTACCCGCAACATTCAACTCATGTCACTATTTGTGTCTCCTTGCAACTGCTAATAGTTAATTAATGCAAGTGAAAAGCCTGTGACAAATTCTCAGACGAATGTGAATTAACTTAGTTCTCAGTCAGATGATATTATCAAATCTTAGTTGGAACTCATTCCTGTCATGGATCACGAAGCAAATCTAACTATAAGATATTTTTCGCAGTTGCAACTCTATTTACAACTTGAAAATTTTAGTTACAACCCAACTGTAATATACAAATCATGATGTGTAGGACTCGAATCAAGCTGAGAACGGGGCGAAACCCACCCCTAATCCAACCCACCCCAAATAATTTAAACCTAATTAACCAGCCTAGTCCGACCCAAATAATTGCTCCACTAATCCGCACGGCACCGTTTGAAATGTGAACCCACACCCGCACCAAACTGCATGGAAAATGCGGTTTGAATCCATGGGTTCAGCCCGTGGGTAAAGCGTTGGACGCGAGGACAAGCTATCATGTACGCAACTTGTTGTTGCTCATTTGCTGCCCACACATGTAACGTAATCAGCTGGATGATCGGTGCGGGTTGAACCAGCAGTTTCAGCCCATTTCTAACTTCTCGGTTTGACTCCAAACCACACCACTCCAACCCGCTTTGCTAACTAGCCCGCACCACCCCAGGTCCCCAGCCCATCTAGCTGTATTATCCATTTCAGCCCACCCAGAAGAGGCACATCAAAACCCGCACCAAATAGCCCATTTCAGTCCACACCATTCTCAGTGTGGGACTCGATTGAGCACTAATTTAATTCTCAGATAACCGAGGATATGCAAAACCGAAAAATAATGGGTGGAGGTTTGATATGTGGCCTCCGCAATAGTACAACGCTGTAGATACAATGGATAACCTATCACTCCATTGACTCGTGAGGTTTATTTTGCTAATGAGCACACATCTTGATCGCTCCCTGCGTTGAATCTTGTGGTTCTTAAACATTATCTTTCTTGTCTCGTATGCTCATCCACCCGCCGACCGAGGCGGGTTCGCCCGGTTATGAATGCAGCCTCAAGCATGTCGCTTTGCTGACAAACAATACATACGCCCGCTCAATAATTCCACCAGTTAGTTCTACGGAGTAGTAGTTACCTTTTTCTTTATAGAAGACCAGCTCCAATTTCTTCAGGGATGTTTTCTTCTTCGCGGGCAGACCCGTTCCATTTTGCTTTTGGCCTTTTCCAACTCCACGGCGTGGGCCAAAAGGTTGGCGCGTGGTAATTCTCGCACTCAAATACTCAAGTACATCCTCATGTAATATGCATGCGTTCAAACCAACTAGGTATTTGAGCGCGGCAATGCCGCGCGTGTGTTTGTGAATTTGAATTTGAAAATGGTGATGTTGTAAAGTTTTTTCTAAGTTTGGAAATCATTAAAATTGAAAAATGGTTTCGTTTTAAAAAATGGGTGGATTTTGGAGATTGCTTAAATTTGGGAATAATTGTAGTTCAATTTTAAATGTGTTTGTTTTTTTGTTATGAGTTGTCTAAATTTTAGAATTTGGTAAAATTGGGAATTTGTTTTTAAAATTATTTCTTATGTCTACCGGATGCTCTGTTTGAAAGGCATTCGAAAATTAAATTCTCGTATTTTAATTTTTGTCATACGACATCAGTAGGCGATGTTTATTCTTGTAGCCATTTTTTTTCGTATTTGTAATAACGTGGTGTGGAGAATTCTAATTTCGAAATGGTCACATTTGGAAGTTTTTTGGATCTGAATTTTTTGGAATTAAAAAATATTGTGTGTTTGCAAGTTTGTCAGGAATGTAAAGATTTGAAATTTTAAATTTGGTTATATGACATAAATAGGCAATGTTTATTTTTGTGGTCATATTTTTTTGTGTCATCAGTCTGATGGATTTTCCATATTGTTCTTGTGGACGTAGTTAAAGTCACTGATTTTGCAATTTTTAGTAGTGTTTGGAAATTTTTAAATACCGTAAAATAATATCTATAAAATGTTTTGAATTATTTTAAGCATGTTGTGTGTTAATTTTTTTCTTGTTTCGACTATGTTTAGTTGGCAGTTAAATTTAAAATGGTTATTTCTTAATATTTATATTTGTGGTATTTTTATTTTGATATGTTGAAGATCATGATATAAATGGGTCGTTGAATTTAATTATTTTACCGGATTCTTTTTGAATAAGATATTTTTATTTTTTTTGGGTTTATCATAATAAGTGATTACTGATATTATTTTTTGTGGTTTTTATTTCAGTTGTAAAGAAAGTTGTAAAATTGAAATTCTGTGTAAAATTTAAGATTTGAAGTAACTTTCGAAAGATCACAATGTATTTGGAATGGGTTTTTTTTTTTTACAATTTTGTGTGGAATTTGAAATAATTTGGAAAAGGTCACTAAGTGTTTGAAATGGGTTTTTAATTTTTCTTTGTTTTTTGAAATTGGTTTCAATTGATTTAGAGTTCTATTTCAAAAGTTACAAATATATTGGAAAATAGAATAGTAAAACAGGAGGGAAAAAAAAATAAAAGGGCCGAGCCAGCCCACAGGAAGTAGGCCAGCCCAGCAGGGGCCCGTCTTCTCGGCCCAGGCGACGTCACAGTGGACGAACTGTGCCACGGCGGTGCCGCGGCGTCGGTAACTCGCTGGCGGCGCCTCCGCGCGTGCTGGGACGCGACTGTGCTCGCCGCGGATGCGCGTTGGCGCGGGGTCCCCGAAGAGGCGGCGCCGCCACATTTAGGCCACCAGAGTCGTCGCCGGCGTGGGATTTCGCGGCGGTGGACAGGGAGCACGCCGACGACGAATCCGGTGCGTGCGCGGCGTTTCGGCATGCCGTGGTTGGGGACGAGGGAGAGCAGGCGACGGCGGAAGCGGTCGTGTGCGCCGATGTGTGTGGGGAGCGGCGGAGCGGCGGGGAAGCGCGGCGTCGCCGGCGGCGATTTCTGCCGTTGCGGGAGAGAGGAAGGAAAGGTGGGGGATTGCGCTAGTGATTTTACAGAAAAGTCCGCATGTTTTGTCAGAATTGCAATTAGGTCCACGCGCAGTGTAAAAGCCTAGACCGCGGGTTAGTTGACAAAAGTTTCGGGTTCTTTTTCGTAAAATTGGCTGCGCCAAAAATCGTGTGAGGCTTCTGATTGGTAGAAATACCGTTGCTACAGTGTTACTGTAGCACAGAAGCAATCTGGGACGTTGATTGCGTCCATCGGACGGCTGCAGGAACTCGGGCGACGTGGAGGCTCGATTTGGACGCGGTTTGCACCAACTTTTATATATAGTAGGATGTATACACAATGATGAAACAATTGTGTATAGAATAAACAATCTTCATCGCGAATAAAAACAATCTACTTATTGGAAGAGGTGGCGAGGGATATTTTTACCCGACAAGGATGATCGCTTGATCGCCGAATTGGTCCTCCATAGACTTTGGCGTTCATTTTGCGTCCTGGCGATCTACTTATTCATGATTGATGATTGTATTTCGTCTAGTGCTACTCTCTCTTTATTTCTTCAGTTGGATTGCGACTGTGTGCATTCTTATGCAGAGGCCGGGTGTAATGCTTAAACACTTTAAGTAATATAAAGCCCTTTATCTAAAAAAACAATCTACGAGGTTCCAAATAAATTGTTATTGCAGAGCTGTGTGCATTGTTTCGATTCGATGCCGGGAAGATCCCTTTTGGGAAGAAAAAGGAACAACTCCCATCGACTCCTAGGTTTGTACCGGAGCCCCCAATCTCCGGCCGCCAAGGCCCTTCCTAGCCTCCTCTCTCCCTTGCATCCATCGGTGGGCGTTACCGAGGAAAATCGTGCGAAGTCGGCGACACCTGGTCCGTCTTGTGGCAAGATGTGCCGCATCTAGGGTCGTCCTGGGCCTGCTTGTCGGTGGCAGCGTGGCACGACCATAGGATTTCCCACAGCACGCGTTGGAAGGTGGCACGGTGGTATCATCAAGATAGCGGGAGTAGCGGTTGCTCGCGGTGCTCGCTGGTGTGTGGTGCACATGTTGGCTGCTCGCTGGTGTTGCGGTGCATCATGTCGTCTCGGCTGCGTGGAACCAGCGTGACGACGACATGTAGGAGGGAGTCTGTGATGCGGCCGTGGTCTGTATGCGGTTTGTCCTGTGCAACGGGCAGTTGAGGCGTGCGTCGTTGTGACTCGAGCACGAGAGGGGTATGTCGAGATGACGGTCCCAAATGTTGGTGTTGGCGGTCCGCTCGTTATGGCGAAGCAGCTAGAAGTCGTAGCTGCGGTCCCAGAATTGGACAGTGCTGAGGGCGTCAACTTTGTGTCGTGTGGGTGACGAGGTTGTCCTCGATGTTGTGTTGTGAGCAGATCTCCTGAAGGGTTGGGTTATTGATCGTCGTTGGACCGTCCCGCGTCTGCTTCTCTTATACTTGTAGTAGTCATGACGTTTTCTCTTTAACTTTGGTGAGAGTTCGACCGATCTTAGCGGAGTGTTGTTTGGGCTTGGGCTTTGTTGTGTGTTGTTGTTCATGTGGGTTTAGCCAGTTATATCGCTTTCGCTCGGTTTTTTATATAAATCAACCATACAACTCTCTTTATGTTAATCAATGAATTAGGCAAAAAATTGCGTCGTTTTGAATAAACAATGTATCTCATGCCAATGACAAACACTGTTAACTTTGATGTTTGAGAGCCGGCCAACTACGGGCTTCGTTATGCAACCTATGCATAGCTCAATTCTTGGTACGAGCACTACAGTATCGCGGGCTTTTAGTCCATCCGTCCACTTTAATACTCCCTTTGTTCCATAATATAAGCCTTTTTAGCAAGCTAAATAGTTTGCTAAAAGGCTTACATTGTGGAACGGAGGTAGTACATGCAACCTATGCGACATATGATGTCTCGATCAAACTTTGGTTATCAGTTTGAACAAAATAATACATGTGAAAGATATCACAAAAATTGTACCCTCGATTTTTTTAAATGTGAATTCCATGATATATTTTTATATCACATAATTCACATTTTGTAATCAAATTGGTGGTTAATTTTTAACCTGAATACATGTATTATCGATTTTTTTAAATGTATTATCGAATAATTTAGAGTGAACAATTTAGGGTCAATATGGCGGTGAGGGAATTAGCGCGGCGCCGAAGTCGTCTTCCTCCGTCGCTCCGACGTGGAGAGGCACCTGTTCGGCGTGAACATGCATCTGTCCATATACGGTGCTCGCATGACGGTTCAAACTCTAGCCCTAACAAATCCGAAGTAATAGAGCACTGTCTGTGGCAAGATGGTTAGGAGGGTGGTTGTACCCCAGCTCACCAGAGTTCAAACCCTAGGTTTGACGCTGATGTTTCTCATTTAAGACGGAATATTATTCAGTGGGAGGCGACGTTCCTGTCAACATCGAGGCGTCCGTGGTGACTTCATCAATCTCAAGACTCGACCCGCCGACTCGGTCTCTCGGAGGTGTTCATAAGGATAGGGTGTGCGTGCGTTCATAGGGGTGAGTGTGTGCGCGTGTATATGAGCACCTGCGTTGTACCGTGTTTCGCAAAAAAAAAAAACCCGGAGTAATACAGTGCACTACAGGAATGGGGATCTATGCCGACGGCCAAACCCTGTGCCGACGGCTTTCTATCGGGGCCGTCGGCATAGATCCCGATGAGCCCAGCCCATCGACAAAGCCGTCGGCATAGGATATGCCGTCGGCATAGATTTGGCACAGGGGCTATGCCGACGGCTTTGCCCTCGGCATAGGTAAGTCGTAGGCATAGCTCTTTTTCCCTATTTTTCATCTAATATGGAATAATTCATATCTTTAAATCTATAAATTGAAATTTAACAAATAAAATGTCTAAATCGATTAGAAAAAATAGAGGAATCCAAATATGACATCCATTTCATCTTTTTTTCATGTATATGACTTTTTGCAACATATTTGTGGTACTTTCTTGTTTAAAAAGTTGTTTTTGGCACTTAAAAATAAAAATAGTGAAAAATACTCAAAAAATGAAATCCTTTGGCATGGAATCCTTTTATGTGTACTAGTTGATAGAAAAAATGATAAACATGATTTTTGATGATGTTTCCAAAAAACTTCTTCACAAAAAGGTCTATCGTCTATAAACATGTATAAGTTTCGAGTCAAATGACCTAGATATGAGCATCCCCGTGCCATAGTTTGTGATAATGGCCATATTTGACACATAGGTGTGTCTTGTTATGACAAACAATGTTGCAGAACTGAGTTTTTTCAAATTAGTTTTATAAATATCATTTTTATTTTTTTATTGTCAAAAATGATATTTTTTGTGAAACAAGTACAACAAATATGGTGGAAAATGATAACCATCTAATTTCCACACAAATTAGACCATATTTGATGGATAATCTGGAAATATTATGAATTTTGTCGGTTTCTATCAAATGATGTGTAATAGTTTGCTCTAAATTTTTTTAAAAATCATTTTAAGGTACACCAGTAGTGGTTATATCACAGAAACGTCGATAATCTGGAAATATTAGGAATTTTGTCGGTTTCTATCAAATGATTAGTAATAGTTTGCTCTAATTTTTTTTAAAAAATCATTTTAAGATACACCAGTAGTGGTTATATCACAGAGCCATCGATATTTTTGAAAAATGGGACCCCTTTGGATGAATAGGCACGGCGACCATTTTGACCGTTTTTGCAACAAAATAAAAGAAAGTAAAAAAATGCTCAAAAAATGAAATCCTTTGGCATGGAGTCCTTTTATGTGCCCATATTTGACACATATGTTTGTCTTGTTATGACAAACAATGTTGCAGAACTAATTTTTTTCAAATTATGTTTATAAATATCATTTTTCCTTTTTAATTGCCAAAAATGACATTTTTTGTGAAGTAAGTACAACAAATATGGTAGAAAATGACACCCATATAATTTCCACACAAAGTAGACCATATTTGATGGATAATCTGGAAAGTAGATCACAGAAAATTGTGACCCCTTTCAATGAATATGCATGGCGGTCATTTTGACCGTTTTTTCAAAAAAATCAAAATTGTGAAAAAATACTCAAAAAATGAAATCCTTTGGCATGGAGTCCTAATATGTGTACTAGTTGCTAGAAAAAATGATAAACTTGAGTTTTGACAAATTGTACACAAAACCTCTTCACAAAAAGGTCAATCGTCTATAAACATGTATAAGTTTCGAGTCAAATGACCTAGATATGGTCATCCCCGTGCCATAGTTTGTGATAATCGTGGGGACCCCGGACAAGAGTGATTTTTAATTTTTTAGAGATCAAGCACAATGAATTCTTTGTTCACACAAGAAACAATCATACAAGGTAAAACAATCAACTCAAATATAAATCAAACAAGCAAGCTATATAAGCTTTCAACCAAGTTTCAATTATTCAGATAGGTGGTGGTTTGACAAGAATAATGTTGAAACAAGCTTGACTCAATCATTTTGATATTTTTCAAGAAGAGTTGCTAAAATAAATGGGTAGTATATTTCCCACTTTTATTGTTTCCAAAGGAGTGAAAATGAAAGTCTATAAAATAGGAGTTGCAAAATATCAGGGTTGAAGAATAGCATATATATCTCCCTATTTTTGGGAGCACCTAATTTTGGGAAATACTTTTATTTTCTCAATTAATGGGGATTTTGGTTATTGCCAAACCAAAGCATTATTGAAACGGAATTTAGCCAAAATAAGAGTGGGAAAGATAGATGGAATATTTTCTTGCCATGACTTGATCAACAGAGCTTAATATTTAATGGTCAGACAACTAGAACAACAAGTCACACAAGATCAATAGAGCAATGGAAAGGAAAACACAATCATCTGTGAAACATTTCAAAAAGTTTTTGCTGGCTCTGAATTTTGGGTCTTGTGAAACTAATATTTTTCAGTTCCCAAAATTTGGGGTGTTACAATAATGTGTGCCCATATTTGACACATAGGTTGTCTTGTTATGAAAAACAATGTTGCAGAACTGAGTTTTTCCAAATTATGTTTATAAATATCATTTTTCATTTTTTAATTGTCAAAAATGACATTTTTTGTGAAGCAAGTATACAGAATATGGTGGAAAATAGCACCCATCCTATTTCCACACAAAGTAGACCATATTTAATGGATAATCCTGAAATATTATAAATTTTTCTCGTTTTTTATCTAATTTTGCCTATTTAAATGACTTTACGCCAATTTTCCGAAAGTAACACAAATTTGAACTAAAAGTGTGTGATAGTTTGTTCTGAAAAATTTACAAAAATAATTTTAAGATACACAATTAGTGTTTATATCACAGAACCATCAATAGTTTTGAAAAATTCGGTCCCTATCAATCGTCGATTAAATCTGAACCGTTGAGAAGAAACACACAATCCGCGTTATTCTAAATGCTACAATCTGATTGGTTGGGACGATTTGTTTTGGATCGATGACGTGGCATGCAACCCACCACATCCGCACCTTTATTTGCCCGTGTCTTATTTGCCCGTGTCTCTCTCTCTCTTTCCTTATCTTCTCTCTTTCCTCCCAGCCACTCATCTCTTTCTCCTTCCTTTCTCTTTCTCCTTTATCTGCCTGGTCGAGGCCTGAGGCTTCCGGCGCTGCTGCTCACGGCCCTGTCGGCAGAGGAGGAGGACATGGCGCTCTGCTTCATGCGGGGGCCGCTGACCCCAAGAACGCCGAGCCCGCCTCCACCGACCCCAACGCGCTCACCTCCGACGACAAGAAGCAGGAGCTCTGCATCGACGGGTCCAAGATTGACGCCTCGGCGGAGGCCGCTTCCTCCACGGGCGCCGACGACCCAAGATCGCCGA
Source organism: Poa pratensis (assembly GCA_947311845.1). Lineage (NCBI taxonomy): Eukaryota > Viridiplantae > Streptophyta > Magnoliopsida > Poales > Poaceae > Poa > Poa pratensis. The sequence goes on from CAMZMU010000068.1 coordinate 26,722,856, forward strand.
GCCCGCCTCCACCGACCCCAGGGCGCTCCGTCTGCGCACGCCGGCAACAGGCATCGGCTTCCCCATCGACGCTTCGCCGGAGAAGTGGAACAAGGTCCCGGAGAAGAAGAGCGCGCTCCCCCGACTCCACCGAGGACTCAGCCTCGCCGTCCTGCAGCCCCTGCTGCGCGCTCCCCGGCGTTCGCTCCACGCCCTCCTGCAGCCCCTGCTGCGCGCTTCCCGGCCATCGCTCCACGGCGGAGGCCGCTTCCTCTACGGTGAGCGCGTGACGGCGGCGGATGGGCTCGGGACTCGACGGTGAGCGCGGCCGTGAGCACCAGAAGGGCCGTGAGCAGCAGCGCGAGGGCGGCGTGCGGAGCCTATCCTCCGCCGTCACACGCCGTCGTCCCTTCGACGGACGCTGGGCAAGCCACGAGCACGCCGCCGTCCTCGTCGCGCCGATGACCGCAAGCCAGGAGCAGCGACGCCGTCCTCCCTGCGTCGGACACCAGGGCAAGCCACGAGCACGCCGTCGTCCTCGCGCTGGCCCAGCCCGCCCCAGCTTGTCCCCACGGAGGGCTGGCACACGGATGTCCTCGTCGCGCCGGCGACTGCAAGCCAGAAGCAGCACCGCCGTCCTCCCCGCGTCGGACACCGTCGTCCTCGTTGCGGCCGCCCTAGCCTGTCCCCAGGCTGTCCCCAGCGAGGGACGGCGGGGATTTTTTTTACAATGCGTGTCCACCCTATGCCGACGGCAAAGCCGTCGGCACAGGTCCCCCTGCCTCGCCCGGCTGAGGTGGGACCCACCCACGCTGTGCCGACGAACACGGTGCCGACGGTGATGTTTTGGCCGTCGGCACAGCCTGTGCCGAGTGTTTACCTGTGCCGATGGCCACGTAGCCTATGCCTACGGGTACCTATGCCGACCACTCTGTGCCGACGGTGGCCGTCGGCATAGGTGTGTGCCGACGGTAACTTGGCCTATGCCGACGGGAGAAGGCCGTCGGCACAGCCTCGATTCCTGTAGTGGTGCACATTAATACCACAAGCTGCCAGGCAGCTATATATCTCAGCATTGATTTCACATATCCCAAAATACGTAGTACAAAAAGATACTCTCCCAAATAAAAGTACACAAAGTGATCGAGCTGATCGGAACATTAAGTTTCTGTATATAAACACCAACATAGAGCACAGTCCCGCAGAACCCAATAACCTGCCAAAACCATTCAACAGCAGTACATCATCGCCCTGCCATGGCCACCACCATCAGCAGCAACGGATGCGCTGCACCCAACCATGCCCCGAACGGCGCCTGCAGCAACCTGCAGTCCGGCCGCGACCACATCGTCGTGTTCCCGTTCATGGCCAAGGGCCACACCCTCCCACTGCTTCACTTCGCCACGGCGCTCTCCGTGCATCAAAAAAGGCTCCGGATCACCATGGTCCTGACGCCGGGCAACGTCGCCTTTGCCGGCAGCCGCCTGCCCGCGTCGGTGCAACTGGCAGTTCTGCCGTTCCCGTCCCTGCCGCCGCTGCCGTCCGGCGTCGAGTCCACCGACGCCCTGCCCGACCCGTCCCTCTACCCGACGTTCCTGCGAGCCACGGCGCTCCTGCGGGAGCCCTTCGCCGAGTTCATGGCGTCGCTCCCGTCCCCGCCGCTCGTGCTCGTCTCCGACTTCTTCCTCGGGTTCACGCACCGCGTCGCGTCCGACGCCGGCGTCCGCCGCATCGTGTTCCACGGCATGTCCTGCTTTTCCATGGCCATGTGCAAATCGCTCATCGTGAGCCCGCCGCCCAGCGTCGAGCGCGGTGCGAGCTTCCACGTGGCCCGTATGCCGGAACACGTGAGAATCACGGCGGCGGATGTCCCGGACACGGTCGCCAAGATCGCCGACGCCGAGGACCCGGTGACCCGGTTCATCATCGACCACATCGGTGAGTCGGACGAGCGCAGCTGGGGCATCCTGGTCAACAGCCTCGCCACCTTGGACGAGGACTACGTGGTGCCCCTGATGTCGTTCTACCAGCCGGACGCCCGCGCCTGGCTGGTGGGCCCGCTGTTTCTCGCCGCCGCCGAGCGCGAGGAGGAGCAGGACCCCGAGGGCTGCCTCTCCTGGCTCGACGAGAGGGCGGCGGAGTCGGTGATCTAACGTATCTTTCGGCACGCAGGCCCACGTCACCGATGAGCAGCTCGACGAGCTGGCGCACGGGCTGGTGCTGTCGGGTCACCCCTTCCTCTGGGCCGTTCGATCCGGCACCTGGTCGCCGCCGGTGAACGTGGAACCCCACGGACGGATCATCCGCGGGTGGGTTCCACAGAAGAGCGTGCTAGCTCACCGTGCGGTGGGAGGGTTCGTGAGCCACTGCGGATGGAACTCGGTGATGGAGAGCCTCGCGGCGGGGAAGCCCGTGCTGGCGTGGCCGCTGATGGCCGAGCAGCCCCTGAACGCGAACCACGTCGCGGACATCATCGGCGCCGGTGTCCGGATAACGGACGTCAAGGTCGCCGGGGCCGTCGTCGAGAGGGAGGAGGTGGAACGGAAGGTGAGGAGGCTGATGGACGCCGGCGAGGAAGGGCGGAAGATACGGGAGAAGGCCAGCTGGGCTCAGCAGGCGGCGAAGTCAGCGGTGAGCGACGGTGGCACGTCCCACGTGGCACTGGTGAAGCTGGTGGAAGAGCTGCAGCGAAGCTACTGTGATGTCATCGTGGAGAAAAAGGATCACGGGGCCAACAGGATGATATGCACGGACGCGCATACTTCTTCTACAAAAGCCGACGTTGGAGTATAATCTGCTCTATGCTATGCCGAGTGTTCCTGAATTTCAAAGTCTTCAGGTGACAAAAGGCATCGTGTCCAATTCAGTGTTTGACTGTTTGCCCAAGTCGTTTGATTGGGATATTTTTATTGCAAAACTTTATTGTGGACGCTTACATGTAATAATTACGATGGGAAGGTTTTCAATTTTTTAATTATAAGATGTTCGTTTATATCTAAGTTGACTCAGATTTGCTTACGTCTAAGTTGATCACGAAAACTGTAGCTTCACTCTGGGGCGGAAACAGGGGTGCTAGCAGGGGCTAGACCCCCCCTAACCCTAATGGATCGCCCCCCTCAATCTTTGACAGTAGCTACTCGTGCTAATTTACTAGTGTATGCGCGCTAATGGCCGGAGATTAGTACATAATTACTTAACGCATGGTTAGCTGAATCAGATCTGGAGCAGCTAACTGAAGCCCAGTGGCCCATCTCCCTATCGTGGCCTTCTTTCCCGCATCAAAAGTCTCTCGTCCCCATCAATTGTCGATTGATCTATCTGCACGTCCCACTCTGATCGCGTCTTGTTACGTGCTAGGGCACCGCTTGCCGCCGCCAGCAGCTGGTCACTTACGCCGCCTCGTCTGCTACATACGCAGCCGCCCGCCAATCATCGCCCAGATCAGACCAGATATATATGGCCTGGCCGCCTCGATGCTTAGCCACTCCGGCGCTTCGTCTAGCGCGCTGCCGACCACAACCAGTATGCAACATGTGATTACTGCCTCAGGCTGAATGTTAGCCAGACAAAATGTCTTAACTAATTAAGGTACGTTGTGTATTAGTATTGCAACTAAATTCATACATGCCGCTAGTTAGCTTTTGGTCAGATCAACAAAAAATGCATATCGATTTGTATCCTACTACCATAGAGTTGAAACTACAGTTTGTTTATTAAAAAATATGATTCAAAAAATGCAGAGAAAGACATGATTTGTCACACTTTTTTTATATTAATGCTATACTTAGTTATCATATATTGTGTTATACTACGTACCTCTGTACCTAAATATTGAGCTACCAAAAGGTCCTATATTTAGAAACAGAGGGAGTAATATCTTATGCGATGTTCTCTCCTGTAAAAAAATCGATGTCGTTAAGTGGTCGTTGTATTCCTCGTCCCCCCATGGTCAAATCCTAGCTCCGACCCTGCCTTCACTCTAGTGAAATCTGTGGATTTTCACCTAGCTGCACTTTCCTAGCAAAGTGCGAGTCGTTGCACTCTGACGAAATCGAGTAAGACAATCAGATACGAATTAGAATTAGCAAAATGACTTATTAAGAGCAATGCATATATTCAAATAAAACTCCAAACCAGTAAACAGTATATACACCGGACAAAGCTTCCTCTCGCCTCACCACCATGCCCGAATTTAAGATTTATGGACGAAGACCGGACAAGGTCAGCAAAGTAAACACATTGTACGCCTCTGATTCATAGGATTGACAAAAGATTTGTATAGGATTGGAATCCTATGTGAATTTTCCCTTTGAAGCCGTTTGATTCATTGGATCATTTTCCGTAGGAAAAATTCCTATAAGAATCTTGTAGTATTTGATTCAAAGGAAATTCATAGGATTCTTGGAGGATTTTATCATATAGGAAATTTTCCTATGTTCGTCGTTTGATTCATAGGATTAGTTGCTATAGGAAATTTTCCCATAGGAATATTTGTACTACATCCCATAGGAATTCTATCATTCACTCCAACCTCTTTTTACAATTCCTTTGCCATCAAACACAAAGTAATCTTCCTATAGGATTCAACTAGACATGACATTCCAATCCTATGGGTTTCCTATTCCTACACTTTTCCTATCATATGAATCAAAGGAGCCTAACATAAGGTCTAACCCTACACCACAATCAAACAAACTTACTCATCCCATAGGATAGGATTAGACACGCCATCCCAATCCTATGAAATTCCTATTCCTACCATTTCCCTATTCTACAAATCAAATGAGCCCTTAAGAGAGATCCTTGCATGAACCATCTCAGCTATAGGTAAATGACACTGCCAACGCGAGACGAATAAGGCATAAATAACAGCGGCAACAGCTTTAGGTAAATTTCCATGGTTCGCAAACTGTCAGCCTCGGCCATGAGGAGGTAGTCATCTTCTGTTTTGATCGTACATGTGTCTGTAACTCCAAAATTTGCAACGAGCAAAGTAGGCTTGGAATTCGAGTTGAGCGCTCGGCTCAACTCGCTTGAACTTGCTGAACTGACGAGTCAAGCTCGGCTCGTTCAACAAACGAGTTTAGAAATGAAACTTGGCTCGACTCGATAAACTCGCGAGTAGCTCATTTAACTCGCACAAATAAAAAATATGAAACTTTTTATATATTAGTGCCAAACTGTTAATATTTTTTTGCACCGATAATGGTGTAGAGGTTTTATATTTCAGCATTGATCTAACCTTTTACTAGAGATATAAGGTTGTAGAAAGATCATCATTATTGTATTTCATAATTAGTAGTAAAATTACTTGTTTTTTCGTATGCGCGCATGCTTGAACGCTTAGAATGTGTTAAACGAGTTTTCGAGCTACTCACGAGTAGTTTGGTCAACAAACGAGTTCAGAAGTAAAACTTGGCTTGACTCGTGAGACAATGAGTTCGAGTCGAGCCGAACCAAGTCACGAGCTGTTCGTTTACCTCGTGAGTTTCAAGTTTTAATTCTACCCCTAGAACAAAGTAATTATGTCGTTGTCTCACCTGACTAAACCAGAGGTGACCTATCCCTCGTAAACATAGTGCGGCGGTCTGAATTGTGTGTGGCGTAGGTGTCTGTTCAGTTCAGTAGTGTGATATCCACTTTTTATTCTCCCCCTTAAAAAAATCCCTGCAAAAGGCAGTAGGTTCTGGAAGATCATCAGGCGAAACATCTTTTCTGAAACTGATTGTGCAGTAGACTACTACGGAGTATCTTCTTACTACTAGATGATTGGTAATCAAAGGCGTTGGACATGCACGATCAACGCTGTAGCGCAGTATGCACGCTGACTAGGGCATGCATAATATACTGACGAGGTAAAGAGAACAACTAATTGGCTCCCGCAAAAGAAAAACAAGTAATTGGTCTTACTGCTGGCAGCTTGTTTGTTCTATAAATTTAACGGAAGAAAAAGGAAGGCAGGTATTGATTTAGTTGAGCTATGAAATACGGAGTATAATGCAAAATCTGTCTGGTCTGCTGGTGGTGCAAGGTAGGCACAAAGCAACCAGAGAGCGACCCCCTCCTATTTTTTTGAGAGATGCACACTGTCTCTGCAGCAGATACCCTCTCTAATCCGTCAGGTTCAATCTCTGCCCAATGCAGACTGGAATCGGAAAGGTTTTTTGTTTTGAGTGGAACTGGAGTCGGAAAGGCAATGCTCCCATTCCTCTTTGTGGGCTCATTTTCCACTGATACGATTCGTGGCTCAGAGCCCTACAGTGGGATTAGTGGACTGGGCTGGCTGTGGCCCGTGGTGCCCGCCCCAGATCCCCTCAGGCATTCACCACTCTTGGCGCAAAAAAGGGTACTGTATATGAATTCCCTCATCGTTTCGTAGAATCGGCCCATTATAGTCGTTCGATTTTTTCTTTATTATAGTTTCTGTTCCTTTTTTTTTTGTGATTTCTATATTCGTTTCGCTATGTTATTTTCGTTAGCGGGCTGTTTCTAGACTAGAACAGAACAAAAATTAAAATAAAAAATTAAATACATCAATTATTCTGAGCTGCTTGTTCGAATTAGACATTATTAAAAGTTGTTTCTTCTGTTTGTAGGAAATCCGTGCAATTGTTGAAACATATTTCTAGACTTGATAATTTTTTGTAGCAGTAATAAAAGTGAATTAAAAATATATTTCGCGAGGTTTAAAATAAATTATTCGTATGGATAGTTATTCAAGAGGATCAAAATAAGTGTTTAACACTTCAAAATAATTGGTCACGGCGAACAAAATAAATTGCAATTTTAGATAATTGTTCATGAGGTTCAAAATAATATCCACATGGTTCAAGATAATTATTCACGAAGATCAAAACAAATGTTTATCATTTTAAGAAACTGAGACGAGGAGGCAATAGAAACTACGGAAGAAAAAACGCACACGTGCTTAGGAAACAAATGGGCAGGCCCAAATGCTACCACAAGGAACTAAAATAGGTGCGTGTTGGGGTTATGCCGAATAGCTATACCCATGACCTGGAGAAATACCAGCCAACTAGGTGGCCAATGGGTGGTAAAGCCTTCCGGCTTTACAAGATTTACCGGGCGGCCCAGTGGGCTGAAGCGCAGGGAGAAGCCCAGACGAAGGCCACACGATAACTGCCTTACGGAGCAAGTCATGGGTCAAGCCGTGTTAGTGTAGGACTCCGGATCTAGATCGGTTAGGATTTTCCTTGCAAGCCGGAGGCACGACACCTATATAAACTACCCTCCTGGGAAGCTTATAGCGACGCCTTACAACCCTCATTGCAATCTGTACACATATTCGCATCTAGTAAATTATAGCAACAAATAGGGTCTCGCCGCCGTTGTGAGATTCGAAGCTGGGTAAAACATTGTGTGTGATCCCATCACCGGAGCCCTCCAAGTTCTACACTCGGCGTATGGCTACCTACTTCAGGCCTACGATACCACGACAGTGCGCGACAACCTGCTATTTGATGCAACATGCGTTAGATCTCACTTCGTATATATTTTGTTCTTGGCAATACGACCAGAGAACCGATTGGCTATTCGGACCATCGAGGTGGATGTTTGGTTGATGTTTATTGTGTTGACAGTAAGATGTTTGAAACTAATACAATCTTTAATTTTTACTATATATGTTGTGGTTTTATGCTCATTATATTGACCACAACTAGATAAGATTATTATTGACAGTTTTTATAAACTACATAAATATTGGCAGCCGAGCCACTATTGTAATTTTCCCATATCTGATTTTTTATTTGAATATTGCATGTTTAGTTTTTACTGATTACTGTCCACTTCATGAAAAATAGGAAGAAAAACGAGTTGTTTTGCTGTAATGTAGTCAAAGATAACACAAACAGATTGCCCTCGATAGAGACATCCACAAAATAGAAAACCCTGTTAGACAACGTCCCCATACACAATTTAGACATTATCCCGTAGAGCTAGTAGTTGATACAGATAAGAGGATTGGATAGTGCATTTCCTAATTTCGTTTCACATTAATTGAAAATAATATGGATGCTGGCAAATACGAGTTCGAGAATATCTTAATATTGTAGTGGCAAACAAGGTTCTAAATAGCGGGCTAAAGCGGTTTAATTTGGACAAATACTGCTACAATATGATTTATTGCTCCGTTATTCCAGCTACGCCCGCTGCCGCGGCAAATAGTAGATGACAACACAAACAAATTAGGTTGTTTGGTACATCAATTTTCCTCATTGGTTCAGATGTGTATGTTGACTTGTTATATATATACAGACGTCTTGTCAAATATGAATAGCGGATATTTCAGACAATGCACCGCCACAATTCAGTCCACGGCGCGCTTATCCCTTTCTCTTGCCGGCTTTGCACATCCAAGTTCGTCGGAAACCTTGACTAACCGAAGGAAACTGGGTACGTAATCGTCATCACGTGCGTATTCGTCCGGTCGTGCCGTAGTAGACTACACAGATCTCATCTTTAGGTGCGAAATTCCTTGACACATGTGCAGCCGTCAAAACTGACAGCATGTGCACCACACGAAAATGTCTGCTCGAAAATGCCTAAGGATGAGCACCTTTGTTTTCTCCAGTGGATGGGATGGGACCGATGCATGTCTACAAATACTGGCCTTCACTAACACGGACAGTGTAAAATTCAGTGAGCAGGAGGTTATACGCAGCTCGAACTCGTCAGATAGAAGATAATGGCGTCCTTCGCTAGGGCTGTTCGTTTCCTGGTGCTCCTGATGTTCGTCGTTTCAGCGGTGATGATGATGAGCAGCCCCGTCAGCCACGGAGGCCGAGTCGGTTCGTTGCTTCATAACAACTGTTCATCTCATTTTGCTTCTCTTCGTCACCATGTCTTCCCTTAGTAGAAACAAGATTCTCCAGTAGCATTCCATATTTCTGAGAATGATCAGTTCTGACTCCATCGGTGTTTTCTTTGTTTTGCGTTTTCTTTCCAGGACCAGGAGGTCACAGCCCAGGTCTGAACCCCAACCTTGCCGCGGACTCATCGAGTGCTGTTTTCCCCGTCCAATATGCCGCCTACCGGGATGCCCTAGGGTTGAACCACCAACTGGCGCACCTCCTCCACCTTCCCCAAACAAGTGAAGAATCCAACAGCCTCGATGCATGCATGCCCGCCACTAGTACAATTTACATCCACGGTCTTATTGAACCCATAGTAATATCTTCTCGTGTACTTCCGTTTCATTTAGTACAAGTACGCTGAATAAACCTCAAGTATGGCCCTGATGTGAATGTTTGGGTAAACGTGGAGCCTCCCCTCCGTTTTGAAATAGATGATTTTCATTGTCTACATACGGATATATCTAAACATCTTTTGGTTTGTAGATACATCCATATATATAGATAAATGAAAGTCAAATATTTTGGAACGGAGCGAGTAATAAAGATGGTCAGTGTGTCAGCACAATATGTTTAGGTTTGCTGCCTAGTACATTCAGGGCTCTCCACGTGCTATTCTACTCTAGGGAAGATGGCAGGCACCCCTTTTTCCGACAAAGGGAATATATTAATATCGTGCAGATACCAATTATATCCAGTCTCTGCAATAACGAATTGTTCTAACGTCATTACAGATGCACACAACTCTACAACAGAAAGATGATGCACACATCAAATATGGCCCTGATGTGAATGTTTGTGTAAATTAACGTGGAACTTTGGTTCAGAATTAGGGGGTGTTTGTTTGGGCTTTCCCTGGCTTTCCAGTGGAAAAAGCACCCAAAATGTACCAAACGGAGGTGTTGTGGCTTTGGGCTTCACCGAAGCCACCCAGCGAAACAGGCATACGCGAGAAAGCACCACCGGAGGTGCTTCCGCGGCTTCCCGCAAGAGCAAGCGAACAATTTTTCTATCTGCACATGTCGTTTGAAATAATTACGAGTACTCTGCCACCCGTGCCGCAGCCCAATACGCTGAGTGTCTACTGGACCGTGCTCCTAGCTTGCTGTTGCGCAGCTTGGTGGAAGTCTCGGTTTCAGATGATGTGTGTTGGTGTGTGAGATCAGGTAATTCGGCTCCGATTGGTCCATCCCTTCATCATGCTTGTAGGTGTAGCGAGTTATCGCCTGGAAGGTGGCTTCTGGCTGATTGGTATTTCCTTATAAGGCTGTGGTGGTTTCTTGTCTTCCTTTTATTAATAAATGAAAGCTGTGTGCATCGTTTCGATGCAGAGGCTGGGGTTATCCTCCATTTCGAAAAAATTAATGGGCCGTATAAATGTCGTCCATGTACAATTCTAACGGGACATCGTTCATGCTTTCATCCATATTTCGTCTTCGAGATGCAGATGATCATGTAATATTTTGCAGTAAAACTCACGTTGTTTTCTCTAATCATGGAGTACTGCTATGCTTCTGGGTGAAAATGCGAGGCCACACCAGCAAGTGGATATTTTGAAGCGTCACAAGACCACCGGAGACCTGGTTGGTTTTCCAGGTCGTCGTCGTGGCTGTTTTTCGTCGACTAGCTGATCGGTTTCTCTCTTGTGGCTGTCTATTGGATGACAAAGTTATCGATATCCTTGACTAACCGAGGAAAAATGAGTCATGACATCTTCCCACCATTATCTTCAACGGCAAAATGCACCAACGCACTAGCTGCTGCCAAAGAATACCCTTGTGCACCACACAAGAGGGAGGGGCCAATATGATTCTTTTTCATCAGGATCGATGTCTATAAGTACGGCCATCCGGCAAGCAGCAGGATATTCACACAGCTCAAACTCATCACAATTCGGAGTGTAGTTAACCAGCAATCCAGCCAGACTGAGCTCGGATGGGGTCCTTCTCTAGAGCTGCGCGTTTCCTGGTACTCCTCCAGATCGCACTGTTCATCGTCTCCGCGGTGATCATGAGCGGCTCAGTCTGCCACGGAGCCCGCGGGATCAGTGGTTAGTGCTTCCGAACTGTTCGTTCCACCTCTTCGTGAACATCACTTATAACTGAATATCCATGGCTGCCTGTGTACTTGCTTACAGGTGGTACTGAGGACCCTAACCATCCTGTGTGTATCAAGGGATCGTGCACACCTCGTGGACCCTACACCCGACCGTACCGCAACATTTACAACTGCCCACCGGCCGGTCAACCCTAATATCTGCAGGACCCCTCTCCCGAATAAAGGACGGGTATATGGCTCAGCCTCCTACCAGTACAAGACTACAAGTTACTGCCTTATACTCCCTGATATGAATGATTGTATGAACAAGCATAAAAGTTCGCTTCAGAATTAATAAAGATGACAGTGTTTTTGTCCATCTCGACCTTATCTCTTCGCTCCCGTCCCCTCCTCTACAGTAAAGGCGACCGGAAGGCGATTCCCTTTCCTGCCGGCGATTCCGCCGCCCTCCTTCTTCCCGTCGGCCTGGTGCCGTCGGAAGGGGGTGGGGGGTAGAATCGCCGGTGGGATCTGTGTGCTGCTAGTTAGGTTTAGCTAGGGTAGCTTAGGTTTTCGTGCTGCTCGTTGCTCTGCCGTCGGTGATGGTGGAGGCGGCGGCGGCGAATAAAAGGTGCTTCAGATCCGCAACTGGTGGCCTGCTTGGCGGCGGCCGGCGGTGGATCTGCGAGCCTCGTGTCCTAGCTGGGCGGTTGGTCCGGCGACGACCTCCTTGGGGAGTTGCTGGGGCGGCGTGCTTGCTTCTGGTTCCTCTGGCGGTTCGTTTTCTTCGTGGCTTCTCTGGCCGGCCGTGGAGGCGAGGAGAGGAGTCACCTGGAGGTGGTGCGCCGGAGTGGAGGGGCTTGGTGCTCGGCTGTGGTGCTGGGAAGGCTGGCGCGGTGTTGGTGGTTCTTCTGGCACGGCTTCGCCGCCCCGGCGGTAGGCGGTGTTGGAGCTGGGCGTGGGAGCGGCTTGGCCGTGCATGTTCATCGTCAAGATCTCGCTGCTTGCGGCGAGTGGATCATGCGGTCTTCTTCAACGTTGGAGGTCCTCCCTCTTCCAGGCGGCAGGTGGTTCGGCTTCTTCTTCTCTGGCGTTCGCCGGCGACGACGAGCTTCGGTGGTTCAGCAGCTTCGTCGCTGCTGTAGTGCTTCAGCTGTGCACTGTCTGTACGGGTTTGCGTCTGTTCTTCTTTTCTGTTTCTTTGTTTGTAACGCAAATCTGTACTCCCCTCTTTCAAAAAAAAAAAGATGACAGTGTTTTTTTAAGGCAAAACCCATAGATGAATTGTTCTACGGTGTATTTTCATATATGTATATATATAAAAGAATATTTACAAAAGGGAAACAAAAACAACAAAAGAAATTATCCAACTTATGTTTTGTCTAACATCAGAAAATGATCAAAACTTGAACCTATGGAAATAGAGAGTCCATCCAATTCTTGAAGCGCAGGCTAGATTTTTGGCTTTAATTTGCTGAAATATTGTTTAAATATTAGCATCTAACATTTCTAGATAAATCCCTAAAGGCCCATGTTGTCACGCCTCGCCTCGTCACGACGCGCTCGCGCGCCGCGGGTTACGGGAATCTCGCGCGCTGCAAGTTGAAGCAGATGAACGGTCAACTGAAACGTTTGCCTTAATGGAAAATGAATATACACTGAAACGTTTGTCTTAAGTGTTCTTAAGTACGGGAGTTTTCAGAATTCATTTCGAGATGAAACGTCCGTCTTAAGTGATCTTAAGTACGGGAGTTTTCAGAATTCATTGCGCTTAATGGAGAATGAATTTGAGCTGAAACGTTTTGTCAGTCTCTCAATTCTCTCCTTAATTGCGTGCGTTTCGTTGGCCTTCCGCCTGCGTGCGTGCCTATATGAGAGAGGTCGCTCCTCTCCAGAAGGGACACCAGAAAGATAGCATCTGCTTGCGCCGCCACCATAGTTCCACCTACTGTTGCTGCCATCGTTGATCCCATCCCGTCCACCGCGTACACGGCTGATGGGAGAGCAGGCCTCCGAAACTCCGCCTCTCTAGATCCTGTACGGAAGAGGGGCGATTAGATTTTTGGGGAGCGTCTTACGCGACTGCTCGCTCAAGTCCGTCTGCTTCATCTACATCTGCATCACTACGTCTGCGTCGTCTTCTTCATCACCATGGCCACCGACGCCGACAAGGAGAAGGCTGCCGCTGACAAGAGGATCACCGACGAAGCCACCGCCTCCGCTGCTGCTGCGGCCAACTGGCCTACTGGAGGGTATAACATGTTTATCCCTCTGATGATTATTTCCATGTCTGCAGTACTAGGGATATGCGTAGATGTTTCTACTATCTGTCTAGTACATAGTTTTATCATCAAGTTTCAGTATGTCATTAGCACTACTTTTGTCATGTTCATGATTTATTATTGGATTAATTTAATCGAACAATTGCCTATATTCTAGCAATCCAAAAACCTAATATGTGTAGGCAATTTTCGATCCAAGGTTTTGCTGCTGCACTGAAACCAGCCCCGTTTACGGGGACATATTTTAAGCGTTGGCAAACCAAAACCACCTTATGGCTCACTGCGATGAACGTGTTCTGGGTCGCCGGTGTTACTCCCACTGGAACGATTGCTCCTGAACAGGAGAAGGCGTTCAGGGAAGCCACCGTCGTCTTTGTTGGAGCCGTTCTGAGCGTGATCGGAGATAAGTTGGTTGATGCATATTTACATGTGCGGGTTGCCAAGGACTTGTGGGAGGCGCTCGAATCTAAATTCGGCGCAACCGATGCTGGAAGCGAGATGTACACTATAGAGCAGTTCCACGATTACAAGATGGTTGAAAACCGTTCTGTATTGGAACAAGCTCATGAGATACAGTGCATCGCTAAGGAGCTTGAGCTTCTCAAGTGTGTGCTACCGGGCAAATTTGTCGCGGGATGCATAATCGCTAAGCTGCCTAATTCCTGGAGGAACTTTGCTACTACTCTGAAACACCAGAGGCGTGAATTCTCAGTTGAGGATGTCATCGGCCATCTGAGTGTGAGCAGAATTCGAGAGCAAAGGACTCGCACGGAAAAGGGAAGGGAACTTCTGTCGCCAATTTTGTACAGAAGAACTCCCTTCCAAAGCCCAAGGGGAAACTGTGTCCAACAGAATACCGACTTCAAGAAGAAGGGTAAGAAGCCCTTCAACAAGGATAAGAAGAAAGGCCTGCTTCACATGTGGTTCAGAGGAACATTGGGCTCCCAAGTGCCCAAAAAGTTCAAGCAGGACAGGACTCCAAGTCTGTCAACATGATTGTGAGCAACAATGAGAATGGGCATCGGGTACGGTAATTTGTTTACTGTATTTTCAGTTTGTCAGTCTAACGATTGGTGGATTGACACGGGTGCAAATATTCATGTATGTGCTGACATTCATTGTTTTCTTCTTATCAGGTCACAGGGAACGGATCCGTACTGATGGGGAATGGCGCAAGTGCTTCTGTTCTTGGTGTTGGCACGGTCGATCTGAAGTTTACTTCGGGAAGGATCGTGCAGCTCAAGAACGTGCAGCATGTCCCCGCCATCAAGAAGAATCTCGTTAGTGGCTCCCTTCTATGTAGAGAAGGGTTTAAGTTGGTATTTGAGTCTAATAAAGTAGTTGTTACGAAATATGGACTTTGTTGGAAAAGGTTATGAATGCGGAGGCTTGTTCCGCTTTTCCCTCGCTGATTTTTGTAATAAAGTCGTGAACAATATTCATTCGAATGTTAATGAAGCAGAAGTTTGGCATTCACGTCTTTGTCACATTAGTTTCGGTTGTATGACGCGGCTAGTAAAATCGAATTTAATCCCAAGTTTCACTTTAGCCAAAGGTTCTAAATGCCATTCGTGTGTACAAGCAAAGCAACCTCGCAAGCCCCATAAGGCTGCGGAGGAGAGACACTTGGCACCGTTAGAACTCATACATTCTGATCTTGTGAGATGAATGGTGTGTTGACTGAAGGTGGAAAGATACTTCATGACTCTGATAGATGATTCCACTAGATATTGCTATGTATATTTGTTAAGCACCAAAGATGAGGCTCTACACTACTTTAAAATCTATAAGGCAGAAGTTGAGAATCAACTTGAAAAGAAAATTAAGCGTTCCGGTCAGATCGTGGTGGAGAGTACTTCTCTAATGAGTTTGATTCTTTCTGTGCGGAACATGGTATTATTCATGAGAGGACGCCTCCCTATTCGCCCCAGTCAAATGGGGTTGCCGAACGGAAAAACCGTACTCTAACAGATTTGGTTAACGCCATGTTAGATACATCGGGTTTATCCAAGGCATGGTGGGGGGAGGCTATATTGACATCATGTCATGTCCTGAATAAAGTTCCGACAAAAGACAATGAGATTACTCCCTATGAGCAATGGGAGAAGAGAAGAACGACACTCTCATACTTACGTACTTGGGGCTGTTTGGCGAAAGTCAATGTGCCGATCCCCAAAAAGCGTAAGCTTGGACCAAAGACCGTGGACTGCGTTAATTTGGGCTATGCTAAGAATAGCGTCGGTTATAGATTTCTAGTAGTGAAATCTGAGGTACCTGACGTGAAGGTCGGTACAATTATGGAGTCTAAAGATGCTACATTCTTTGAGGATATTTTTCCTATGAGAGATATGCCAAGCACTTCTAGACAGGAATCTGATGAGACTCCTGAACCTGCCATTCCTATGGAATATTATGAACAAACACATGATGAAAATCCTGAGAAGGATGACGAGGAAACCCTTGGTAGGGGCAAGAGACAGAGGACTGCAAAGTCTTTGGTGATGATTTCCTTGTGTACCTTGTGGATGACACTCCCACTTCTATTTCAGAGGCTTATGCGTCTCCGGATGCTGATTACTGGAAAGAAGCGGTCCGTAGCGAGATGGACTCCATCATGGCTAACGGAACATGGGAAATTACTGAACGTCCCTATGGCTGTAAACCATTGGGATGTAAGTGGGTGTTCAAAAAGAAGCTTAGGCCCGATGGTACGATTGAAAAGTACAAGGCTAGGCTTGTGGCCAAGGGTTATTCCCAGAAAGAAGAGGAAGATTTCTTCGATACTTATTCACCTGTGGCCAGACTGACCACCATACGAGTATTACTCTCTTTGGCGGCCTCGCATGGTCTTCTCGTCCACCAAATGGATGTTAAGACGGCTTTCCTGAACGGAGAGCTAGACGAGGAAATCTACATGCAACAGCCAGATGGCTTTGTATTAGATGGTCAGGAAGGAAAGGTGTGTAAGTTACTGAAATCTTTATATGGCCTGAAACAAGCACCTAAGCAATGGCATGAGAAGTTCAATACAACTTTAACCTCTGCTGGTTTTGTTGTTAATGAAGCTGACAAATGCGTATACTATCGCCATGGTGGGGGCGAAGGAGTTATACTGTGCTTGTATGTTGATGACATACTGATATTTGGGACCAACCTCAAAGTATTGAGGAGGTTAAGTCATTTTTATCTCAGAACTTTGAGATGAAGACCTTGGTGTGGCTGATGTTATTTTGAACATCAAGCTACTGAGAGATAATGAGGTGGGATTACACTTTTGCAATCCCATTATGTTGAGAAGATTTTGAGTCTTTGGATATTCGGACTGCAAAATTTCTCCAACACCATATGATCCTAGTGTGCAGATTCGAAAGTTCAAAGGCACAGCTAAGGATCAGCTGAGATACTCTCAAGTAATTGGTTCACTCATGTACCTAGCAAGCGCTACAAGGCCTGACATCATGTTTGCTGTGTGCAAACTGAGCCGGTTTGTTTCCAATCCGGGTGATGTACATTGGCATGCTGTTGAAAGAATTATGCGCTATCTGAAAGGTACTGAGAACTATGGACTTCACTATACTGGAAGCCCGTCAGTGCTTGAAGGGTATTGTGATGCGAATTGGATCTCTGATGCTGATGAGATGAAAGCCACAACGGGTTATGTGTTTACCCTTGGAGGTGGTGCTGTTTCCTGGAAGTCTTGCAAGCAAACGATCCTGACGAGATCGACAATGGAAGCAGAATTAACAGCATTGGACACATCTGGTGTCGAAGCAGGATGGCTTCGAGATCTGTTGATGGACTTGCCTGTGGTTGAAAAGCCAGTACCGGCTATCCTTATGAACTGTGACAATCAGACAGTGATTACCAAGGTCAAAGTTCAAAGGACAACATGCAGTCCAACAAACATATAAGAATGAGATTAAAAGCTGTCAGACATTTGAGAAACTCCGGAGTAATAGCGTTGGATTATATCCAGTCGGCTAAGAATCTGGCAGATCCCTTTACTAAAGGGCTATCACGTGTTGTGATAGAAAATGCATCGAGGGAGAGGGATGAAACCCACATGAGTTGCCATGGTAGTAACCCAACCTATGTGATCGGAGATCCCGTGAAGTAGGACCTGGGAAAACAAGCTAGTGGTTAACTGAGGAGAGTACTTTTACTAACCCACTCCGTTGGAGATGCACTACTCTCAGTAACTGTATGGCAGGTTGACATTTGTCTTAATGTGTTCCAAGGCTTTGTATAAGCAAGATGCTATCCTACAGAGCGATCTTGGAGGAACACACCTATATGAGCCCGACTGCTGGTCACAGTCTATGAGATTGGGTTGATCTTTAGAATTATCATTGGGTGATAACATAGGCTTCCAATTATTATCATTAGCATTAGGATATGGAACAAAAGGACGATTGTTGGGAACATATGGGGGTTTATTATAAGAGTTATAATTGTTGTTACCATACCCATTATTACCATAGTTCCTAATGAAGTTGACATCAATATTTTCAGAATTGTTACCAACTAGTTCTTGCAAAGGAACATTTTCAACACTAGGTTTATTAAGCAAAGCAAGAATAGTATCCATTTTAGATGACAAATCATTAGTTTCTTCAATAGAGTTCACTTTCTTAGAAGGATTAGGTGCCCTATCAGTATGCCATTGACTATAGTTTTATAAAATGCTTTCCAATATATTTTTAGCTTCTACTATAGTCTTACTCATAAAAGCACCTCCAGCAGCAGAATCAAGTATGTTTCTAGACATGTAGTTTAAACCATTGTAGAAAGAGTGTAGTATGGTCCATTCATTAACTCCATGTGAGGGACAAGTTCTAAGCATAAGTTTTATCCTATCCCAAGCCATAGCAACATGTTCATTTTCATTTTGCCTAAAAGAAAGGATGTTGTTTCTATTTTGCAAAAATTTAACAGGGGGATAATATTTCTTAATGAAAGCTTCTTTTAGATCATCCCAAGAATTAATACTACCAGATGGCAAGGAATGCAACCACTCTTTAGCTTTTCCTCTAAGTGAAAAAGGAAATAACTTCAATTTTAGGATATCACTTTCCACATTTTTAAACTTTTGCATGTCACATATTTCAACAAAGTCATGAAGATGCATAGAGGCATCCTCCATAGCACTACCACCAAATTGTTCCCTAGTTATCAAGTTCAACAAACTAGGACTTACTTCATAACTCTCAGCATTTATCTTAGGTGTGGCAATAGCTCTCGTGATAAATTGATCATTAGGAGTGTTTGTGTAGTCACACGGCTTAGTTCTTTCTCCATTTTAGCAAGTTTTTTTGGTATTTTTAATTTTTTATGCAAAACTGAAATAAATATGATATGATATGCAATGACACTAACAAAACAAATAAATTGCTTTGTAAGTAAAGATGGATAAGATGGTGCTCACGTAGGTGCAACCTCCCCAAGCTTAGGTGTTAGCACAAGTTGGTGACGTTGACTTTGTTGTGAGATGAATGCGATGATGCACACCCTTGGATAAATCTCTCAGTTACGATTCCCCGGCAACGGCGCCAGAAAACGTCTTGATGATCCCGAAGAGCAAGTCTTGATGCCTGCACAAATAAACGGGATTAGGTTGAGACTCCAAGTGCAGAGTGTATAGTAAGTGAAAGACAGTTTTCCCCACGAGGGGTGACTCGAGGGTTTAATATCGAACTCTCGGGGAATCTAAAGTGGTAGATTTATCTTCTTATCCTTCTTTTGGTTACCTACAAAACAAGGTTAGATGTTTTGGTCCTCAACCTCACCTGTGGTTGTCAAGCACAAGGTGTAAGAATGATATCAGAATAGTTATGCAATGCAAACAAGAAATAAATATACAATGATGGTGGATGCAATGGTAAATGATATTTTTGGGTTTTTGAATGATGTATGCAAGATGAAAAGTATTTTTGTATTTTCGGATTTAATGATGGCTGAAAATAGAAAAGTGGTATATGGTGTTGGAAAGGTGTTTCTTATGATTAAAAATAGACTGGGGTTCATGGTTTCACAAATGCACTCTCTCTTTATAAAGTGGTAGACAATGGAACACACAAAGTTAACATATGAGATTGCAACACAGGGTTTGATAACAAGTTACTTAGATATATGGGCATCACGTCCTAACATAGAGATCTTTTGGTTATTAACCTCTCTTATACTCCACCAAGATGCGAACTAAATCATAACACCTCAGTAATTAAGATAACTCAGAGTATAACATTAAGTATCATGACATGAAGTGAAAATAAGAACATGCTAGATCTAGTCATGGAGTAGTGGCAATGGTCACGCCCACATCCCCGGTAGCATGGTATTTTAGTTTATCCCTAGTGAGGTAACAAAGTAAGATAAAGATACCAAAATGGATCGCAGAACTTTCTCTCACGTTCACTGCACTAGCCACCCCCCGTTACTCCAACTAATGCACACGTTCCCCCTCACACGCTCTCATAAACATGCTTGATCAAAACAAGTAGACAAGAACGGGGTACATAATATGCATCTATACTCATAACTGAAACAAACATTGCAATCTCAAACATATATTAACTCATAAAGATCCACCACAAAGGTATTACAACGGTGACCGTAATCATGTTCAGCAGCTCATACGGTGCTAATTAGTGAAGCTCAATAGAGGAGAGATACATAAGTTACTTCCACAAACCCATAGTCCAGAGGTGGACTACTCCCTCTTCATCATGGAGACGGTGGGGAAGTCGATGGAGAAGATGGAGACCACGCCGGCAGTGCCCCGCCGGAGTTTTCCCCCTCCAATCTGCAGCTCCTGATCTCCGTTTCGGTGTTTCGGTGTTTGTGCGGCGCTCCTTCCAGAGAACGTCGGGGGACCTTTTTTATAAGCGTTTTTAGGTCAAGACGAAGGCGGTGGAGCGAAGATCGACGGCAACGGAGCCACGAGGCCCGAATGGGTGGGTCCCATGCGGCCCATGTACTGGCCGCGTGGGCCCTGCTCGTTTGGCCCTCGGGCCTCCGTTTGCTCGCTTCCTTTTTCCGTAGTCCTTCTTCCTTCCAAATATTGACGCCCGTAAATTTCCAGGTGATTTCGTTGACGTTTGGGTCCCTGAAACATTAAAATACAAAACTCGGGTTTTCTTCCTGTGCAGGGTTAATTCCATAAAAATAGGAAATCATTAAGATATTTCCAAAATCATGATAAAACATTGATATAACCCTTATATGATGCAAATATGATTGGAATATAAGCAATTAAAGTGCAAAGTTCATGTATGCATTTTACATGCATCAGCAGCCTAGTACTAGTAAGACATTTGGTGAAACTACTTTACGCCAAATTGACAATTCAAGGCATAGTCCATTGTCAGTTGTGAA
The DNA here is from genome assembly GCA_947311845.1 of Poa pratensis. Taxonomy (NCBI): domain Eukaryota; kingdom Viridiplantae; phylum Streptophyta; class Magnoliopsida; order Poales; family Poaceae; genus Poa; species Poa pratensis. The sequence goes on from CAMZMU010000068.1 coordinate 26,743,401, forward strand.
GGAGTGTAGCTATTTGTTCTAGGTGGATGTTCAACCTTAACGGGTCTCCACTGGAAAATACTGGTATATCAAAACAGTGTTTGGAACAGAGAACAACATCATGGGTCCTTGGGATCTGGTGGGGATTGCTGAAATATTGTTGAAATATTAGCATCTAACATTTCTAGATAAATCCCTAAAGGCCCATGTTGTCATGCCTCGCCTCGTCACGACGCGCTCGTGCGCTGCAAGTTGAAGCAGATGAACGGTCAACTGAAACGTTTGCCTTAATGGAAAATGAATATGCACTGAAATGTTTGTCTTAAGTGTTCTTAAGTACGGGAGTTTTCAGAATTCATTGCGAGCTGAAACGTCCGTCTTAAGTGATCTTAAGTACGGGAGTTTTCAGAATTCATTGTGCCTAATGGAGAATGAATTTGAGCTGAAACGTTTTGTCTTAAGTGCTCTTAAGTACGGCCGTTACCAGTCTCTCAATTCTCTCCTTAATTGCGTGCGTTTCCGTTGGCCTTCCGCCTGCGTGCGTGCCTATATGAGAGATGTCGCTCCTCTCCAGAAGGGACACCAGAAAGATAGCATCTGCTTGCGCCGCCACCATAGTTCCACCTACTGTTGCTGCCATCGCCGATCCCATCCCGTCCACCGCGTACACGGCTGACGGGAGAGCAGGCCTCTGAAACTCCGCCTCTCTAGATCCTGTATGGGAGAGGGGCGATTAGGTTTTTGAGGAGCGTCTCTACGCGACTGCTCGCTCAAGTCCGTCTGCTTCATCTACATCTGCATCAACTATGTCCGCGTCGTCTTCTTCATCACCATGGCCACCGACGCCGACAAGGAGAAGGCTGCCGCTGACAAGAGGATCGCCGACGAAGCCACCGTCTCCGCTGCTGCTGCGGCCAACTGGCCTACTGGAGGGTATAACATGTTTATCCCTCTCATGATTATTTCCATGTCTGCAGTACTAGGGATATGTGTAGATGTTTCTACTATCTGTCTAGTACATAGTTTTATCATCAAGTTTCAGTATGTCATTAGCACTACTTTTGTCATGTTCATGATTTATTATTGGATTAATTTAATCGAACAATTGCCTATATTCTTAGCATAATTTTGTAGCTAAGAATTTGAGGATCTTACTTGAGAAGATAGCGCCAAGAATTCACAGATGGTCTGACCCCCTTGAAATTTTTATCTTTTCTCTTGGTCCAATTGTTCCAACTTCCCAGAATAACAATATCCAATACAATGTTTTTTTTGACACTATATCCAATACAATGTTGTAAGGCAGGGTGTTAATTTTCAAGACATTTTCTTTAATCACCGAAAACCCTCTGTTTTTGCTTTGACAAAGAGTCACAGCAGCTTAATGAGAAAGGGCAGGCCTAAAGGAGATGTAGAATTAATAGTCTCATCAACTTTAGAATTACATAGCACAGAGGTATAATCTGGGAGAATTAAGGATTTCCTTTGAAGTAAATTCCTTGTGTTTAGTCTATCCTTCATTAGCAGCAGCCAGAAGAAAACCTTATGTCTGAGAATGAGTGCACTTTTCCGAATTTCAAACAAAATTTTATGAGCTGGTGATCCTTTCTTGAGCAATCCATATACTTTCAGAGATGCATAAGAGCATCTCTAACAGAAGCACTTAATAACGCGCGCGCGGGAAAAACCGCTAGTTTATTGTGCGGAGGGTTCGCGCACGCTCCTGCAGACGCGGAAAAAACGCGTGAGCGAGTAAACTGGTTCCCGCTCGCTGGGAAAAGCGGCAGCATGCGCTTCGTATACCGCGCCGCTTCCAGCGCGCTTCCTTTCCCCATCTTGCCACACGCCCAACCGTTCTTCTTCTCTCCCGCTCCCGCGCTGACGCCTCCTTTCTCCATATTGCCGCCGCTCGATTTCTCCTCCGCCGCGATGCCTCCGTGCCGCTGGAGCAACTCCGGCTACCGCGGCGTGCGCGCGCGGCCCTCCGGCACATTCTACGCCGAGATCCGCTCCGGCGACGCGCGCCTGCCGCTCGGGACCTACGAGATGGTGCATGAGGCGGCCCACGCCTACGACGCTGCAGCGTGGCGGCTCGGGCGTCCGCGTCGGGAAATGAATTTCCACGACGTGTGGACATGAGAGCAGACGCAGGCTCTCGCTCCGCCGCCGCAACTGATCACCTCCGAAAACCGGCGCCGCCTTCTCGTCGCTGAGGCGGATGAGCGTGCCATGGCGGCATGGAGGGAGCGCTACCTGCAGGACGTGGCGGATGAGCGCGCATTCTTGGCGCAGAGGAGGACGGAGAAGGTGCTTCGGGCGATCAAGCGGGCTCGGAAGCGCTTCGCCGACGAGTATCTCGCCATGCCCGTGTCCACCATCGACGACGATGAACCGAGGTGGGACGACGACCTCTGGACGTCGTCGGACTACACCACCGAGGAGGAAGAAGACTAGGCTAGTTTTAGTTTATTTCTGCAACGTTTTACTTTCTAGTCAACGAACTATGTGTGTCTGTCCTATGTCGTATGAACTAAATAATTTTTTTTCAGTCTATTTATTTTGCATTTTTTGATATTGTTTTGTGCGTGAAAACGTGTGTTAGCGCGCCTGGTAAAGCTACAACTCCGCGCGCTAAAAAGTAGAGAAAAGCTCTCCACGGCCCACGCGCGCAAAACTGCTAATTTAGCGCTGTAAAAAAAAAATTGCGCGCCGACGCGTAGCGCTTCTGTTGGAGATGCTCTAAAGTGCGAAATTGCATCCAGCAAGCTTCATGAGTCCGAATCTTAAATGTGATGAATGCTTTCAATGTCTTGCTGAAGAATTTGTGGTTGTTGGAATGCTTTGACAAAAAGAGGGATATGAAAATTATCCTCAATAGAATTTCCTTGGACAGAAAGATGACAGTGATAACTGAGCGCAGTATGAGGTTAAGTCTCTTACTAGCTTATCAAATTTTGCCTAGCTATCGACGAAGCTCTCCTCGTGCTACTTTACTCTAGACATGGAGGCTGCCTCCCAATGCCTGCCGAAAATTAAGCTTGTGTGTCTTAAAACGAAAATGCGAAATGGTGTAATCGATCCCTATGTATGGCTTCGGTGCTTAACATATAAATTTCTCATGCCCGTGTACACATGCTTGACGAAGTTTATATATGGGAGAGAAGCATCCTTCAATATGTTTTGCATTACTCACAAGTGTAACAAGACGATACAAACACATAAATATAGTTCGGTCTCTATGTGACGAGGTGCATATATACAAGCCTAACAAGCAAGAGACTACAAAGTTTGATAACAACACAAAGACATTGCCATGAAGGGGACTTCTCAAATTTCCATCGAACCCCACCCCAAGCCCCCTTTTTTATGGCCGATTTACTTCAATCTTGGACCTTTTCGTTTGGAGATATGCTGCAAGAAAATGCTACTTTCAAGATGTCAACTATTTCTTATGATATTCTTGTTATTTATCTCCTGCAAGAAAATGCCGCATGTTAATTGCATCACATTAGTTATACTGAACTTGATTGAGACTTACTTCTTTGTCCTTTATTTCTGATTCAGAAGGACATACTTGCAATTTATTTATCCATCTTGCTGGATTTATTATAAGTTCATTTATATCAGTGTACTTATTTGACAGAGATAGACCTGGACCATCAAAGATATTATTTTTACAACATACTGACGCAGAGGACCCTATCTGTCATTGTCCTTCTCTTGGCTCTTTGGTATAGAAACAAAGAGGCTAGAAAAAATAGAGGTAGAGGTCAAAAGTGTGGCCGACCACTAGTTGAGAGCGACATCTACAGGACAAATGTGGTAATTAGGCTTATTAATTCACCAGGTGCAGTGTTCCAAGAGAGGTCATTAGCTATTTGAGCCTCAGTTTCATCATGATGGTGGATCCGCAGCTTGCAGCTGCTCTGCCATGAGTTTAGTTAATTTTTGGCTACCTTTTGTTTACATTCTCTGAGTTTGTAATTGTTATATTTGCCCAATGCTTATATATTCTTTCTTTTTGGTAGTAGCTAGATAAGCACGGTCAACTTATTTTTATGTTGTGTAATATAAATCGAACATCTTCTGCTTAATTAAATTTAAAATGTTTTATGTATAAATTTCTCATCAGGAGCACTTCTTATTTGCTTATGTCCTCTGTTTTATGTATGAATTTACATATATTTAATCTTTTTAGCTGGTCTCTTTCTACACTGTAGGTCTAAGTTGAGCTTTGCAAGATATACATGTCCTGCTGAACTGATGGTGTGCAGACACCGAAGTGGAAGAGAGAGTCAGCTACGAGTGGGAGCAAAATGTGTGCCATATAGCTAAACTTGTTTATTACTGCACCAGAGTTTGAATCTGTGTCACACAGACAAAATTGTTCCATGTTATGAATGTGTGCCATGAATACAGCTAATTGGATGTTCTGTGATGTCTATTGAGTATAGAACCACCGTTGTGAGCGGGCAACAATCTAATTTTTTATATTTATTTTTCACATTAGAAACAGTTGTATTTTTATGCATGCATGTTTCCACTGTGAGAAAAAGCAACGGGTTTGTAATTGGTTGCCGATGGCCCTTACACATCAGTGACTGAGTATGGTCAATGTATGATTCTTCCATCACCAATGAGAATTTGTACCCGTCACCCATAGTGTGCGTATATTCCGGGCCGGTTCTGTACTAGTGTGCGTGTATCGGTGTATGGCTCTGGTCGTCTTCTAGGCCGCATTTTTTATTGTTTTGCCGGTTTTGTGTGGGATCGTAGGTAAAGTTAGCTATCTGGGCCGGTCCGGACAGGCCTGACATGCGCTTAAGGCCTTGTTCTGCAGGAGAGTATTGGAGTGTTTTTCTGTGTAATTTCCCCAAGTGTTTTGGTGAAAACACTTCCTCCACCCAAAACACCCCAATCCCTACCAATCCCCTTCTCCACCAAAACACCCCACAGATTTAGTTGTTTGGTACACAGGGATAGCACATGAGTGTTTCATCAATACAAATGAATTTATTCATAGCACATGACACATCTCAAATGCAATACTTTTGATTCAGCAACAAATGCTTTTATGCAATACAAACGAATTTATTCATCAATACGAGTGTTCCATCAATGCAATACTTTTGATTCAGCAACCAGAACATCTGAGCATTACAGGAACAAAAAAAAAGGAGCAACAACATCTCATGCAGGTTTCAACGGTCATATACGTCTCAGGTTTATCACAGGAACAGCATAGATAGAATTATTTATCAGGGACAACATCTCAAGATCGACGGAGCAACATGACATGAACTTGAAAGCTTGCTTCGTGCCAAGTAGTTTCTGCAAACAATGTAGACATTTTAGACAACGGGAATCAAACAAGACGCTAAGAAACAGTTCAGGACATGGAAGCACAACCTTTTTATGGAAACACCAAAACAATGAAACTACATAACCAGCAATGCAGTAGGCGATTCCGGACTAACAACAAGGCCAAATAGAAACAACAGTAGATGGAGACATCTAAAGATGAACAAGTAGGCATAGGGAAAATAGAAACAACAGTAGATTAAGCCAACTCTACATGAACAACTAGCCAGTCAGAGATATTACTAAACACAGTACAAGATACTAGCTAGGCTTTAATTCTGGGCATGCAAAGCAAGGCTAAGCTGAGGCTTTGATTCAGTATGTGCATGCAAAAATGAAAATGGAAAGAAACAATTGTAATGTTCTCAAGCCAATAAGCATGCATGCTAGCAATTGGACAGACAACACAACTAGAACTAAATCAAGGAGCAGCTAGACAACACATGACCCAGACATGTCACTTAAGTTCAGTAGTATTTGAGCATCACATGATTCATAAAACATACTGCAGTACTTATTTCGACCAGGAATGGGAACATGGTGTTCCAGAATTGTGCAGCTTCACTACAACTGCAATTGTTTCATTAAAAGCCGAGTGAACTCGGATTTTTTTACAGCCATGGTTCACAGATGACACAAAGGAGAAAAAAAGAGAAAAGACCAACAAAAATAAGATAGCAACAGGACTGCAACTAAAGGACCTAGCACACGTACTCAACAAAATTCAATAATATGAATATGACTACCAACATACACATGCATGTAACTGTTAACTAAATTTTCCACACCTTGTAACATGTCCAGTTTTAATTTAACATGTCCAGTTTTAATTTTCCATACCATTTCCAACCTAACCAAGCTGCATAATTTAAATGACCTAGCAGCCATTTAAAAAAGAAGGAAGTATGGACGAATCTGCCAGAATCGGTCCACACACTCTGCTCGATTGGTTTTCACCAGTGGAATTCATAACCCAATGCCGTTGCAGACAAAATCTGGTAGAATTAATTTAAGCACAAGAGATAGTCAGTAGCTATGTGTGAGAGGATCGATCGTCGATCGATGAATAATTGCCCCCTATGCAGCGGCTGCACGGTCAGTCTCAGAGAGCGCCTTTGAGTGCCGCGGAATCAACTCGCATGGATCCAAAGAGTGCACACAACAGCATCAACAGGAGCACAAAGCGCACACGGATTTATTCTCCTGATTTCCATGAACGCTGACGCTTAACCCTCTCACCAAGAACCAAGAACAACGAGTTCATCAAGACAGACGCATGGAAACCCTAGAAACAACCATGGAAAACTAGGTCAGATAGAGAGAGGACGGGACATGGCGTACCTGATAGAAGTCGGCGTAGGCGGCGGAGAATGAGAGCTGCGGCGGCGTCCGGAGATCCGGCGGCGGCGGGATCAAACAACCCGTCGGTGGCGCGAGCGAGGAAGGCGCCAGGAGATGAGGACGGCCTTGATCTCGGGGAAGAAGAATGCTTGCACGTCATCGGAGGGCGGAGGCGACGAGCTACGGCGGCGGGCGGAGGCGACAAGCGACGGCGGCGGGCGGAGGCGACGAGCCGCGCCGCCAGAGCTCGCGACAAGGAAGAAACGCGAGGGGGTACTCGCGTCTTCGATCCCCTCCAACCCGACGTGTTTCGACCGGTTTCTCCTGGGCCAGCCCGACCAAACCCGGTTCGCCGAACAGCCCACTAGTGTTTTCTGGTGTTTTATTTTGGGCCGGGAAAATACACTCAAAAACCGGCCGAAACCTGTGTGCCGAACAAGGCCTAAAGGGTCTTGCAAGGCTCGACATACGGAGGCCTTTTTTGATAAGTCGTGTCGTGCGGGTATTGTTAGGGAGAGGGGCTCCCTTTGCTAACACTGCAGCGTCGGCAGGCCACGTGGAGTGCCTCGTGCGAACGGGACGGCAACAGCCCGGCGTGCCCCCGCGTGCGCGTACGAGCGAGCGAAGGCCCCAGCGTACATCCCCGTACGACCGGCCGCTCGCGCAAAGGCCAACGCAAAGCACCCCGCGCGCATCCGCCGGCCTGATCGTTGCCCCCCCGCGCGTGTGGACGTACAAGGAAGACCCCACGTGGCTGGCCATCGATCGTTGCTGCCAAAATAGCAACATCTGTTTCAAGCCCGAGGCAAGTATAAAATAGCAGATAGTACGGCATCACTAAAAATGATCACGCTGTACAAATTATATAGAGAACACAAAAATGAAGGATGTACAAACTATCGAAAATAAGTAGTACAGACTACACAAAAATACGGTGTACAACATAACTTGAAGTATAGAACATATAGAGCACGATGTACATCCACACAGAACCGAGAGTACAAACGACACAGGTTGTACAACTACATAACTCATTTTGTACAACTAGACAAACATATGTTGTACCGACACATGTTGTACAACTAGACAGACACATGTTTATAGACACAGGTTGTACAACTATACAATCATATGTTGTACAACTACGCAGACACAATTTGTACAGACACGGGTTGTACAACTAAACAGACACAAATTGTACAACTATACATAACCGGATATACAAAAAAAAAGTTCGTCGGAACCTATCAACATGGGATCTAGTTTTGAAGATCTCGACGCGAGGAGTCCAAATAAAAAAACGGTTCGTAATTTTGATAAACGGTTCTCGAGATATTTCGTTTTAAAGTTTCGGATTTAAAAAATAAAAGGGAAAACTGTCCTCCCACTCTACCGTATCTCTTTCTCTCTCATACTCAAAAATACACAGAACAGAAAGTACAAAATAGATACAGGTGGGAGTACAAAGTACCCATAACAGAATGTACAAACTATACATAACCGGATGTACAAAAAAAGTTTGTTGAAACCTATCAACATGGGATTTATTTTTGAAGATCTCGACGCGAGGAGCTCAAAAGTGAAAACGGTTCATAATTTGGATTAGCGGTTCTCAAGATATTTCGTTTTGAAATTTCGGTTTCGAAAAATAAAAGGGAAAACTAGCCTTCCACCTCCCGTATCCTCTTCTCTCTCATCCTCCTCACGTTTAATCTGGTGACGGCACTTGGCGGACATGCAAACAACCACAGTGGACCGAGCGAGGAGAAGTCGACAATTGGCACGATGAGAGTGAGCGTGATGTTCACTTTGTAAAGGAAACCCTTTTTTCTAGTGATTTCCGTGTCGTGCCAACCTAAGAGATTTACTTGGGCGATAAGCCTTGTCAGCTAGTTAAACATGCTGGCATGGCACGACCCGGTTGTGGACTTGTGGTCGTCCCGCATGTGATTCCAGCGTTTCGGGCCGGTCCTGGGCCATTATTTGGCCTTGTGGACCTTTTTTTAAAACTCTAAAAATATAGAAAATATAAAAACGTCGTGTCTTGCTACCCTTTGTACCGGCGAATCCTATATATCGCCACGCGGCGATGCTACCCGCGTGTGTCGCCTGAAGGGGCGCGCGCGTCGGCGCGGATGGGCCGGCCCATCAGACAATTTTTTCTTTCCTTTTCTTCTTTTCTTTTTCTTTTTCCGTTTTCTTTTTCTTCTGTTTTCTTTTCTTTTTTATTTTCGATTTTTTTGGAAAAAATAAAATTGGAGAAAGTTCAAATTAAAATTTGTTTAGATTTAAATTTTGTTCAAATTTAAATTTTTGTTCCTACTCAAAATTTGTTCAAATTTGATTTTTGTTCGGATTTGAAAATTGTTCAGATTTTATAATTGTTCGATTTGATTTGTTCAGATTTGAAATTTGTTCGAATTTTTAAAATTGTTCAAAAAAGGTTTCGTTCACCTGCCTTTTCTGATTACTTTTAAAATCGTTCAAAAATTGTTTTCGTTCACCCCTATTTTCTCTTCATTTTATAAAATCGTTCAAAAATAGTTTCCGTTCACTGGCCTTTTTCTGTTCAATTTTAAAATGGTTCAAAAATAGTTTTCGTTCACCGGCTTTTTTGTTCACTTTTAAAATCGTTTAAAAATTGTTTCCGTTCAACCCCATTTTCTGTGCATTTTTTAAAATCATTCAAAAATAGTTTTCGTTCACCGTCCTTTTCTGTTCACTTTTAAAATCGTTCAAAAATAGTATCCGTTCACCCCCCACCCCACATTTTTCTGTTAATTTTTATAAAATCGTTCAAAAATAGTATCCGTTCACCCCCATTTTTTTTCATTTATTAAAACTTTCAGATTTGCAAAAAAAATCAAATTTTGGAAAATATTCAGATGTTGAAAATTGTTCAAATTCAAAAAAATGTTCAGATGTCAAATTTTGTTCAAATAAAAAATTCAGATTTTGAAACATGTTCGAATTGAAAAATTGTTCAAATTTAAAAACGTTCAGTTTTTAAAAACATAACTTTTTTAGTACACCTGGAAACATTTTTTTCCTCGCGCTGTACATTGGTACGACTGTGTGCAGGAAGAATCAAAACAGCGAAGAAAAAAAAGCCGCGCACAAGAAACAGTGCGAAACAGTCGCGCCTGTAGCTGGGCCAAGCCCAATTAGCGCATGTAGTAGGCGACACAGGCACGGCTAATCGCCTTGACGCAATGTACAGGAGCACCCTTTGTACCTCATTTTAGCGATAAATCTATTGCAAGCAGACCACGTGTCGGCACACCCGCTTATTGTCGTGTCGTGTCGGAATGAAATTCTGTAGTTTTAATCCGACCCGCAAGGCGCAGGCACGATGGCCATGGACAATCACAGGCCGGGGGAGCTAGCATTACACTACGCCCAGGGCCATTACCATAAACTGGTAAGATAAGCAAGTAAGATTAGGGCTAAAATATTTAAAACAGCAAATGTACCAAGCAATATTTTCCCATGCTCGGGGCCATTGACCAGGCTGCACGGGGTATGTCTCCGCCCCTGATCGCAGGGTTGTGGCGGGAGCGCCTGTAAATTGCCTTACGGCGACGGCTCCTGCAAGCATCGCCTACTAGAAAAAGCTAAATGGGCCTGGCCTTCACACGGTTTGACTGTTTCTGATTGTTTCGCACGTAGGCGGATCGATTGATCGAGCTAGCTAGCTCGCTAAGTCGCTCCAGCCTCCCACGATCGCTCGAGCCAACACACGTTTACCTAGCTAGCTAGCTCGAACAGCGCGGGCATATTTCTGGTACGTTTAGAATACACGCCCGTAAGTAGACAAAAAGTATGAAAAATTTATTTTTTCATGATTTCAAAAAGTGAACAAAAAAGGTCCGTGCACAAAAACTATTTTTGAACAGATTTAAAAAGTGAATAGAAAAGGTTTATGAACGAAAATTAGTTTTTAACGATTTTAAAAGTGAACGAAAATTATTTTTGAAAAATTATCGAATGTGAGCAAATTTTGAATTGGTACAATTTTCGGATATGAACAAAATTTTAATTTGGACGATTTTCGAAATATGAACATATTTTAAATCGGAATAAATTTTGAATTTGAACAATTTTCAAATATGAACAAATTTTAAATTTGAAAAATTCGAATATGAATAAATTTTGAATTTGAACAATTTAGAAATACGAACAAAATTTAAATTTGAAGAATTTTTGAAATATGAACTAATATTAAATTTGAACGATTTTAAAAGTGTACAGAAAAGTCCGGTGAACGAAATGTATTTCTTGCACGGATTTAAAAATGAAACAGAAAAAGGCCGGTGAACGAAACATATTTTTGAACGATTTTAAAAAATGAACAAAAAATGGGGGTGAACGGAAACTTTTTGAATGCTTTTAAAAATGAACAGAAAAGGGCCGTGAGCGAAACTAGTTTTGAACGATTTTAAAAAATGAATAGAAAAATGAGGTGAACAAAAACTATTTTTACACGATTTTAAAAGTGAACAAAAAAGGCCGTGAACGAAAACTATTTTTGAATGATTTTAAAAAATAAACAAAAAATGGGGGTGAACAGAAAATCTTTTTAAACAATTTTAAAAGTGAGCAGAATAGGTCGATGAACGAGACCTATTTTTGAACGATTTTAAAAAATTACCGGAAAATGGGGTTGAACAGAAACTCTTTTTGAACGATTCTAAAAGTGAACAGAAAAAGGCAGTGAACAAAAACTATTTTTGAACAATTTTAAGAAATGAACATAAAATGGGGGTCAGCGGAAACTCTTTTTGAATGATTTTAAAAGTGAACAGAAAAATGCGGCGAACGAAAACTATTTTTGAATGATTTTAAAAATGAACAGAAAATGGGGGTGAACGGAAACTCTTTTTGAACGATTTTAAAAGTGAACAGAAAAAGGCGGTGAACGAAAACTATTTTTGAACAATTTTAAAAAATTAACAGAAAATGGGGTGAACAGAAACTCTTTTTGAACAATTTTAAAACTGAACAGAAAAAGGCGGTGAACGAAAACTATTTTTGAACGATTTTAAAAAATGAACAGAAAATGGGGTGAACGGAAACTCTTTTTGAACGATTTTAAAAGTGAACAGAAAAAGGCGGTGAACGAAAACTATTTTTGAACAATTTTAAAAAATGAACAGAAAATGGGGGTGAACGGAAACTCTTTTTGAAAGATTTTAAAAGTGAACAGAAAAAGACGGTGAACGAAAACTATTTTTGATTTTTTTTAAATGGACAGAAAATGGGGTGAACGGAAACTCTTTTTGAACGATTTTAAAAGTGAACAGAAAAAGGCGGTGAACGAAAACTATTTTTGAACAATTTTAAAAAATTAACAGAAAATGGGGTGAACAGAAACTCTTTTTGAACAATTTTAAAAGTGAACAGAAAAAGGCGGTGAACGAAAACTATTTTGAACGATTTTAAAAAATAAACAGAAAATGGGGTGAACGGAAACTCTTTTTGAACGATTTTAAAAGTGAACAGAAAAAGGCGGTGAACGAAAACTATTTTTGAACAATTTTAAAAAATGAACAGAAAATGGTGGTGAACGGAAAGTCTTTTTGAAAGATTTTAAAAGTGAACAGAAAAAGACGGTGAACGAAAACTATTTTTGATTTTTTTTAAAAAAATGGACAGAAGATGGGGGTGAACTGAAATTTTTTTAAACGATTTTAAAAGTGAACAGAAAAGGTCGATGAACAAAGAGAATAGAAAAGGCTGGTGAACACAACCTATTTTTGAACGATTTTGAACAAAACCTATTTTAAAAGTAATTTTTTGAATGATTCTAAAATTGAACAGAAAAGTCTGGTGAATAAAACCTATTTTTGAACGATTTTAAAGTGAACAGAAAATGTTCATGGTACATAAATTATTTTAGAAGATTTAAAAAGTGAACAGAAAAAGTTTGTGGTACATAAATTATTTTTGAAGGTTTAAAAAGTGAACAAAAAAAGGTTTATGAACGAAAATTATTTGTGAATGATTTTAAAAGTGAAAGAAAAATATTTTTGAACGATTTGCGAATATGAGCAAATTTTTAATTTGTACAATTTTTGGATATAAACAAACTTTAAATTTGAACAATTTTTAAATATGAACTAATTTTAAATATGAGCAATTTTTAATATGAACATATTGTAAATATGAACAATTTTTGAATTTAAATAATTTTCAAATATGATCAAATTATAAATTTGAACAAATTCGAATATGAACAAATCTTGAATTTGAACAATTTTGAAATATGAACAAAATTTAAATTTGAAAAATCTTCGAAATATGAACTAATTTTAAATTTAAACGATATTAAAAGTGAACAGAAAAGTCTAGTGAACGAAATGTATTTTTTGCACGATTTTAAAAATGAAACAGAAAAAGGTGGGTGAACGAAACCCATTTTTGAACGATTTTAAAAACTGAACAGAAAATGGGGATGAACGGAAACCTTTTTGATCGATTTTAAAAGTGAACAGAAAAAAGGCCGGTGAGCGAAAATATTTTTGAACGATTTTAGAAAATGAAGAGAAAAATGGGGTGAACGGAACCTATTTTCGAACGATTTTAAAATTAAACAAACAAAGCCGGTGAACGAAAACTGTTTTTGAACGATTTTACAAAATGAACAGAAAATGGGGGTGAACGGAAACTCTTTTTGAAAGATTTTAAAAGTGAACAGAAAAAGCCAATGAGCGAAACCTATTTTTGAACGATTTAAAAAATGAAGAGAAAAATAGGGGGTGAACGAAATCTTGTTTTGAACGTTTTTAAAAGTGAACATAAAAGATCCTTGAAGAAAACCTATTTTTGAATGATTTTACAAAATTAGCATAAAATGGGGGGGGGGGGGGTGGGGGGGAACGGAAACTATTTTTGAACGATTTTAATAGTGAACAGAAAATGTCGGTGAACGAAACCTATTTTTGAACGATTTTAAATGTGAACAGATAAGGCCAGTGAACGAAACCTATTTTTGAACGATTTTAAAAGTGAACAAAAAATGGTGTGAACGGAAACTATTTTTGAACGATTTAAAAAGTTAATAGAAAAGACCGATGAACGAAACATATTTTTGGATGATTTTAAAAATACACAGAAAAAGGCCAGTGACGAAACCTATTTTAAAAGTGATTTTGTGAACGATTTTAAAAGTGAACAGAAAAGGCCAGTAAAATGGAACATATTTTTGAACAATTTTAAAGTGAACAGAAAAAGTTCGTGGTACATAAATTATTTTTGAAGATCTTAAAAAGTGAACAGAAAATTATGTGAACAAAAATATTTTTGAACGTTTTTAAAATGAACAAATATTATCTTTGCATGATTTATATGTGAAGAGAAAATTGTAGGTGAACCTAACAATTTTAAACGGTTTTAAAAGTGAATGGAAACTATTTTTGAAAGTTTTTATACTGAACAGAAAAAGGGTGAATGAAAACTATTTTTGAACAATTTTTAAGTGAGCAGTATTATGTTTGCGTGATTTTTAAATGAACAGAAAAAGTTCGGTGAACCGGAACAAATTTTAAATCATAACAAAATGTTAAATTCGAATTTGAACAAATTAGGAATGGGAACCATTTTCAAATTTGAACAAATTTGAATCGGATTTTTTTTCGAATTGGAACAAATTTCAAATTTGAACAAAATCCGAATCGAAAACAATTTTAAATTTGAACAAATTTCGAATTTGAAAAAAATTCAAATCTGAACAAATTTTAATTTGAACTTTTTCGAATTTTATTTTTTTGAAAGAAAAACGAATAGAAAAAAGAAAAGGAAAACAGAAGAAAAAGAAAAACGGAAAAAGAACGCCGAACCGGGCCGGCCCACCAGTGTAGCCATCAGCTCATCCTTCAGGCGACGCGCGCCCGAAGTATCGCCTGCGGGCGATGTATAGGGTTGGCCGTTGTGGCAGGTTGCGGATGCGATTATTTTTGCATACGGGACCGGAGATTATTTTAAGAAACTTGTAAGACCTTCCCTAAAAGTTTCATCTCAACGCGTATCATAAGCAAATTGCTAACGTGTCACTATATTTAATGAAGAAAAAGTTTGGAATTGCACGTTAACTAACAAGCAACTCTTGCACTAAATTATAGGCAAAAAAATTGCTAGCCTAATCACATGCAAGTACGAGAATAAATCATTAACTGCAAGTTTTTTTTTGATACAACTCTTAACATATAATGCATTAGGGTGGTCGTCTCTTATACTCCGTAGTACATAACTATGTTGGATAGCGCGGTAACATACAAAACATTACAGAAGGCCTATACAAAGGGACATCGTTCATGCCATCCACTTTAGGACTTCCGAGGTACATAGAATCATGTAGTATTTTGCAGTAAGACTCTCATTGTTTTCTTTAATGGTGGAGTACTGGTGATGCTTTTGGGTGACAATTCTAGGCGACTCCACCGAGTGGATATTTTCAAGCTTTGCCAGACGTCGAGACCACCGAAGACCTGGTTGGTTTACCAGGTCGTCGTTGGGTCGTTGGCTGGTGATGCGTTTTTCTTGTGGCTGTCTATTGCATGGCACAGTTACCGTCAACCTTGACTAACCATGGAAAAATGAGCTACTCTTGTGCGCCACACAGAAAAGCATGCTTGATCCCCATGGCCGTTTGCTCGTAACTTAATGCTTGGGGAAAAGTAGATGGAAACTGAGGAGGAATATGATTTTTTTTTTCATCAGGATCGATGTCTATAAATACGGCCATTCGGCAAGTAGCAGGATATGCACAACTCAAACGCATCACAATTCGAGGATAGTTACCAGCACTGAGCTCGGATGGGGTCCTTTACCAGAGCTGCGCGTTTCCTCCTACTCCTCCAGATCGCTCTGTTCATCGTCTCCGCGGTGATCATGAGCGGCTCAGTCTGCCACGGAGCCCGCGAGATCAGTGGTTAGTGCTTCCGAACTGTTCGTTTCATCCTCTCCGTCGTCACATCCTCCTTAAAATTCTAGCGTCCTGAGCAGTTATTTATAACTGAATATTCCATGGATGCTTGTGTACTTTCTTCCAGGTGATGATCTGGACTCTACCCGCATTCCTCTTCGTCCTGTGTGTCCCAGGGGATCATGCAATCCTGGTGGACGTGGTGTACCCTATACCCGACCGTGCACCCAAGCTAACGGGTGCATCCCACGGGCTGGTCAACCCTAGTACCTGCCGACCTCGTCTCCCGAATAATGGAAAGGATATATTGCTCACCCTATAGTATTACATGTTACTGGCTTATACCGAACCGCAGATGTATCACCTCGTACGTCAGTCAGTACGTGTGCACTTACATATTAATACTCCAAATAAAACTGGAAGCCTGTCTGGCCCTCATATGAATGGTTGTATTATATATGAACATGAAACTTCGGTTCATAATTACTACTAATAAATATCGACAGTGATGACTGCACGCACTGTGCGGTTAAATCTCTTGATTCCTATGAGATTCAAATCTAGCTTCAAGGCTCTCCTGCTACTGTACTCTAGACACCAAGGCTGCCGGCCGATGCCTGCCTGCAAACTAAGCTTTGTGTGTCTTCAGACCAAAATTCTAAATGGGTAATCGATCTCTGTGAGTGGCTGTTGTGGTTAACATGTACATTTCTCGTGTAACGCTACAATGGTATATCAAGCTTGATAAATTTTGTGTATGGGAGATACATTTAATTTCTTCTGCAATTTTCATATATACTGAAAAGTTGTAACAAGGCGATAAAACATATAAAGTTGTCTCTACACATAACGAGATATATACATTCATGTTGCCACGTTGTGTGACCTATGAGCTGTAAACTTTATACTTACAGTCTTGCAAAAAAAAAAAAAAACTGTGTGTATCGACCATCAATTTATCTTTAGCATTCTGGTTGTTGTCCGTCAATCAATCGAGTCTATTGATTCCTATGTTTCTTACACTCTCACAAATTGGTCATGGGCTTTACTATGCATGTGTTGGCAATCGAAAGTTGGAAGTACCATCTCAAGGGTATAGTTCATGCAAATAACTACTATATATTAAGGACAAGCAAAATCGAGCCCTCTCCGCGATTCACTGTTGCGAGGAACAGTAACGCGAGTTACTGTGCCCCGCTCCAGTACACGAGCACCTCCGCGCAGTCCGATTGAAATCTGACGTCTCCGTGACCATTTTACGAAAAAGAACCTACGTTTTCTACAAATTGCTCCTCAGTCCACATGTTCTAACTACGAAGGACCTGTTTACAATTTCTAGGCATTCCAGGGGCTTCCTTGCAAACTTACCCCCACAACCCCCTCTCCTTTTCCTCTCTCAACCGCGACGCCGGAGAACGCCGCCGCCGCCGATGCGCCGTTCCGCCGCTCCGGTGCTCCCCGTCCAGATCGACGGACGCTGCGGGCTCCGCCATCCTCGCCTCCACCTCCTCGATGAGTTTCGCGTCCCCAAACGCCACGGCCTCGCCGGATTCGACGCCGACGTGCTCGCAGCCCGTCGCCGCGTCCAGACGCCACATCCGCCGCTCCGGCGACCTACAGGCGGCGGCGCCGCCACCCAAGTGTTGCCCGTGTCGAGGCACGTCCGATGCGTCCGCCCGCGCGTCCTGGGTCGCCGTCGTTCGACGTCGGCGGCCGCGTCGCCGCCGCGGCAGCTCCACCGTCTGCTGACGTTCCTCTGACGACCCAACGGGCCTGGGCTGGGAATGGGCCGTCTGTTGGACTGGCCTGTTTGCTGAGCGCCTGCGTCGGCCCTTTTTTCCCCTCCTTTCTGTTCTTTTTCCAAAATTTTCAAAACGTTTGAAACAATTCAGATACATCTCTAAATCAATCCAACCCAAATTCTAAAAAAAAGATACAAAAACAAACAAGTCATTTCAAATACTTCGAGACCTTCTCTAAAATATTCCAAATTTTTTCCCCACATAAATGTATTTCAATCGAAAAAACGAAAAAGAACCTACGTTTTCTACAAATTGCTCCTCAGTCCACATGTTCTAACTACGAAGGACCTGTTTACAATTTCTAGGCATTCCAGGGGCTTCCTTGCAAACTTACCCCCACAACCCCCTCTCCTTTTCCTCTCTCAACCGCGACGCCGGAGAACGCCGCCGCCGCCGATGCGCCGTTCCGCCGCTCCGGTGCTCCCCGTCCAGATCGACGGACGCTGCGGGCTCCGCCATCCTCGCCTCCACCTCCTCGATGAGTTTCGCGTCCCCAAACGCCACGGCCTCGCCGGATTCGACGCCGACGCGCTCGCAGCCCGCCGCCGCGTCCAGACGCCACATCCGCCACTCCGGCGACCTACAGGCGGCGGCGCCGCCACCCAAGTGTTGCCCGTGTCGAGGCACGTCCGCCCGCGCGTCCTGGCTCGCCGTCGTTCGACGTCGGCGGCCGCGTCGCCGCCGCGGCAGCTCCACCGTCTGCTGACGTTCCTCTGACCACCCAACAGGCCTGGGCTGGGAATGGGCCGTCGGTTGGGCTGGCCTGTTTGCTGAGCGCCTGCGTCGGCCCTTTTTCCCCCTCCTTTCTGTTCTTTTTCCAAATTTTTCAAAACGTTTGAAACAATTCAGATACATCTCTAAATCAATCCAACCCAAATTCTAAAAAAAAGATACAAAAACAAACAAGTCATTTCAAATACTTCGAGACCTTCTCTAAAATATTCCAAATTTCTTCCCCACATAAATGTATTTCAATCGAAAAAACAAAATTAGAAAGAAACAATATTTCAAAATTTTCCTCGGCCCTCCCTATTTTCTTCCCCATCTTTTTGTTCTTTTTCTGTTTCAAAAAAAACTTTCGAAACTTTTCAAACACAACTCCAAAACAGTTTAAACCAATTTCTTAAAAGATGTAAACAACACAATAGTCATTTAAAATGCTTTTGGACTTTCTCCAAATTATTTCAAAACATATTTTCCAAATAAAAATATTTCAACCAAAAAAAAAATTTTAAAAACATTTTATAGTTACAGTTTTTTGTGGTATGTAGACGATTTCGGACAACTACTAAATGCTACAAAATCAGAAACTTATATAGGTAAATATTTGGAAATAATTCAAATTCAACTCCTCTGATTATGAATTGAAAACGATTTAACTGAACTCTCTCCGATTATGCACACAAATTTAATAAACTCTAAAAGTAGTCAATATTCTAACATAACCATAATGTATTACCTCATATTATAGTGCTAAATAAGAAAATTGTAGCAAAACGGGATCATATTTGATCATTTCATTTTACCTAACATTTCTTGAAGGAATATAACTTACATTCCTCTAATTCTATAGTTATACTTTAAAAAAATGTCTGTTCAAATGAATATTCCGAGCTTACATTCCTCTAATCCTGTAGTTACACTTTAGAAAAAATATGTCTGTTCAAATGAATATTACGAGAAAGCGCAAATTGATTACCTCAAATTACAAATTGAGTTTAAATTGAATTTACAAAATGCTCAACCAATATACATCCTCCGGTTATTGAGTTAAGTAAAATATTTAAGAAAAACACACACATACCATAACAAACCGACTATATTACCATCGGCCGCCGCGGCAGCTCCACCGTCTGCTGACGTTCCTCTGACGACCCAACGGGCCTGGGCTGGGAATGGGCCGTCTGTTGGGCTGGCCTGTTTGCTGAGCGCCTGCGTCGGCCCTTTTTTTCCCCTCCTTTCTGTTCTTTTTCCAAATTTTTCAAAACGTTTGAAACAATTCAGATACATCTCTAAATCAATCCAACCCAAATTCTAAAAAAAAGATACAAAAACAAACAAGTCATTTCAAATACTTCGAGACCTTCTCTAAAATATTCCAAAAATTTTCCCCACATAAATGTATTTCAATCGAAAAAACAAAATTAGAAAGAAACAATATTTCAAAATTTTCCTCGGCCCTCCCTATTTTCTTCCCCATCTTTTTGTTCTTTTTCTGTTTCAAAAAAACTTTCGAAACTTTTCAAACACAACTCCAAAACAGTTTAAACCAATTTCTTAAAAGATGTAAACAACACAATAGTCATTTAAAATGCTTTTGGACTTTCTCCAAATTATTCCAAAACTTATTTTCCAAATAAAAATATTTCAACCAAAAAAAAAACATTTTATAGTTACTGTTTTTTGTGGTATGTAGACGATTTCGGACAACTACTAAATGCTACAAAATCAGAAACTTATATAGGTAAATATTTGGAAATAATTCAAATTCAACTCCTCTGATTATGAATTGAAAACGATTTAATGAACTCTCTCCGATTATGCACACAAATTTAATAAACGCTAAAAGTAGTCAATATTCTAACATAACCATAATGTATTACCTCATATTATAGTGCTAAATAAGAAAATTGTAGCAAAACGGGATCATATTTGATCATTTCATTTTACCTAACATTTCTTGAAGGAATATAACTTACATTCCTCTAATTCTATAGTTATACTTTAAAAAAATGTCTGTTCAAATGAATATTCCGAGCTTACATTCCTCTAATCCTGTAGTTACACTTTAGAAAAAATATGTCTGTTCAAATGAATATTACGAGAAAGCGCAAATTGATTACCTCAAATTACAAATTGAGTTTAAATTGAATTTACAAAATGCTCAACCAATATACATCCTCCGGTTATTGAGTTAAGTAAAATATTTAAGAAAAACACACACGTACCATAACAAACCGACTATATTACCATTTACAAATAATATAACTAAACTCATTCCAATTATGCAACTTAGTTTACTAAATATTCGAATTGAACTTAACTCTGCCTAACTACATACTTAAATTTAAAGATATTACATGCACATTTCAGAAAATCCCAAATTCTTTTTCTCTAAAGATGAATTAAGATTAATAGCTGATAACGTAATATATTCCCTCTAATCAAAGATCTAAATTACACATTTACGTTCAAATACAAACATAATAATTAGACAAAACCATAGTGTATTCCCTCTATTTACATTGGTAAATGAGAAAATTATGACAAAATGGAACTTGATTTCATCATTTCAACTTAACTAACACATTTAGAAGTAATTTAACTTAAATCTACCTAAATACGCACTTACATTTAAAAAAAATGCTTTATTAGAAAAATATTTATATAAAATGTATATCCATTACCATAATCACAGATTGATTTCAAATTAAATTTCATCTAATTACATTACATAAATTACAACTATCGCCTTGCCTTACAATATATTTAAAATGCAACAAAAAAAACACAAATTATTACAAATTATTCTCAGCAAGGGCGCGGCGTGCCGTCGCGCCAAATTTACCTAGTATTAGCAACTTCTCAATTCGTTTTCAACACCTAAAGTCTCTCTGTATTTATTCAGGGCTGTATACTTTTTTGTTTACTAAGACATATAGCAGCGTATCCTATTATTAACCCTACAATGTATTTCTGTACCTTCATTTAGATTTTTCCTCTTTTTCGCGTGGATGTCTTTTCAGATGAATATTATTGACAAAATATTCCGCAACAAGGCGCGGGGTATCATCTACTCCGTAGTAACTAACCACCAGCTTGAGTCTCTCAAGCAAGGACCACTTACATGTGTGTATACTCCACAGTAGAGGAGAAATCGTCTTTTTATTTTTTACGCAAGCGATCTCTACCCAGACTTCGTTTCATCATTTCATCCACTTTCGACTACATATAAGAACATGGACATGTATCTTGTTTAACTTCAGCAACTTCCTTTTTTATTCTTTTTTCTGTAAGCGTAGCAGTAGCATGTCTCTGGCTATAATTTGACACCGCGCGACGCCGGGAAGTAGATAAATTTTCTGGGTCGCAAGACAACCGGAGAGGCGGAGACCCGGTTTCACCGGTTGGTTTACCAAGCAGGCGTCGTCGTTGTTGTCGCTTTGTTGGGTCATCCACCAACGACTAGCTAATAATCCTTTTCTCTTGCATACCTTGAGTAACCGTGGAAAACTGAGTCATCATCACGTAGCGCACTAGCAGAGGCAAAACGCACCAACGCACTAGCAGCTGCCAAAGCTTAATTACACCCTTGTGCACCACGCCACCACAACATAATGCATAATTTGCATGCTCTATTCCTATACACGCACTACAGGAGAACATGTTTTTAGAGGCACTTTGAAATGCCACTAAAAATACCCAAAGTGCCTCTAAGTATTTTTAGTGGCACTTTAAAAAGCGTTGCATTTAATCGTGTTGCTAAAAAGTATAGAGGCATTTGAAGTAAAATGCCACTAAAAATGAGTATTTTTAGAGGCATTTCCAGATTTGCCTCTATACTTTTTAGGGGCACTTTGGAAAATGCCTCTTAACAATTTTTAGTGGTATTTGGGAAAATGTTTCTAAAAAGTTTGTGGAGCATTATACTCACGTGCCTCTAATTAATTTTAGGGCATTTATAGAAACTGCCTCTGAAAATAAGTAGGGACATTACCAAATGTACCATATTTTACAAATTAATTTGTATTCACAGCAAAAGCAAATTCATTTGTATTCACAGCAGCAACAGTAATATACTTCACAACAACAGCGACATCATACAATATCACATTATTCAGAACTGCGAAACCCGAATGATCTTCAGTTTACATTGTTCATACAATTTCACCACATTGTCGTACAATTTTACACAACAATATGTATCAACAACAGCAAAAGGAATGACTATAGTTCAGTTCACCACTCCCTATTCATAATGCCTAAGAAGACGTAACTTGTTCAGCAACAGGAATCACTATATAGTATCCTTTACGAATGTGCCAGCTTCAGCTAGAAGAAATACAACAGGAATGCTCTGTTAGTAGCAAATTATAGGACAATAGTAATTTCGAAACTAATCAGCTCTTGCTCTCATGGAGATATCAGGATTATACTTTACTATCAAGTCGGACAAAGATCATAGTCATCAGATGGTAAACTTGAACACTTAAGGTGTATTGATTTTAGCATGCAGCTCATTAAAAAACATAAAAGCTTTCAGACATTGTTTGGTTTCAACTATTTGAGATTGAAAGAGCATTGCATAATCTATGGATGCCAATGAATTAGTGCAAGAGAGCAAGATTAAATTACCCCTCTGTCGTCGCATATAACAACATGCATTAGATGAGATTGTCTGTCTTGTCAACCGCATCAAAATCTGCACCTTCCTCAATTAAGCATTCACACATATCAGCATTTCCAGTACATGCAGCTCTGTGTAACGGTGTGCAGCCAACAAAATAGTAATTCAGTATTTAAAATTGCATGTCTGCCAAGTTAACTCAAACTGCGGTGCAATAAAGATATATAAAGTAGGTAAGTATAATAAACATATTTCATGAGAAGTACTTTACATGGCACGATGATAGCGCCTAAATCGCAAGTTAAAAGCAGCTGCAACATTCATTCAATTTGATTTAACACATGGCAAAACATCATGATTACCAGAAGCTATTGGGCAGTGGGCACAACAAACTACCCAGTGTTCCTGTAATAGTATTATAAGGCTAAGAGAAAATAAAACCTAAAGACTAAGCATAGTGGTGCACAAGTGTACGTGCCTAGCGTTTTTACTCTTTCAGCATCAGTTTACCAAGTGTCAGGTGGAGAACTGCAGATAAATACACGATGAAAAGGGATCGTGAGAAAATCAATGGCACAGCTGGTGAGGAGCTCTTTTGTCAGATGAACATGCTCTCCGGTGTTTGAAGCAACTTCCTCCCAACGATGGAAATTAGTCTGCAGCTTACCAATCTGCAAAAGAAAGGTCCTTATCCTCAGACCGAAAAGAGGAATACAGATGATACATGTAGGTCTACGATGTGATGTGTTTCTGGAACTATGAGAGAGTTTCAAGCGGCATGCATACAAATGAGGTTTAGCCCCAGCAGTAACAGAACATGATAGAGAAATGCGTGTGATTTGTGAAACTATATAAGAGACTTAGCAGTACCCGCACTGTAACGACTCATCTTCTGAACTATCCAATCGAAGAGGCCTTAGATTACCAGATAAAGAGGAGCAATCGCAGAGGTGTATACCGTATTAAATATTCAGGAAGCATGCTTAAAATCCACATTTACGATATATCCCCATACCACAGAACCACTAAACAATCTAGCAACAAATCACTTCAAAACATTCCTTGCTCATGGTACTAGCTCTTCTCCCCTCAGGGTCACGAACATGATCGCCGAGGTAACACGGGGCAGCTGTTCACATACATATAGTCAGAGAACCTCCCTCGCAAGCTCTCATGTTGAACATATGATATGTTTTTTTTAGATGTAATATGTTTCTTTTGTAGTGGAAAAGGATAGCATGGTTCTAACCAACATATCTGCACAGTAGATATAAGTAAGAGTCGGGACTCGGGAGACTCACCTCATTAGTAGAAGCTGTCTATCTGATTCCGAATCAATATAGTCATCGTTGTCTTGGGATGAATAGTGGTCAGTTCTGTTTGTGCCCATTAAGTCAGGATGTCTTGCCATTGCTGAATTGTTCTTCCCCTTTTCAACAGCTCTCTTGACAGTACCAACCTAGATGAGTTTGTCCAAAGATACGAGACAAAATAAATAAACTTCACATAGCCAATTGCACAGATAAAAAATAAGGGGATCCACACACACCCTTTCTCGAGCTACCACAGTTCAGCGATCCACGACATCATCACCAGTACAAAAAAAATAAGGGGGAGGCAGCGCAGGGGATTGGGTAATTCCGTGCGTTACCGAGGATGCCGAGCTTGACGGAGCCGTAGATGACCTGGAACTCAAGGGAGAGTTGGAGGAGGTCGTGGTCGACCTGGAGAAGCGGCAACAACACCACCGCGCCACCAAATTAACAACGCACCACAACAGCACCACCACCACACCAGCACCGTACCACCATAGCATCGGAGAGGCCAGGCGGCGCCATGCATCCAGGTGAGGCCGAGACAGCGAGGTTGCGTAGGGCCTCGTGGTAGATGCGGATCAGCAGGACCACCGCCGCATTTGCTCGAACACCTAGCCCGCAAGGATGCCACATGGCAGGGAGCCTCGGACAACAGAGTCACGAGGGCGTCGGGTCGAAGGCCGAGCTCTAGGAGAGAGCTGTAGACAACGAAGAGCAGCAGCCGAGGGTGCGCGCGGCAGCGCGGGATCGCGGCGGCGGCGGCGGCCGAGCCCCCACGGCTAGGGTTAGCCGCGGGGTCGCACTCAGGAGCGGAGCGGCTTGTCGGCGGCAGGGAATCAACGGAGATATGCGAGGACAGTCCAGGCCGGAGAGCGGCTGCGCCGGGGCCGGCCGCCGATGGCCGAAGCCATGGTCGGCGGCGCGGGCGGTGTGAGGGGAACGGGAGAGAGCTGAGCGTGAAGAAGAGTTTTTTTTTTGAGAGAGCTGCGAGTAGCAGCTGTGAGGGAGATAGATAAATAAGGTAGGGGTGGGCCGGTCGGTGGTTTTGACCCACCAAGCCAGAGTAAGCCCACGGCCAGTGATCAATCTCCACGTCCATCGCGCAAAAGATAGCTAGCTACGGGAACCTAATCGTTCTGGAGTTCGTTGACTCACGTCTCAACACCCAAACACACGCACGCACTAAGCTATGGTCTTTGATTCCTCCATGGAGCACATATGTTAATGTAGAATCGAATATCCATTAAAGCCTATAACATTTATAGAGGCACTTTGAAAAAATGCCCCTAAAAATGGCATCTTTAGAGGCACATTTTGAAAATGCCCTTAAAAATCGTATTTATAGAGGCAAATTTTAAAAAGTGCCCCTAAAAATACTATTTTTAGAGTCAGTTTGTAAAAGTGCCCCCAAAAATGACATTTTTAGGGGCATTTTGAAAAAATGCCCTAAAAATAGCATTTTCAGAGGCACTCAATGAAATATGCCCCTAAAAAATATTTTTAGAGGCACTTTAAAAAAATGCCATAAGCAAAATGCCCCTAAATATAGGTTCTCTCATAGTGACGTACGGTTGCTCGAAAGTTAGTGCTTAAGAGAAACTATATGTAAGTTGAAGGGCCAACATGATCTTTTGCCTCCGTCGTGATCGTTTGTCTATAAATACGGGCGGAAAGGGCAGCAGCACATACACACCGCTCAAACTCATCAGAGGATTGGCAAGCCAGCCAAACTGAGCTTGAACATGGGCTCCTTCGCTAGAGCTGCACGTTTCCTAGTGCTCCTCCTGATCGCTCTGTTCGTCTTCTCCGCCCTGATCATGAGCGGTTCCGTGGTAGTGGCCCGCGACTTTGCTGGTTAGTGATTCCAAACTGTTCGTTTCATCCTCTTGGTCGTCACCTCCTCGGAATTATAGCGCTCTGAAGTTGGGCAGATAATTAGAACTGAATATCCATGGATGTGTGTGTACTTCCTTTCAGGTGGCGCTCTGGACCCTAACCGTCCTGCTATTCCTGGAAGCGCACCTGGAGGTTCCTACACCGGCCGAACGTGCAGCAAAATCTACGGGTGTGACCATGGCAAACCCTAATTAGTACCTGCAGTCTACAGACGACCCACTCTCCCCAATAATGGAAGGATGTGTTGCTCGGCCTTGATATATGCCTCGTAGTAGTACAAGTTCACCACCACCTTATATATACTGAACCGATAGTAATATGGCCTCATACGTATTGCCTACATTTTAATACTCCAAATAAGAACTGGAAGTGGCACTCTGATACAAATATGGTTGTGTGAACATGAAAGTACGGTTCTGAATTAATAAAGATGGGGTGTATGACTGAGCGCACTCCGTGGTCAATACTCTTGCTACCTATCAGATTCAGTTTAGCTACTTCCTCTGTCCCCAGTTATAAGACGTTTTATTATCTTCCTCGAAAAAAAATAAGACGTTCTATTATCAGGGACAGAGGTAATGGTACAAAGGTTCTCTTCGTGCTACTGTACTCATAAAGCTTGCAGGCCGATATGTCTGCCTGAAGATTAAGCTTTCTGTGTATTTAAACGAAAAATCGCAATGATTTGCTCGTTCCCTCTTTGTGGTTGAGATGGTTAACATATAAATTTCACGTGTAACGTGCATGATGATAGATCATGCTAGACCAAGGTCGCACATGTGAGAGAGAGAGAGGAAATTGCATTAATTAAGAGGGTGCACAAATTATGTAATTCAAAATAGCTTGTTTTCCAGTGGGGGAAATATACATATCATTTTTTTCAGCCATACGTGCAATTGTCGACGTCATTAACTTTTAGTCCTCAAATATATACCAAATTCACGTCAATTAAATTTAGTCTCTCAACTATTGTGACAAACTGAATCGTCTGGCATAGTTATGTAGAGAATGTTACATTTTATGATTGCTTATAAGGATTCCCGCTGCAACGAGCAGGGTATCCTTCTATTTCGTATAACAAACACACACGGGCGACACACTAAATTGCAAGCTATGTCTCTAAACTATCTCGGAACAATGAAAAAGTGCTGCGAATTAGTACCGCCCTGTCAAAAGCTCTCATTTTTTTGCGAGTGCTCGAATGATTATTAAACACGTTAGCAAAATGTGCTCGATGAGACAAATATTTGAGACGCACTTTGGTGAAGTGGGTCAAATCAAATTGCGCTGGGATATATTTTTTTCTTGTTAACAGTGACCTAGAGAGTGTGGCCAGACCAAAACGACATAAGAGGCGGAGACCCTGTTGGTTTATCAGGTCGTCGTCGTCTTGTTGGGTCGTCGGTCAGCTAATCCCTTCCTCTTGGCTGTGTCTTGCATGGCCAAGTTGGCCCTAGCACTAGCCTTGACTAACCGGCGAAAAAGGACCCCCTCACGTCTGCGTACCAAAGATACGATGATTATCTTCCGGCCTTTGCATATCCAGATCGCACTGTTCGTCTTCTCCGCCGTGATCATGATCAGTTCCGTGGTAGTGGCCCGCGACTTCGCTGGTTAGTGATTCCGAATTATTCGTTTCATCCTCTTGGTCGCCACCTCCTTGGAATTATAGCGCTCTGAAGTTGAGCAGATAATTAGAACTGAATATCTATGGATGCGTGTGTACTTCCTTTCAGGTGGCGCTCTGGACCCTTACCGTCCTGCTATTCCTGGACGCGCACCTGGAGATCCCTACACCGGCAGAACGTGCGGCAAAATCTACGGGTGTGACCATGGCCAACCCTAAGTACCTGCAGTCTACAGACCCACTCTCCCCAATAATGGAAGGATGTGTTGCTCGGCCTTGATATATGCCTCCTAGCAGTACAAGTTACTGCCACCTTATATATACTGAACCGATAGCAATATGGCCTCATAGGTATTGCCTACATGTTAATAGTCCAAATAAAAACTGGAAGTGACCTTGATACAAATATGGTTGTGTGAACATCAAAGTACGGTTCGAAATTAATAAAGATGGGGCCTGGGGGAGTATGACTGAGCGCACTTTGGCCAAGTCTCTTGCTACCTATCAGATTCAGTTTAGCTACTTCCTCTGTCCCCAGTTATAAGACGTTTTATAATCAGGGTCAGAGGTAGTACAAAGGTTCTCCTTGTGCTACTGTAATTAGTCATGAAGCTTGCAGGCTGATATGTCTGCCTGCAGATTATGCTTTTTGTGTATTTAAACGATAATTCGCAATGATTTGCTCGTTTCCTTTTGAACACCACCTGCCAAGCAAGCGAAGAGGGGTGTTTCCCCTACGTCAGATTTTTGTGTGACCTTGATAAATAATGTCTCGATTCAAGGGCGACTTTCCACCGAGTAAAAGACCAAGGCTCCATATCAGTCCTCTCGCGGCAAGAATGGAAAACGTGTCCGGAGCCACCAGAGACGGTCTAGAGTTGTGCTTTCTCACGGATTGATAACATTAGTCTTGCTTATTTTTGTCTAAAACTTCATTTGTTTCTTGTGGTGGTGTCGGCGGCGATGATGGTTCTTAGTGAATTTTAGTCAGGGGTTCTCTTGTCCCAATCTTCTGTTTTTCTTCATGTTCTTTGCACGAGAGAGGGTCTTTCCATTGATCTTTCTACTTTTTTCTCCATGTTGTCTAGATAGGCCGGCATGGGAGGCAACCCAAAAACTCTGGCAGTGTGCCGCCTCATTCGAGCTCTCCTCTCGCCACCAACGAAGCAAAGCCCGTGTCGGCAATGGCAGCGGCCACGACAAGAAATGTATTGATTAGTGACCCTTTTTAGTAACGGTGGACGAAATGTGTTATATTACCGACATGCAAATAGAAAGAAGAATATCAAACCAACCCACATGACACATGATTTTACCGTGGAAAAAACCCTCCGGAGAGAAGGAAAAAATCATGGTGACTAACCAACAAATTTTCACTATATCGGGAGAGGTTACAACGTCGGGGATTTAAAACGATGAATATATAGAAGTCAAGACTAAGGTTGAAACTGATTCATACCTCCGGCTCCGCTAGAGCCCAGCCCTCCCGACGACGAGTCTCCGCTCTGCTCTGACAGATGATAGTCTTTATGTGAATTTGGATCGGAACTCACCAAACTCCACCTTGTGACGGATTCCATCTTGCAACATGAAAATAATCTTCTCCCTGAGCAACAAAGAAAACACTGTTGGCGTCTAAACAAGCACTAGGGGTAAACAGTTATACCAACTATGTTTGAGATTGAAACTTAGCAGCATGAATTGGCTTTGTCATTCTCAGAAGGATTATCATGGGTACTAATTTTGCATACCTTCAGGTTACCTTGAGCACAAATATCTATAGGGACTAGCTGAATGCCCGTGCGTTGCTACGGATGTATGAATTTTTTTTTACAGGAGGGGATATGTTTTTTGATTACGAGGGAAGCGGAACACTCCCTAGTTCCATTTGTATTGAAAAGAAACCACGTCATACAGTATCCGACTGTTAATCTAGTTCCATCCTTCTTTTACAAAACAATCAAAAACTACAAGTAGATAAATGAAAAATATCAGCAGGTTAACTGAAAAGAAGTAGACAGGAAGAAATGATTTCTGGATCCTCAGAAGAAAAAAAAGGATTTCTTGAACGAGACAGTGCACAAGATAATACTCTGAAGGTGTTATTTCCGAAAACTCGGATCCGTCCCTTTTTAGAAGATCCTTTTCAATTGCCTGCTGGAGTGCTGGTGCCCCTCCCAGAAGATGCAGCTCAGCACCTCGAGGGCGGCCAGATGCACCTCACCGGACTGCTTCAAACTTCTTCAGCTTGTTCAGATGCAGCTGTGTGACTTTGCCTGCATCTAGGAACAGAAAAGCTTCCCTCGGCATCAATGTCTGAAATTGGAGCTTTGCTCCAAACAGTTCAATCTATCGAATTGCTATATGAGGTATGGAACCAGCTTAGAAGAGCCTTTAAGCAAGGTCGAGGCAGTGGGAAAAATCACCGATAGTAAACATATGGACAAATGGTTTTAAAAGTGTGCTTAATGAGAGCAAATACATCCCACAACAAAAACATCCATATTGCCACGTAGTGCGAGCTGCTCCTCCTCCCAGAGACATGTATGAGAGGCCGCACTTGCCGTGTCCGTCCACCGTTCACGAGTCACTCCCTCCTTGCCACCGCACCGGCCTGTGACGACGCGCTGGCTGTGGCTCTCTGCCACCAGCTCGAAGCCGACCTGAACTTCCGCCACACGTTGCTCCCGATCTTGCGCCAGGGCGGCAGCCACGCAGTCGCACGAGTCGTTGCTCACCGCCGCCGCGCAAGGTGGGAAGGCCGTGCTCATTCATGTGTCGCGCTTCCACGCCATGGCCATCTTGTCCCACATGGACTTGCCATTGTGATTGTTCAGCCGCATTTTCTCCTTCTTCAGAGCCTTCAGCTACAGAGCAGGAACAAACACCATGAACTGTTCAGTCTACCACCACTCTGCTCTGCAAGAGTCTAATGGCGGATCAGCTCGATCCTAGACACACTGGCATGGCATACCTGGCTCTCGAAATGATCCAGTCTAACGAAGGCGTTCAGAGACTAATTCAGAGGCCCAAACGCCCAAGTCGAGAAAAAATGCGAGGGTGTACGGGAGAGGGGTTACCTCAGTTCGGAACGCCTCTATTTCTCTCCAGCCGCCATCGTGGTCGCGCTATGGTCCAGCCACCGACGAGCCACGATGCAGCGTCGCTCCCATGGTCACGTACAGATCGAGATAAGAAGGGGAAGGGAGAGACGGGATGTCGGGGCAAGATTTCGAGGGCGAGCGAGAGTCGCGAAGATGTATTTGATTTCCAAAAAAAAAGATACGATTTGATGGCGTGATTAGCGTCCTAGAGTTAGATTTTGGCAATTAAATTATGACTAGTTGGCATATACGCAACGCATGTGTTCATAGTCAACAATTTACAAGTAAGGCTCTGTGAAAACATGGGGTCACACTTATGTACATGCGGCTGAGTACATCCAATCAAGGTTTTGGTTACCGGTCCGGTAACCGGATATCCCGACCACCCCAGGAAATTGTTATCCCGGACAAAAAATCCCATAATTTTCGAAAATTTTAAATTTTAATAAAATCCCTTGGCAAATGATCAAATCGGGAACCAATTTTTTTGAAATTTTAAATTGTAATTTGCAAATTCATCCAGTAACCGGTCGGGATTTTCCGGTTACCGCGCCCCCCCTCGGGAATTTTTTCTACCAAAAACCAAAACCTTGCATCCAATCCAAAGGAATGTCTATGAAAACAAAAAGTAGCAAACGAGTGAGTTGAGATCATCAGGCAAACTGATTACCGAATTCACAGATCAACAATTACCACACGAAGTGCCTTGCTCCATCATTTTTAGCGAGCCTTGCTGCATCATCGTAGCACTCAGTCTAACTCAGATACCTGAAGAGACATCCAACTTTGGGATTCAGGGGCTTGGAAAGAGTGCGCCGCGGTGCTTTGTTAGGGGAGGATGATGCTTGGGTCGTTGGATGTCTCTCCAACCATGGATCTCAGACATAGCGTGCCGCTGGGATCCTCTTCCTCGTCGCCCCCATGTCAGGCTGGCGTGGCTCCATGAATCTCAGACACGGCGTGCGGCTGGGATCCTCTTCCTCGTCGCCCCCCGAGTCAGGCCGGCGCGGCGCTCTGGGCAAATCCTGTGGCCACGAGCGTGGCCGGCACTGGAGGAGCGCAGGAGAGCAAAACGACCGTGGCTGACTTACTTAGCCCATTATTGTCACAAACATGTACTCCCTCCAATCCGTTTTAAGTGTCGGAGGAAACATATGTATGAAGGCACATTTTATACCTGTACTAACAACACTTAGGAGTAGCTCTTTTGTTTGTTTTACATTGAAATCCACATTGAGCTGGTTATAGTGTAGTTCTGGCGGGAGTAATTTATTTGCTCTCTCTATTTATTCCTCCTAAACTAACAGCAATAAAACAAAATTCACCATATATGAGCATCTTGAATTCTTGATAGCCACGTTCATGGAGCACTCACTTACATGTAGATCCTCTTGGCTCTTGGGTCTCGCCCTCCCTCCCCCTCTTGCTCCTCAACGCGTGGAAGCAGCAGCAATGCCGTGAGGCTGCCGTCGGTCCTCCAACACCTGATGTGCAACCCGTTGTTGTACCACTCCATGGCTGACACTTGGCACCGGCTGACGCGCCTCTCGTGTATATCAGGCCCGGCGAGGTCCCAGTCATCGTCACCATCCAGTATCCTGAATTCTTGATGGCCCCTTTTACGAAGATGCGTGACGTCGATCAACTTCAGATATCCGAGTCTAGTCGAGCATGATGCAGAGTCCGCATCAAGAGCGCGCCGCCGCCGCGCCATATGGGTGTGTCGACCACGTCGTCGCCACTAGTAGAAAAAAGGGCAACAACACCGGTTCTATAGGGCCTTTAGTACCGGTTGAGCAACCGGTACTAATAAATCAGGACTAAAGGTTGCTCACGAACCGGTGTTAAAGGCCTCCACGTGGGCATAGCAGCGCGCGCAGGCGGAGGACCTTTAGTAAACCAGTACTAAAGGTCCCGGGAATTTTTTAATTTTATTTTCAGTTATATTCTCAATACTATTCTTAATTATTCTTATTTCCATTCTTAATTCTATTCCTAATTCTATTCTGAAATTTCTCACTTAGCCACACACTTAAACTAGTTATACACTTAATCTCAGGTCAAAGTACTTACTCTGGTCAAACTTCTCATTCGGTCACCCATCCTCAAACTGCTCCAGCCCGAGCACGCTTAACTTTTGATTTCCTTCCAAATTAGCTGCCAAATGAGAAGTTAGAACTTACTGATAATAGTATACTATCAATCATATTAACCCCTAAGTCATGATGTTACACTTTTTATTATTTAAATTTTCAAAATTTATTTTAATAAATACAATGATTATGTAATATATTTTCTGAATAAATAACAATGATTATGTAATAATATTTTTGAATAAATAACAGTGATTATGTAATAATATTTAATATGAAATAATTCATATCTTTAAATCCATTATTGTTTAAATTTTCAAAATTTATTTGAATAAATACAATGATTATGTAATATTTTTTTTGAATAAATAACAATGATTATGTAATAATATTTTGAATAAATAACAGTGATTATGTAATAATATTTAATATGAAATAATTCATATCTTTAAATTCGTAAATCAAAATTTGACAAATAAAATATCAAAATTGATTAGAAAAAAGAGAGGAATTCAAATATGCCATCCTATCAATCATATCTAGGAATTCAAATTGATTAGTTTTTTGTTTTTCATGTTTTAAACTTGTTTAAATGTTGGTCAAACTTAGATTTGACCAATATCAAAATAAGCATAAAAAATTCAAAAACTATCAAAGAAATAAAAAACCTGCGCACATAGTCTTAATAAGTCGTATACTGACGACTTAAGTTGATAAGCAAGGTATAGATACATTCGAACGAAAAATGCATGTATCTGGTGTGATATCTCAAAACTCAAACTAGGAAGTCTAATGTTGAAGAGAAGTGGTTTTGGATTTGCAACATAATTTTTTTTTAAACTCACCAAACTTTCATTTTAGAGTGACTAAGCAGGATCTAGACTTTGTTTTTCATTTTCATGTTTTAAACTTGTTTAAATATTGGTCAAACTTAGGTTTGACCAATTTCAAAATAAGCATAAAAAATTCAAAAAAAATAAAAAATAAAAAACCTGCGCACATAGTCTTAATATGTCGTATACTAACGACTCAAGTTGATAAATAAGGTCTAGATACATTTGAACAAAAAATGCATGTATCTGGTATGATATCTCAAAACTCAAACTAGGAAGTCTAATGTTGAAGAGAAGTGGTTTTGGATTT
Organism: Poa pratensis; assembly: GCA_947311845.1. Classification (NCBI taxonomy): domain Eukaryota; kingdom Viridiplantae; phylum Streptophyta; class Magnoliopsida; order Poales; family Poaceae; genus Poa; species Poa pratensis. Next base: position 26,777,333 of record CAMZMU010000068.1, read on the forward strand.
GCAACATATTTTTTTTAAAAAACTCACCAAACTATCATTTTTAGAGTGACTAAGAAGGATCCAGGCTTAGTTTTTTATTTTCATGTTTTAAACTTGTTTAAATGTTAGGTTTGACCAATTTCAAAATAAGCATAAAAAATTCAAAAACAATAATTTTTTTGAAAAACCTGCGCACATAGTCTTAATATGTCGTATACTAACGACTCAAGTTGATAAACAAGGTATAGATACATTCGAACAAAAAATGCATGTATCTGGTGTGATATCTCAAAATTCAAACTAGAAAGTCTAAGGTTGAAGAGAATTGGTTTTGGATTTGCAACATGAAATTTTGAAAAAACTCACCAAATTTTCATTTTGGAGTGACTAAGAAGAATCCAGGCTTAATTTTTTGTTTTCATGTTTTAAACTTGTTTAAATGTTGGTCAAACTTAGGTTTGACCAATTTCAAAATAAGCATAAAAAATTTAAAAACAATCAAAAAATTGAAAAACTTGCGCACATAGTCTTAATATGTCGTATACTAACGACTCAAGTTGATAAACAAGGTATAGATGCATTCGAGCGAAAAATGCATGTATCTGGTATGATATCTGAAAACTCAAACTAGGAAGTCTAATATTGAAGAGAATTAGTTTTAGATTTATAACATGAAATTTTCAAAAAACTCACCAAACTGTTCCAACTGCAGTCAATTTGACAAAACCATCAATTCACATCAACTATCCGACACTTATACTACACGCGTCAAGGTGCATCAGATGACGTGGTGAACATTTACAGGCATGTAATTTCAACTGGACGTCAAGTGCAGTCACAGGATGTCAACATTGCAAATATAATCTATAAAATGTGTAGTCATTTTACGAACGAAGCGTTACATCCGCCTGTTCGGTTCCGCAGGCATTTATCGATCTATGCGCCGTCGCACTGAAATCATCTCTATCCTCCTCACACATAAAACCCCCAATGCGTATGCGGTTCCAAAGTAGTTCCTCTCTCTTCGCCCAAAAAAACTCATTATCTCCGACCTCTTTCTCTCTACCAAAACCCCATTCTCTCGGCCATGGCGGACGAATGGTGGCAAAACGATGTCATTCCGAGCGATTCGGACAGCGAGGGCAACCCCATCCAGTGGTGGGACGAGGACAACGGGCACTGGCAGGAAAACCTCAACAGCAACGACGACGGTGAGGGCGACGAGGACAGCCAAGGCGAGGGCGACGACGATGGCCACGGCTCCGACTCCGACCCCGATTCCGACAACGACGATGAGGAGGAGGAAGTAAATAACCCTTAAATGAGTTTATGTCGATTTTTGAAAGTAATTTTGCCAAATTAAATGTGTTTTTGTGATCCAAAAGATCATATCGTTGTCATATTTGGATTCCTCACATTTTTAATTGATTTAGATATTTTATTTGTTAAATTTTGATTTACGGATTTAAAGATGAATTATTTCGTATTTAGGTACTAAAGGTCTCGCCGTGGGGCCCTCACTGCAGCTGTCTGGCCCAACCCTTTTGTACCGGTTGGTATTACCAACTGGTGTTAAAGGTCCGCACCAACCGGGACGGTTGCCTGCCGGCCGCCTCGCACTCTGGAACCGGTACTAAAGCCCCTTTTAGTACCGGTTCCTGTTAAACCGGTGCAGAAAGGCCGCACCGAAGCCTCTGTTTCTACTAGTGCGCGAGTTCGGTGTCCTATGCTCCTCCGTCATAAATTTCCCCAACAATCGATTTTATTTTGATCGCATCTTCTGTTAATCTATATTACTATTAAAAGAGAAAACTTCTCTTGCTGGGACACTTTAAATCTGAGCCGTTCAATATCCGATCAACGGCTCAGATCGTCCCAATGTTTGACAACTCAACATTGCCCAGTTTGGACGGTTTTGCCCTCCCACCAAATCACATAATACTGCTAGATTGCCACCGTACCCCTTCGTTTCTTTTATTTTTGCTCTCCCGCAACAATCCTTCCACCCACTCAAACACGTGTGCCGCGCCCTGCCTTAGCCTGCTTGGAATCGTCCGCCGCGTCGTCTCCCTCGAGCTGGTTTCGTGTGGTACGTCTGGTACGTGCTATGCAGCCCACAAATCAGTCCAACTCCGTTACGAATAACTCCCGATTCTGCTACAACCGAGTACGAGAGATGAGCAGGTGCTACAACCGAGTACGAGAGATGAACAGGTCCGGCCGGGGCAGCGAGCAACTCGAGGCGCAGACCTTCGCGGCGGCGCCATGGCAGTCGGGCGTCGGAGGCGGCCGTTGGCGGGGAGCGCATGGGGATCGTGTTCGAAGAACCGCGCCGCCGCCGCGTGGGATCGTGGTCGAAGACCCGCGTGCCCTCTGCGCAGCCTCACGACCGGCAACGGCGAAGAAATTGCGTCACCTCGAGTCACAAACGGAGCGGAACGGAGGACATATCAAGTTGAAAGCCATGCCGCGAGGAATTGTCACGTCCTTGTGCTATGCCACGATCGAGTAGTTGCCGGGATGTTCTACGCCCGGCAAGTTGTACGTACGCCACACGGCCACAGCATCGCATTGGAGCTCATCGTCTAGCATATCATTGGAGGTGCAGGTGCCTGCCAGCCGCCAGGCCAACACGACACGCCCGGCGCCAAGTTCGCCGGCACGTCGCCCGCCACCGCACGCAGGACCTCGCCATGTCCGTTGTTGCAGCTAACATCGTCATGGAAGAGATGACCACGGCCGAGAAGGCTACCTCCTGTCTAGCGTCGGGCATAATTTCTAGCTACCAGTGAAGTCATCCCCTATGCCGATGCTGAGTTGCTGACTTTGCCCGTGCCGCTCTCATTACCGATAATCTTCATGCCATGTCTTCATCACGTCATGCCGTCGGGGGGTTGGGCCTGGTGTGCTTATACGGCCATAAAGCCATAGATGTATTACGTATATCTTTGCGGCGTACAGGACTGCAGGTACCGCCCGGACGTGAGCAGCCGATTGCCTAGCTAGGCGAGCATGGCCACAAGAACATTAGCACATACAAGCAAAGACACGAGCTTCAAGCTGTGCAATTGTGCATAGGCTAACAAGCTAATGCCCTTGCGTCACGTGTTCCTATGCCTGCTCCATCCAAACCAATATATACGTCCCTCGACAGCAAGACAAGGCATGCGGCCAACGAGTTTTGCCAGGCGTTTAGCTTCATATGGGCCAAATATGAACGACATGTGTTTTCTTTATAATCTGAACCCGAGCACAAATTCAGTTTGAGTTGGTTCAGGTTACTCCAACTTGCACTTATCTTTTTTTACTCTAAGATTAATTTCGTTGTAAATGGTTTTGAAAATATGTGCGATACCGAACAGTATTTTTCTAGATAATTTAACAAGTGTTTTTCTGCATGATAATTTAGTACTTTTGGATGCCCATGTTGTATACAAGGAAAAAAGGAAAGTAAGTTGTGTTTTTATTTATTTTGTGAAGATTGTTGTATAATGGAACATGTAAGGAATTGAAATACGAGAGAAAGCCAGCGTACTTCTAAAATATTAACAAAACAAAAAATCATAGTTTAATTGAAAATATAATATGTTCAATTTACTTTAGTATGTTCAATTTTTTTAGTTCAATCATAATTTTCTTCACATTGCTATGCTTAATTTGGTCAACTCGTGAGTGCATTTGAATCGTCGGAGTTGTATATAACATATTATAATACATGAAAAGTAAACTCATTACAAAGAGGAATGATATTTAAACAAAATATATCGTGTTCTATTTTGGAGATGTGCGTTGCACGTGCAAATCAACGATATAGACTCTAGTTCAATAAAAAAGCAATCGGTTTCCAAAATCATCCGGATATAGACTCTAGTCATACACGTACAAGCCACACGTAGAGATCGATGGGACACGTGACGTACAAACCAAAGCCACCCACCTATCGAGACCAAACCGGATTTGGCCCTTCTTTTTCTTCTTGTACGCGTGGATGTCTTTTTTTTTTGCTCTACAGACCAAATCGGAGAGCTCGCGTTTCTTTATTTCCAACTTTAGGATAAAAAATGGTTTGACTTGGTCAAAATTGTTTGGTGCTCGACATGGAGACAATCTGAATCATTGATCGAAAATTAAATGGATAAGATTTAATATATTCCAACATGTTTGCTCTTTTAATATTAGTATAGATAACGAGGAGGATTTTGGTAAGTGTTTAAGAAAATGATGGGATATTTAGCAAGTTTCTTAGACAAGTAGGGACGACCAAAAAGTGATTGGATGGATGGTTAGATATTGGGTGGAGACTTTGAGATTAGATTGGACGGTCTGGATGCGTTTAATAATGAGTGTTGAGTGTTTTAGAGATGACCAACCATCACCAACACCCATTTAATAATAAAGATTTCTGCTACAACCCGTGGGTATCCTTGTAGTTCATATAACAAATAGACACGGCCAACACACTAAATTGCTACCTACGTCCATAAAGGAACAATGAAAAAGTGCCGTGAATTATTAAGGTATCAAAAGCTTTTTTTCCAATGCTCGAAACAATATTGGACACATTAGTAAAATGCCCTCGATGAAACAAAAATTATGAGAATAATGCAAGTTATCCACAACACCCACTATTTTATCCAACCAATTATCCATATCATCTCCACTAACCATCATTAATAATAGCATATCTTACATGCAACCGTAAGAGGTAGCGGTTATTTCTAGAAATCGATGTCGGGGCTCGTTTGGTTAAAAATATATCTTGCATGCAACCTAGCCATATCATCTATTTTTCTGCCATACAATTGTCCACGTCACTATTTTTTAGTTCTCAAATATAGCAATTTCTCGTCAATTAAATTTAGTCTCTCAACTATTGTGACCAATTGAATCTGGCATACTTATGTACATAATTTAATATTTATGTGTAGATTGCTTATAAGGATCCCACTGCCACCAGGAGTATATCCTTCTATCTATACTACTAATAAAATCAAACATGTTGGGATATATTAAATTTCAGCCATTTAAATCCGATCCACGACCCAGATCCTTTCAATGTTTGAGCCACTCAACACACACCCCTTTTGTACCTTTTTCTCTCCCACCAAATCACATAAGACTACCAAAGTACCATCCTACATTGTCCAAATAAATAAAATATAACTTTGGTTGTTTAGAACCGGGAAAATCATTATACGCGTGCCACTACGACATTGTTGGAGGATTGAACAAATTATTAAGATTACATGTGCATTGCACGTACACTATTACTAGTTTTGTATAACAAACACACACACGGACGACACACTAAATTGCAAGCTATGTCCGTAAACTATCTGGGAACCAAAAAAGTGCTGCGAATTATTACCCTGTCAAGAGCTCTCAATTTTTGCTAGTGCTGGAAACATTATTAGACACGTTAGTAAAATGTCCTCGACGATACAAATTAATATTTGAGACGCACGTTGGTGAAGTGGGTCAAATCAAGGTGCGCCGGGATATTTTTCCTTGTTAACAGTGACCTATTAGCGAGTGTGGCAACACCAACACGACCGGAGAGGCGGAGACCCAGTTTGGTTTATCAGGTCGTCGTCGTCTTGTTGGGTCCTCTTGGCTGTCTCTTGCATTGCCTAGCACCAGCCTTGACTAACCGGGGAAAAAGGACTCCTCACGTCTGCGTACCAATATACGATGATTATCTTCCGCGGGAAAATGCACTAACGCACCAGTCTCGAAGCTGCCAAAGCTTACACCCTTGTGCACCACACTTAGCTGAGCTTGGGAAAAAAATTATATCGAAACCCAAGGGCCAGCATGATCTTTTTTCCACATCGGGATTGTTGGCTATATATACGGGCTTCAGCAAGCACTACTGCATCAGGACATATACACAGCTCAAGCTCATCAGCCAGCCAAACTGAACTGAGCTCGGATATGGGGTCTTTCGCCAGAGCTGCGCGTTTCCTGGTGCTCCTCCAGATAGCCCTGTTCGTCATCTCCGCTGTGATCATGAGCAGTTCCGTCTGCGACGGAGCCCGTGACTTGGGTGGTTAGTGCTTCCAAACTGCTCATTCCATCATCTTCTTCCTCATAGCCGTCGTCGCATGCTAGCTTCATCATCTTGAAACATACTTTTCTGAAATTCTCACTTTAGTAGCTCTAACTAAGTAATTGATCATGGATGCTATCGCTTACGTTTTCTCTGCAGGATCAGTTGGCTACGGTCCTTTTGACCCTCACCGTCCTGGTAAGCCCTACACCGGCCGTGGGTGCATCGGAATTTACAACTGCCCGGCAGCACCAGGTCCGCCGACCCCCTCTCCGAACAGTGGAGCAATTGGCCGGCCTTCATAGATGTCTCCCCCCGCCCCCCACCCCCCCCCCCCCCCCCCCCCCCCCCCCCCCCCCCCAACGGTGCAACTTACTAGCACCTACATGTACTGAATCGACAATAATATCGTACTTACATTTCAATATTTCGAATAAAGCTGGATGTCTGGCCCGAATATGAATATTTTTTTAGGATAAGATGATCGTACCACCGCTCCAATAGATAGAATAGAATTGACCCAGTTTATAGAAAAACCGGGCCCAAAAACCATACAAATTATACAAAACCCTCTTTTTGAGGAAAATAGGGCAAAAAAAACCGCACAGACAAAGCGACCCGCCGCCCACACGACACAAGTCCATCAAACGCCACAACACACGCCACCCGTTCCGGGGCAGCCGCCAATGCGAAGCAACCAGATCGACCATCGCGCTGCCCAAAAACGATCCAGTCATGGTCGACGAACCCTCTGCCGGGCAATCTTCATTCAGGTTGCCACCAAAACCACCCTGTTCCGGGGCCTCCGCCCTGGCGTAGCAACCAGATCAACCTTTGCATTGCGCGTATGCGATCCAGTCAGGTCGACGAACCCTCTGCCCGAACAGTCTTCATCCAGGTCCCACACAGACCCACGCTAAACAACGGCTCTACCTCATGGAACCATCATAGCGTGGGAGACCGAGGCCGCCGCCTCGACATCCACCACTGTCCGGGGCCGCTGCCCCGGGATCCGCCTCCCTCGACCACGGAGCCATCTGCACATCCACCGCGAATCCGTCGCACCGGGAGGGCCAATGACTCCAACACGACGCCTCCAACAAGGTAGCTCCCGACGGAGCTTAGGCTTTCACCCGGGATCATCGGACAACTCTTGTCGGGCCGGGTGTCGATGCTCCACAACGATGGAAACAAGAAGGAGAACGGTGCCAAACGGCGTCGCCATCGATCGTTGGCACCGACCGGACTCATTGCAAGGCTCTCTCCCGGATTTCGACCCACCCGCAAAGCTCAGGGAGCAGCTAAGATGGCCAGGTGCATCCGTGGCCGACCGCCTAGCTCCACCGCGCTGGACTCCTCCACGCCCTGACCTCCTCCACACATGGGCCTCTTCTTCTAGCTCTCTCCGACCGCTTGCCGCCCGCACGGCCTGCCAGGCCCAGATCGAGCCCAAGCAGGCCCGGTCTGCAGGTGCACCGCACGGGCGAGGACCTTTCGCACCGATGGCGCCCACGCGCCGCACCGCCGACAAAAGACCTCGCCCGCCTCCCGAGCCCGCCGGCTCGGCTTCCCCAGCCCCGACCGCCACTGCCCCCGCGCCAGTCTTCCACCTCTCGAGACGCGAGAACCATCCCCCCGACCACCTTTTTGGCAGCGGGGGGCGCCGCCACTGCCGCGGACGAAGCCAGCTACGGCAGCGGCAAGAGGGCAGGACGGGAAAGAGGGTGTGGCGGCGCGGGTTGACAATGTTTCTAAAATAACATTTTTTCAATGTTTTAATATAAACAAAATAAATATAATATGAACCTTGTAAATAGTTAGAATATCATTTTCTTTTGATTATATATAAATAATATATACATACGTATAACTCTTTCAATCATGCTTGTATGTACAGACTAGTCTATGTATATACTAGTCACAGACAATCCAAATAATGGATCGCTTGACTCTTTAGAATCATCATGTGACAACTAGGAAAAGGTGAACCGATCCATTCACTGGATCTTCTGTGTACTATGTAACAATATTTCTTTTTAAATCAGGACATTGCAGTGCTAGCTACACATAATCCAAACAATGGATCTCTTTACTCACAGCTTCACCATGGGATCGTGACAACGTGAACCGATCCATTCACTAGATCTTCAATGCATCAACCAGTTCCCCCGACGCCCACGCTCAAGAAGAAGGAGAGACGCCGCCAGGCTGCCAGAATCCCTCTCCCCGGCCGCGCGCCCGGCCTATCACCGACTTCTTCCTCTCGACTCCAGCGCGTCCTCGTCTTCTTCCTCTCCGGCCAAAGCTCCACCGAGCCATTTCCGCCGTCCTCGACCTCCTCCGTCCTCGCCGAGCACACGCACGCCAGGAGCAACTCCGGTGATGTAGCCTCCTGTCGCCTCCACCGTCGCGGCTCCGTCGCCGCTCCTGTCGCCGCTCTGTCACCGTTCCTATCGCCTCCACCGTCGCGGCTCTGTCGCGCCCAAGGATGCCCACGCTGCTGCTGCACCCACGCTGCTCACGATGCCGTCGCCTCCCCGAGGTGCTCATGCCCCTCTTCCCTGCCAATTCGTCTAGGTGTTTGATGAATTGCTACTGCCAAAAATCATGTAGTGTTAGTTCTAGCAATTTTTTTGTTGAACTTTAACAATTATGCAACTTTTGTTATAAATAATTTGTTGAACTTTAACAATTATGCAAATTTTTGTGTATAATTTGTTGCCCAATTTTAACAATCATGAATTGCTACTGCCAATAATTTGTTGAACTTTAACTTTTAGCCATTTTTAACATTGTTTAAAATTTGTGTATGAAAATTGTTAAATGACACTTTAACAATTATGCAAATTTTTGTGTATAATTTGTTGCCCATTTTTAACAATCATGAATTGCTACTGCCAATAATTTATTGAACTTTAACTTTTAGCCATTTTTAACATTGTTTAAAATTTGTGTATGAAAATTGTTAAATGACACTTTAACAATTATGCAAATTTTTGTGTATAATTTGTTGCCCATTTTTAACAATCATGAATTGCTACGGCCAATAATTTGTTTAATTTTAACTTTTAGCCATTTTTAACATTGTTTAAAATTTGTGTATGAAAATTGTTAAATGACACTTTAACAATTATGCAAATTTTTGTGTATAATTTGTTACCCATTTTTAACAATCATGAATTGCTACTGCCAATAATTTGTTGAAATTTAACTTTTAGCCATTTTTAACATTGCTTAAAATTTGTGTATGAAAATTGTTAAATGACACTTTAACAATTATGCTGCACATTTTGTTTGATTATTCAAAATGACGCTTTGCAAGATTTTTCCTAAGATTTATATAAACACTTTGCATATTTAGGTGACATGTGACCAAAATTGATTGCAGGGACATTGAGCTACGGATGCCCCCGGCAGAGACGAGGAGGGTGAAGACTGAATCTATCAGATTATATATGAGAGTGCCCGTGGAGAAGATGCCGGTGGAGAAGATGACGATTTCAGCTCACAATTTCTGAACGACTCCGGTGAGGGAGTTGAGCTAGAAGCAGAAGAAAGGAGAGACGACGAAGTGCCCTTAACAAATTCCGGCGAGGTATATATATTAAGCCTCTGTTGATCATTAGATGCATTAATTGATTTGTATTGCACTTACTAACGAATCATTTTTCTTTTAGCCATCCGGATCGAGCCAATCAGCTGCTAAAAGGCAAAAAAGGCAACGAGTCCCGAACAAAAGTTGGACGATGGTGCAAGGATATCGATCGACACAGTTGGTGATGATTGCGAGCCGCCGTAAATTTATAAATCAATGCGGAGTTCTTGTTAGGGACATGGTCCCGATCATCCTTGAAGAATAGCATAAGCCGAAGGACGACAACAATGGAGCTAGTTATGTCGACCAAAGAAGAAAAGATTTGCTTTGGGAGACGCTCTTGACACATGTCAACCTACCGCCAGGTCTCACAGATGACAAGAAGGAGAAAGTCAAGCAGTGGACTTTTAAGAAAATGGCCACACAATTCCAGAGTTGGAAGAAAACATTATGGAGAAATTATCTATCGGCGGAGAAACAAGATCCAGATTTCACTGGAGCACTAGTGAAGATAAAACATGACTGACCCGCATTTGTGAAGATAAAAGAATCGTCTGCCGCTGTGGCCCGATCGGAAATAAATAACGCAAATGCTGCGAAGAAGAAATATCACCATACTTTGGAAACAGGTGGGCGTAGAATTGTGCCGTCGGCGTATCGGGGTATTCCTGTAGTGAAGGGGCCATATTTGGCAAAAAAAAAACAACTCGAAGCAAGACGTCATGGTCGTCGCTGTGTTGAGTCGTCGGCTCACCCATTTCTCTCTTGCCGGTCGTCCACCGCCAAGTTGTCACCACTCACCACCAGAATCCAGCCTACTAATCGGAGAAATTTACGCAATCACGTACATCAGTACATGTGCCAACCAAAAAGAGTGTGATCAATTTCAACTTCAAAATGCACCAGCAAAAAGCTTGATCGCAACGGTCGCTGGAAAATGCCCGAGAAAAGGTATATGGAAATTAAGGGGGGCAACGACTACACTTTACATGCGAGCCTTCAGAAGTGAGAAGAAACATATACACAGCTCGAACTCGTCTCGTGATAGCTAGTAAAGTAAGCCCCGACGATGGCGTCCTTCGCTAGAGCTTCCCGTTTCAAGGTGCTCCTGAAGATCACGCTGCTCGTCGTACCCGTGGTTCTAATGAGCAGCTCCGTTTGCCACGGAGCTGGCAGCATCAGTGGTCAGTGCTTTCAGACTGCTCAATTCATCCTCGTCGTCGTCTCCTCCTCTTTGAAGCAAGGCTCTTATCCATGCTGTAACTGATTAGTTGTGACTGAATATTAATGCATGCTTGCGTTTTCTTTCCAGACCCTGTTATTCTGAAACCCCATCCTGCGTGCACTGGAACCTGCGCACATCGAGGTGGACCCTACTCTGGCCGTCCGAATTACCGCTACCCCCAGAGTCCGTCCACCGAACAATCACTATCAGGGAATAGGCCTTCTGTGGCGCACCCATTTTGCCTTCAATCGTCACCACAAAAATTTGAATTATGTGGCGCACCCCCTCGTGCGCCACAGAAATCCCAACATTCTGTGGCGCACCCAGTTCCATGCGCCACAAAAACTGTTTTAGTGGCGCATGCGCAGGGGGTGCGCCACAGAAAAGGGTGCGCCACAGAAAAAAACCATGCGCCATAGAATCTCTGTACAGGTATTTGGAATTTGCTGCTGCCCGTTGTACAAATAGAGGTATATTACAGGAATACAGGTATATTACAGTATTTATACAGATATAACAGAAACAATAATATATTTTGACAGGTATATGAAAACAGAAGTATTACTATGTCATCACATTACTTATATCCCGAGATACATACATATAGTGACAAGTGCGGAATTTTTACACAAGTGTTTGATACAATAGTTCATCATGTCACACGTTACAAATGAAATGGCCACCGCCTACACTAGGATCAAATCGAGTGCATCGGCGATGATGGTAAGCAAGAGCGGGAGCACGACGATCATGGAGCCTTTTTCTTGAGTGGCGCCGGGAACGGTTTATTCATATCTTTCGTCGTCCACGTCCTGTCGTCATTCTGCAACTCTAGGCGTTCTTCGATGTCCCTCTGACACAATCCTGGAGATGGATTGGGATATATATTGGTTAATAATATAAATAGAGTATGATTTATTCATCTAAGTGGATAAGTATAATAAAAGAAAATAAAGAAGCACTTCTTGCGAGTGAGGCAAGTCTTTCTTTTATAATACATTCTACCTCGGCCGCGGTAGTTCAAGGCCCCCTACTGTGTTGACATCTTCGACGATGATTTCCAATAACTTCGTCTGGATGCGATGGAAGTCTTCTCTAATATCAGCATCGGTGAGCTTCTCGTCAAGTTTGACCCAATCTCACATACAAGATGGCATCCTCAATTGCTCTTCATCTCGGACATACCCTTTAAGTTGATGGAGGGCGTAGAAGGCATCCTTCACGCTGCCAGGCTGCTGCTTGAGGCAATGGAACTCGGTCACATGCTTGAACCGGTGCTTCTTGTCTTTCGTAAAAGGTTCCGACTTATTTTCGAAGGCGCCTCCCTTTTGGGCGTAGCCCTCGATAGTATCATCGAGAACACTCTTTATTCTGGTGTAGTCTTTCTTCCTCTGCACACTCCCCGAGTCGAAATAAGTGGCAAGGGATCACCCCGGGTTTAGGACGATGAGGATGCAGAACGTGTCCCTGCTCAACACAATTGAAACGGAATGTTGGAAAGGATCAGCAATGGAAGAAATCGATAAGAAAGCATAAGTTACGACGGCGGCGAGCGGATGTGTACTTACTCGGAAAAGAAAGGCACAAGAAGGCTGCTCTTCCTCTTGTTTTTTAGCATGAACCTCTGGAGGTACTCCGTCGCCCTGCTCCGTGTCCTTGATCCTTCCACCAGCTGGCTGTCACGCATGTAGTAGGGATCCGCTACCGCGACGTGCAGGAGATTATCTCTCGAGATCTTCATCGCCGCATTGAGCGCGTACAGGCGGACCAAGTTATAGTTCAGCCGTTTAAAGTGAAATAGATTGAAGACGTCCTCGTACGCTATGAAGAACAGATCCGCGGGGGCTTCACGGACGAAGTCGAACTCATCATCCATTAGCACTTGGACCGTGAACACCGGGTAATTTGGATACTTGTCTTTAAGAAGGAGGCCCTCTAGGTGTAGGATAGATTGATGCAAAGAGTGCATGTGTCCATATGCGAAGCAGAGCATCTCCGGAGGCAGTATCGGTTTACCAGCTTCATGAACTCGGTGCGCCAAGCCATCTGGACGGGGTGGTACCAAGTCTTCACGACCCCGGATAATCATAGGAGGTGGCTGGCTCGAAGAGGCGCCTAACTTTCTCTTCCTGTGCTTCTTGGTCTTCACCTCCCTGGAAGCCCCTCGCGAACCGTATTCCGTATTGTGCCAGGGATGAAAACGTTAGTCGGTTTGTCTAGACCTTCATCACCGGTCGCTGGAGGCGTCTCTTGAGATAAACCCTGGAAGGTCAGGCGCTGCGTGCATGTAGTGGGACGAGCAGGTTGATCGGCGTGAGCACGGAAGGGTTCGTCATCCACAGGAGGCATGTATATATCTTTGCTGGCGCCAGTGTTGAGGAAGGCATCGATGTCGACATTCTCATCATCATCGTCATCGTTGCCATCAAGTTGAGGTGCAAAGGCGTTGCCAAATTGGTACGGTTGCGGTTCAGACGCTCCCAACAGTTTTAAGTGGCGGCTGGTGGTGGCGACGACCGCCGGTTCCTTCCGGCGGTGGCGACGGCTGCAGGCTTCGAGGGCTTCGGGGGACGGATCGGGGCGGCCCGGAACTTCGAGGTGGCGCCGGTGGTGCGCCTGCACCCCTCATCAAGAAGACCCCCCCCCCCCCCCCAAGACGAATCTGGTTCTTCGGCCATGGCGTGACCCAATTGGGGCACTTTCCAAGGACCATGTGGTCATCGGCTCCCGGAGGTTGAATGGGGGGGTCGATGTCAAAAAACGCAGACACTACCGTAACTACCTTGACCTTCATATTGGCCTCATCCATTCTAGTGTGGTGCATTTGGCGGCTCTTTGGTTGTATGACAAGGCCCGCAGCAACTTCCTTCAACTCGCCGCCGGCCTCTACCCTATGCAGGAGTATGCAAGGGGAGTCCTGAGTCAACAGCACATGTTGGGCATCATGAGATGGCAGTTATCAAAGCAGGCATAGTTATAGAAGATGACGCGGACTAACTAATTAGTTACCTTGGTGATGGCGTCCAGCTCGGCTAATGTCGAGACAAGGGCGCTGGTGCCGACGGCCGGACTGTTATTCTTGGGTGCCGGTACTGTAGGGGGCGTCGGTGCGACCAAATGGAGCGGCGGCTGCGCCGCGGCGTTGGGCGGCGGGGTCACCAGGTCCGGCGACAGGTTTTGCTGGTTCATGGTGGAGTTGCTGTCGGAGAAGCTGGGCACGTGTATCGGCCCCTGTTGACCTCCCGCATTCCAGGCAGCTATCCCCTCCAATAACGCAGGGGGAAACATCTCCCGGAGCCTGTCGGTCACTAACTTGTCAACCGTGCTGGAGTCCACTTTTTCCTTCTCTAGTGACTCCACATTCTTCCTTAGCTCCACAACCTCGGCTCTATCCTTGGACTGCTTCCTCCTCTCCTTTCTGGTCGCGCCGCCGTCCGAGCTGTAGTACTCTGTGAACTTCATGCTCGTACCAAAGCCGGACACATGGCCAGCTGAACTCGGCGGCGCCGACTTGTCCCTATTCTTGAAAACGTTTGTCGCCCTGTTGAAAGTCGTGTCCCACGGTTCCGTCGACCCCTGGGACGACGGGCCGGCCTCAGCGTCAGCCGTCAACTCTTTCTCCTGCAGACAAAGGTGAACCCACTTAGAAATTTGGCTTTGTTATCGATCTAATTAGATCAACGCAATGGACTTTGAGATATCTGTGGTAATTAAATTCCCTTACCAGCACTTTCTCGAACTCCCTCACATCCTGATCGTCGGTAATGAATTCCCCAGTCTTCCAGTCCAGATGGTAGCGGGACCGGACAAAGTTCCGGATCTGCTCGTCTGTGAATCTTTCCCACGGGTTTTCTTTTCCAAGACGTGCAATCTCGGCATCCTCCTTGTCCCAAACGCGCTTTTTCCCTCGGTAACCGCCGCTTCCCAATGGTGGTTACCTATGTTCAGCTCCCGCATGTCCTTCCCCCACTGGGTCCATTTTTTAACCTCCTCAGATTTTAAGTTCAACTTGAAATCCTCGAACTCTTCTTCGGTGATGTGCAGGTCTTTTTTACTAATCTCATCCCAGCTGTCACCCTTCAATCTTGCTCTTCACCCAGCTTTTCCAGCTGCTCAAGGCGGTGCTCATCTTCATGATGGCGAAACTGTCCACCTTTTTGTTGAACGGCAGCGGGAACGTGTATCGTTGGTGAACCCTCTTGAGGAGGTGTTCGACCAAAGCCTCATTGGCTGTGCTTCTGAGGTCCTTCGTGTTGATCGACACGCTTTCCCAGAGGATGCACCCTAGTTGCATGCTGTACCCTGAGGCAATATTCTCAGGCGCCACTGGTAGGCCACTTGCCGTGACCTCAGTGAACATGTCCGTGACATTGCCGACCGATTGTGGTGTTCGATCCTTCCTTGGCTTCTTCTTCTTCTGAGCGGCCGGGTTGCTGCCACCAATACCACCATCCGTGTGGTCACCGCCATTGGAGGTGGTGGTGTCATCCTCATGGCCGCCGTGACCTTCTCCTGGGTTGTATTCGGGGTCGTCCTCCCGTCCCTCTTGCTCATCGTCGGGACGGTCGGCGCCACTAGTGGCGGCGGCATCCTCCTCCTCCCAGAACGACTTGTTCTTTTCTCTAGCTTTTTCTTCGACGCTCATGCGCTTAGAAGTGTCGGGCTCCGCGTCGGCCGACATCTTTGCACTGCATTAAAAAGAGGCAAAAAGTTAGTACAACAAAAATATAAGAAAAAAATCACTTACTTAAGTACTAAGATACCCGGCTCATGCATTAGTCGCAATACCCCATATGTCCTTTTTTTTAGCAAAGTCATGCTAAAATTCACGAAAAAATTCGGCATGACTTTTGCTCAAAAAGGGACAGATGGAGTACCTGAATTTGCCAGAACGGAAGTCAATCGACGTTCCGGCAATCTCAAGGGTCTCGGGGTACCTGCATAGATTTCTCAAAATATCCACATCTCCGGCCGGCATCTCCACGACACGATGGTCGGAGCACAAACAACCACGACATGATGGTCGTGTAGCACAGAACACAAGCACACATGCACAACCTCTCGGGGTACCTGCAAATATTTCACAAATCGATTCCAAGGGCGTCTTCTTGCCTAGCACACACAAGCACCTCTGCACCTGTACAACCAAAAAAAGGATCATGAAATTATATAAGTAAAAAATCTGAAGAATCTCGTGCTTGTGTATTAGGAACTTATATTGGATATCTTCGAAAATTGTGTTTGTGTGCCCACATAGACAGAAGAATATATCTGTGTTAGAGGCTTATGAAGACATCAAAGCGAAGCTAAATGTGAACTTTTTTACATGAAAATTATTATACTGTCCTGCTGATCCGAAATCACAAAATATTCAGAACACAAGCACCAACATTTGAAAATGGAAGGCCATATAGTTCTCTGAATTGGCATTGGTTGCCTAAAATGAAAATATTCCCAACAATTCAAGGACTGGTTAATTACAGCAGCAATTTTTTCTTACTCTTGTAAATTCTGGAAATTGTTTTCAACCAAACCTTTTCAAATGTTCTCCAAACATTCTTTTTCTTCTTCTAACCATGCACATGAATTGCCAAATTAGGGAAAAATAAGGAATAGCAGGGAATAGAACATTCTATACATGAAAATGATCCATATCAGACTAGGTAATTGTGGCGGCTAAGCTTTCCTTGCAATAGAGCAACCTAATTTGAACTAAATTCAACAGTAAAGGGGCCAATTTGCACAGTTTGAATGCAGATTGCATAGGGATAAACTGGGGAATTTTATCGAACACCCTGTGAGCAAAGAAGAGAAACTCGGGGAGGGAAGGGAGGGGGAGGTCGCAGCACCTCGCGAAGGAAGGGAGGGGAGGTCGTCGATGGCCGGCGGTGGAGGTGCTCCTTGTCGGCGCGGATGGGCGGCAGACGGACGCGCCGGTGTCGAGGTGCCGCGGCGGACGGGTCCGAGCTCACGTGGGCCGAGCGTGGCGGGTCCGAGCGCAGTGCGGATGGCAGACGGCGGCTCGAGCGCGTGGACGCGCCGTCGTTGAGGTGCCGTGGCGGACGGGTTGGCACAGGGGGCGGCCGGCGGTGAGTTGGCGTCGAGGTTCGTCGCGTCGCGAGCGCGTGCGGGGCGGTTCTGTGACTTGCGAATTTGGAAGAGAGAGAGGCCGGCGCGGGGAGGGCCCCACATGTAAGTGGGCTTAGAAACATTCTGTGGCGCATCCCAGCCTGAGTGCGCCACAGAAATGTGAGATTCTGTGGCGCATCCCAGCATGGGTGCTCCACAGAAATATGAGATTCTGTGGCGCATCTGTAACAGCCCGAAGTGGAAAACCTAAAAAACCGTGTAATTTTTCCGCTTTTGCGTACATTGCATCATGGCATACATGCATCATGTCATCAATCTCAAATTGCTAAACAACACACTATTTGTTTGGGCAATATCCGAAACCAAATGCCAAAATTGCTCTAACAAACTTCAACACAATGAAGGCACTCAAAGTTGCAAAACAAAATTCTTGACATCTTATATTTGTCAAGGAAGTTCCAAGGGTTGAAAACAATATTTTGCAAATGCTATAAATTTTCCAAATGGGCAACATTTTGAATTTAGCAAAATGCCTTAATTCAATCCCAAGAACAACAGTTGGTCAAAACATTTTATTTTTAAACCCCAATTTTTGTGGAGCAACAAAATGACCAGGGGAACATCTCCAAATTATGTCATAATTTTTGGAAGTGTCTAAGTTGCTCAACTAATTCAAATACAGCTGCTGGTTTTAAAAAGAAACAGAAAAGGGCTTCTTTGTAACTAGAGGAGGACCAATCTGTGATGCTTTCAAAAATTCCAGGGACTCATTTGCGAAACCTTCATCTCCTTCTCTGTAGCGACCGCGCGCGCGCTCCGCCGGACCAGCTCGACCCGAGGTCGCCGTGCATGCCGCGGGCCCCCTCTGCCCCCACCGCAGGGAGACAAGCGCGTCGGCCCCCCCTCTGCTCTCCATCCCAACTCGCCCTGCTCCATCTCCTCTCCCCCTCTGCTCCCCGCGAGCTCCGCACCATGGCTGAGGCCGCCGTGCTCGTCGCCGTCGCCTGAAGCTCCCCCGAGCGAATCGAAGCTTACCAACCTCTCCACCGCGTCGCCAGCTCCTCCTCTGCCAGAGGAATCGACACGGGAGGCCGAGGATCGAGGCCGCGAATATCTTCTTCCTCGCGGCGTTCGAGCACCACCGCCGCTTCGCCGGCCGATTTTCCGCCGGCTCCGCTCATCTCCGGCCCTCCCGAGCACATCCCCGAGCCTAGGGTGAGCACCCCGTGCCGATGCGCACCTTTCCTCCTCCCCTCTCGCGCTAACTCCTAGCGCTGATCCACGCCGTAGTTCGTCGCTGCAGCTCCGCTGCGTCGCGTTGACGAACCCAGTGCAAAACCCGGTTTTCTCCGGATTTTATTCCGGGTTTAGCGAAACGGTACTGGACCGATGTTTTTAGCCCGGTCCATACCCGGAAATGAACCGGAAATGTTTCCGGAAATATTTCTCCCGGTGAAAAATCCGGAAAATTCCGGAATAATTCCGGATTTCAATACTGATTTGAAATTTCGGTTCTTCTTTTCACCCCTCTAACTCTAATGTATAGATATTATATATGGTTGTTATTAAATCATCAAAAGATCATATCCAAAAGGAAAATGTATAAAAATAATAATTTTTATCGGTGTATCCGAAAAATGCGTGTAATACACCCAAATGCCCAGAAAATTGTGATTAAACCTTTAAAATAAATATTATGCACTTTTTATCACATTTGAATTACGGTGCTTCTAGGAATATTAAAATCATAAATTTAAAAGAGAAATTTATAAAAGTAATAACTTTCTATCGGGACCTCCGAAAGATGTGTTCTTTATATCAAAATGCTCAGAAAAATGTGTGTTAACTAGTAGCATCATTTCATGCATGTTTACCTCAAATCAAGCACAGGAAAACATTAAAAACAATGTGTAGCTACTTCCTCTCTTGTTAAAGAATTATTCCCGCACCCCATTTAAATTGCTAGAGAGCTATTAAGAATAAGTCGGTGCATTAAAACGTCATCTCATCATCTCTGTATGCATTGCACAAATGCCATGTGTTGATTGTTGCTTTTGCTTTCCGGTGTTGTTTGCTCTCCGGTAGATCACGAGTCCGGAGTTGATCATCCTTACTCCGACAAGCAGTTTGATTACTCCGTTCAACCAGGCAAGCGTAATCCCCCCCCCCTCTGAGCATATCTTATCCTATGTTTCCGCAAATATTTTCTCCACTATAATATTGCATGCAGTTCTAAATGTCAATTTGTTGGATTAGAGTATCCTATAGTTGCATTAAGATTCCGATGCCATTACTGTTTTCCCTCCTATTACCATAGGTTTGTATTGTTGGCCTGAGATATCTGCTATGTTATGTTGATGCTTAGCCATGCTTAGTACTGGCATAGTGGTGCTATGGTTACTTCATGATGGAAACAGGTGTTGAGATGAGAATGATGGTGGAGAATTGTGGTGACGGATAATAAAATGCCTAAAGGTGGGGATGAGAGGCCACATGGGATGTGGTGGGTTGTCTCGTTCTCGCCGCCAAAAGTGCGAGTTCTCACCTACGAGCCAATTGAGCGTGCAACCATGCGTGGGCATATGGAACCTCGTCGACCGACTAACTTGTGGCGGACTAGCCGAGGGTCCTCTAGTTTGGCTTTCCATTTGCGCGCGTTGAGATGGTGGCCAAGACTGAGACGAGGAGGTGGTGTCAGGAAAATAAGTGGCCGCGGGACAGGGTGCTGGAGGTACCTCTTGTCCTACCGCCACTGATAATCCTGGTTGTCTTAAGCGAGGTAAAGGTCGTAGCCGCTCCCACCCAGCCGGCTTTCCCCGGAAGAGAGCTAAGAGCTAGGCAATGGGCCGGACGGTACGCATGGATAAGAAGCTGGGAGGTCCCTCGGAACCTGGCGACTTTCACATTGTACACCCCTGCAGGGATAAATCTTTTCGAAAAGCCGTGTCCGCGGTTATGGACGACTTGGTGACGGATTCAGAGATCATAGAATAACTTAACGGAATGATTAAAAACTGGGTACTAAGGTACCACTCAAGATGCAAGGTGAGCTTCCTCGAGGGTGATTCGGGGAGGTGCCTTTGATGAACAGGTACAGTGGTTGATGTTGAGAAAGGTGATAAAGAAAAGAGTTACTTCTTACCTCTTTTAAAATATTCTGATTAGTCGATGCCTTTGAGTTATGTTTTCATAAATAAAATCAGCTTTATGCAAAACAGCCATATAACTTTGAAAGCCTCATCGAGCTAAAGCTCTATTAATCTTGCGAGTTCGTCGAACTCAACGTCGTTTGTTTTGTTTCAGAGGAGGACTTCACCGACCTCGAAGGTGGGTTCTTTGTGGACGTCGACGAGTAGTCTGGGGTTCCCAGGTGGCAGCTTGGGACATCCCGGAACAGCTGGCGCTGTGATGTTTATCTGTAGGCCTCTTAGGCCATATTTGGATCTTGTTGTTTAGAACAACCTAATTCGCTTCCGCTTGTTGTAATGTTGGGTCTGTGACCTCTGGTTGTCATTTGCTATCTTTCTCTATTATAAGAGTTGAACTATATGATTTGTGTCGTAGAGTCTGTGATGTGCCAGTTGTTCCACAAGTCTTGATCTCTCTATTACATTGAGGGTTGTGCCTGTGTTAAGGCATCAATCGGGGTGTTGCGTTGCCGATGATCCATTCCGAGCAACGCCTGCCAAAGGTTTTGGCCGGGGATTGGTAAACCCGTAACCTCCGGTTGTATCGCTTAACCGGTGACACACAGCATCACTGTATAACAGTCGGGTCGGGGCGCCACAAGTTGGTATCAGAGCAGTACTGCCTGTAGGAAACCCTTCTACTGGTCGATGTTGAGTCTAGTGTTTGTGAAAATATTTTTAACCTAAAAATGAGTTGTGAAAACCATCTTAGGATTCTTTTTACTCCTTATCTGGTTACCCTCTAATCTCGGAGCAATCTTACCTCGATTTGAGTTTAAAGGTTTTACTCCTCGTCTGTTACTTCAAAATGATTAGAAACGGGGTGGGTTCGACCTTTAGTGTTATGTGTCAGTTGCTCCCGCTGCGTTGCAATCCCAAATCAACTCAGATGTTTCTACCGATCAATCATTTGATCCTTTCTTTGGGTTTTAACCCACGGACTTGAACATAAGGTCCCGGATTGTGTCAACTAGAGTGTGTTAAGTTGTGATTTCTTAACTCTCACTAGTAGCACATGATGCTGATCTTTGACCCAAGTTCTATCTTGTTGTTTTCCTTCTCGCAAAGTATTATCGTCCCTAGTCTGTGTACTTGTGTAGACGCTAATGCTATTGTTCGACCATTCGGAGAAAGATACTAACTGTGTCATTGTCAAATCTCCAGAATGGCTCGAGGAGGTCGTGGAGGCCGTGGTGGTCGCGGTAACCACAATGATGATGAGGATGATCTGCCGCCACCACCCTCGATGGCTGAGGTCTTGATGGCCATTGAGGAGAACCGTGGGCGCAATGAGCGCTTGCTTGAGCAGTTGGTGCAGCAGAATGCACGGAGGAACGAGTGCAACACTCTCACTGAGTTCCTGCGCTCGCAGCCACCCACCTTTGCTGATGCTAAGGAGCCACTGGAAGCTGATGATTGGCTTCGTGCTTGGAGCGCAAGTTCTCCGCGCTGCATGTCCCATTGGCGGAGCAAGTCAACTTTGCCACCTATCTCTTGGTTGGTGCTGCTGGCTGTTGGTGGGAAAGCCATGTGGCTTTGTTTCCAGCCAACCATGTCTTCACCTGGGCTGATTTCCGCACTGCCTTCCGTGCGGAGTACATTCCCCAGCCGATCATGGATTGAAGAGGAGGGAGTTCCTGGATTTGCAACAGGGACGGATGGACCTCCGCACTTATGGTCGTGAGTTCAACCATCTCTCTCGTTACGCCCCAAGGGACGTGACCAATGATGCTGACAAGCAAGAGCTGTTCCGCAAGGGTCTGACTCCGCAGCTCCGCTATGAGCTTGCCCTTCAGGTTCCAGACCTATCAGGAGCTGTTCAACCAGGCTTTACTTGAGCAAGGAAGAAAGGAACTTGAGCTTCCAAGAGGCCCGCACAGGGGACCACCAGAGTTCCTCGGGTTCTGAGAGCAAGAAGCGCAGGGTGTTTGTCCCTACAGCGCCGTACCTCGTGCTCCATTCATGCCAGAGCGCGGATACAGGCCACCTCCTCCGCGCCCCACTACTTCGACACTTGGGGTAGGCGGAGTGGGTACCGTCCTATGCTACCTGCTCCACCTGGAGTCACTTGCTACACCTGTGGCCAGGCTGGCCACTACTCCAGGGAGTGCCCCCAGAAGGCACCTCTCGCGATAACTCCTGCACGAGCCCCTGCCACTCCAGCTGGCAAGGCTGGACCTATTGTGCGTGGTCGCCTGAACCACGTCTCTGCTGAAGAAGCTGAAGAGGACCCCGGCGTTCTATGGGTGAGTTACGAATCAACGGCAATCAGCTACAGTTTTGTTTGATTCTGGAGCATCGCATTCATTCATATCCATAGCTTTTGCAAAAGACCACAAAATACCGTTCGAGAAAATGAGCCGTCCCTTGGTGATCGCACTCCTGGCTCCAAATGGCAAACCGATGGGTTACTCCTGAGGTCCAGATTACTATCGGTTACTCTCTTTCCTTTGCTTGGTAGCTCTGAGGTCAAGTGGCATTGATGTCATACTGGGCATGAACTGGCTAGCCAAATACCAGGCTAATCTCGACTGTGCTGCCAAGACCATTACGTGACCACTCTTCCGGTGACATTGTGAAGTATTGGTCTGCACATCAAGACCTCCATCCCATCATACCCAACTCACCTGAGATCTCCTTTGCTTTATGGAAGGCGAATCCCCTCCTGAAATCCAGGACATACACGTGGTGTGTGACTTCCCGGATGTGTTCCCGGAAGAATTGCCTGGCATGCCTCCTGACCGAAGTGTGGAGTTTGTCATAGATCTACTTCCCGGTACCGCTCCAATTTCCAAGAAGCCCTACCGTATGCCGGTGGAAGAGTTGGCTCTGTTGAAAGAGCAAATTGATCAGCTGTTAGCGAAGGATTTCATCCAGCCTAGCAGTTCACCTTGGGGTTGTCCGGTACTCTTTGTCAAGAAGAGGATTCTACCGTGCCTCGTCTAGTCTCTGACTATCGACCGTTGAATGCGGTGACAATCAAGAACAAGTATCCTATTCCTCGCATCAATGATCTGTTGGATCAGTTAGCTGGTGCAACGGTATTCTCCAAGATGGATCTGAGGTCAGGCTACCATCAGATAAAATCAGAAAGGAGGATATTCCAAAGACGGCATTTGTTACTCGTTATGGCTCATATGAGTATACCGTCATGTCCTTTGGTCTCACAAATGCCCAGCTACTTTCATGAGGCTCATGAACTCCATCTTCATGGATTATCTTGACAAGTTTGTCGTCATTTACATGATGACATCCTCATCTATTCCAAAACCAATGAAGAGCATGAGGAACATCTTCGTTTGGTTCTGACACGACTTCGAGAACACCGCCTCTATGCCAAGTTCTCCAAGTGTGAGTTTTGGTTGGATAATCTTGTCTTCCTTGGTCATGTGATATCCGCTGATGGTGTGGCTGTCATTCCTGACAAGATTCAGTCCATTTGGATTGGAAAACTCCAATGTCAGTCAAGGACATCGTAGCTTTCTCGGATTGGCGGGTTACTACCGCCGATTCATCGAAGGTTTCTCCAAGATAGCCAAGGCTGACTGACCTTCTCAAGAAGGATAAAAAGTTCGTATGGACGGCCGAAGCTGAAGAGAGCTTCAAAACACTGAAAGCCAAACTCACGTCCGCTCCTGTGCTTGTCCTGCCGGACCAAGCAAGGATTTCGTCGTCTTCTGTGACGCCTCTCTACAAGGCTTGGGCTGTGTGCTAATGCAAGATGGCCATGTGGTGGCATATGCTTCTCGCCAACTTAAGCCGCATGAGCACAACTACCCAACTCATGATCTAGAACTTGCGCGTGGTCTATGCTTTGAAGCAATGGAGACCATACCTGTTTGGTAACCGTTGCGAGATCTTCTCGGATCACAAGAGTCTGAAGTACCTCTTCACCCAGCCGGATTTAAATCTCAGGCAAAGGCGTTGGTTGGAGTTAATCAAGGACTATATGTGAGTCTGAACTATCAACCCGGCAAAGCAAACGTCGTGGCTGACGCGCTAAGTCGGAAGTCCTATTGCAACAATCTGATGATTGAAAGGCCAACCTGCTCTTCATGAAGAGTTGCCGTTTGAACTGGAAATTGTTCCTCTGGCTACCTTGCAAATCTGGAGATCAAATCTACTCTTGTAGACCAGATTAAGGATGCTCAGAAGCTGGATGAGGGTATCTGAATATCAAGAAAGAACATTGCTAGCGGGAAGGCCAAATGTTTTCTGTCAGATGAATCCGGAGTTGTTTATTTTGGTGACCGCTTGGTAGTGCCAAAGAACGAAATTGAGGGAGCTCATCCTCCAAGAAGCTCATGAATCACCTCTCTCTATTCATCCCGGTAGTACAAAATGTACCAAGACCTTCGACCACAATTCTGGTGGACTCGGATGAAACGAGAAATTGCCAAGTATGTTGCTGAATGCGACACTGTCGACGGGTAAAGGCTGAACATCAAAGGCCTGCCGGCACTCTTCGCCCTATTGCTATCCCGAGTGGAAATGGGATGAAATTGGTATGGACTTCATTACTGGTCTGCCGAAGTCTCCAAAGGGAATGATGCCATTTGGGTCATCATTGATCGACTATCAAAAGTGGCTCACTTCCTCCCCGTTCGGTTGACATTACAGCTGCCAAGGTTGGCAGACCTGTATGTTTCTTCGATCGTGTCCTTCACGGTTCCCAAGAAGATAATTTCTGATCGTGGAAGCCTTTCACCTCCAAGTTTTGGACTAGTTTCCAACTGCTATGGGAACTCGTCTCAACTTCAGCACCGCGTTCCATCCTCAAACTGATGGTCAGACCGAAAGAGTGAACCAAGTTTGGAAGACATGCTTAGGGCATGTGTAATCTCTTTTGGCAAGGTTGGGAAAAGTATTCCCTTTCGCGGAGTTCTCCTACAACAATAGCTATCAAGCTAGTCTGGGCATGGCTCCATTTGAGGTTCTCTATGGAAGAAAATGCCGCACTCCTCTAAATTGGTCTGAGACCGGAGAGAGGGCACTCTTTGGTCCAGATATTATCAATGAAGCTGAGGAGAAGGTTAGAATCATAGGGAGAATCTGAAGATTGCTCAGTCTAGGCAGAAGAGCTACTATGATAAGCACCATCAGGAAATTCACTATGAAATTGGTGATAAAGCTTATCTCCGCGTCTCTCCCTTCGTGGCGTTCGCCGCTTCGGTATCAAAGGGAAATTGGCCCTCGCTATGTTGGCCCTTTCACCGTTCTGGCCAAGCGAGGAGATCTTTCTTATAAGTTGGAGTTACCGGTCATTCCCAAATGTACATGATGTGTTTCATGTCTCCAACTTCGCCGGTGTTTAAGATCCTATCCATGGGGTCAATCATGAAGAGCTAGATCTCCAGGAAGATCTCACTTATCGCGAGCATCCTATCCGTTCCTGGATGAAGCCGAAAGGAAGACCCGTAACAAGACTACCAAGTTCCTCAAAGTTCAGTGGTCTCACCATTCCGAGGAAGAAGCAACTTGGGAACGAGAGTCTAGTCTTGAGGAGTATCCCGACTTCTTTCCGCAACCTTAGAATCTCGGGACGAGATTCCTGTAAGGGGGTAGAATTGTAACAGCCCGAAGTGAAAACCTAAAAACCCGTGTAATTTTTCCGCTTTTGCGTCATTGCATCATGGCATACATGCATCATGTCATCAATCTCAAATTGCTAAAACAACACACTATTTGTTTGGGCAATATCCGAAAACCAAATGCCAAAATTGCTCTAACAAACTTCAACACAATGAAGGAACTCAAAGTTGCAAAACAAAATTCTTGACATCTTATATTTGTCAAGGAAGTTCTATAAGGGGTTGAAAACAATATTTTGCAAATGCTATAAATTTTCAAAATGGGCAACATTTTGAATTTAGCAAAAATGCCTTAATTCAATCCCAAGAACAACAGTTGGTCAAAACATTTTATTTTTAAAAACCCCAATTTTTGTGGAGCACAAAATGACCGGGGAACATCTCCAAATTATGTCATAATTTTTGAAGTGTTTAAGTTGCCTCAACTAATTCAAATACAGCTTCTGGTTGAAATAGAAAAGGGCTTCTTTGTAACTAGAGGAGGACCAATCTGTGATGCTTTCAAAAATTCTAGGGACTCATTTGCGAAACCTTCATCTCCTTCTCTGTAGCGACCGCGCGCGCGCTCCGCCGGACCACTCGACCCCGAGGTCGCCGTGCACGCCGCCGGGCCCCCTCTGCCCCCACCGCAGGAGACAAGCGCACCGGGCCCCCCTCTGCTCTCCATCCCCACTCGCCCCTGCTCCATCTCCTCTCCCCCTCTGCTCCCTGCGAGCTCCGCACCATGGCCGAGGCCGCCGTGCTCGTCGCCATTGCCTGAAGCTCCCCCGAGCGAATCGAAGCTTACCAACCTCTCCACCGCGTCGCCAGCTCCTCCTCTGCCAGAGGAATCAACGCGGGGAGGCCGAGGATCGAGGCCGCGAAATCATTCTTCCTCGCGGCCGTTCGAGCACCACCGCCGCTTCGCCGGCCGATTTTCCGCCGGCTCCGCTCATCTCCGGCCGTCCCACACATCCCCGAGCCTGGTGAGCACCCCGTGCCGATGCGCACCTTTCCTCCTCCCCTCTCGCGCTAACTCCTAGCGATGATCCACGCCGTAGTTCGTCGCTGCAGCTCCGCTGCGTCGCGTTGACGAACCCGGTGCAAACCCGGTTTTCTCCGGATTTTATTCCGGGTTTTAGCGAAACGGTACTGGACCCGATGTTTTTTAGCCCGGTCCATACCCGGAAATGAACCGGAATTGTTTCCGGAAATATTTCCCCGGTGAAAAATCCGGAAAATTCCGGATTTCAATACTGATTTGAAATTTCGGTTCTTCTTTTCACCCTCTAACTCTAAATGTATAAATATTATATTATGGTTGTAAATCATCAAAAGATCATATCCAAAAGGAAAATGTATAAAAATAAATAATTTTTATCGGTGTATCCGAAAATGCGTGTAATACACCCAAATGCCCAGAAATTTGATTAAACCTTTAAAATAAATATTATGCATTTTTTATCACATTTGAATTACGGTGCTTCTAGGAATATTAAAATCATAAATTTAAAAGAGAAATTTTATAAAAGTAATAACTTTCTATCGGGACCTCCGAAAAAATGTGTTCTTTATATCAAAATGTCAGAAAAATGTGTGTTAACTAGTAGCATCATTTCATGCATGTTTACTCAAATCAAGCACAGGAAAACATTAAAAACAATGTGTAGCTACTTCCTCTCTTGTTAAAGAATTATTCCCGCACCCCATTTAAATTGCTAGAGAGCTATAAGAATAAGTCGGTGCATTAAAATGTCATCTCATCATCTCTGTATGCATTGCACAAATGCCATGTGTTGATTGTTGCTTTGCTTTCCGGTGTTGTTTGCTCTCGGTAGATCACGAGTCCGGAGTTGATCATCTTACTCCGACGAGCAGTTTGATTACTCCGTTCAACCAGGCAAGCGTAATCCCCCCCCTCTGAGCATATCTTATCCTATGTTTCCGCAAATATTTTCTCCACTATAATATTGCATGCGGTTCTAAATGTCAATTTTGTTGGATAGCGTATCCTATAGTTGCATTAAGATTCCGATGCCATTACCTGTTTTCCCTCCTATTAACCATAGGTTTGTATTGTTGGCATGAGATATCTGCTATGTTATGTTGATGCTTAGCCATGCTTAGTACTGGCATAGTGGTGCTATGGTTACTTCATGATGGAAACAGGTGTTGAGATGAGAATGATGGTGGAGAATTGTGGTGACGGATAATAAAATGCCTAAAGGTGGGGATGAGAGGCCACATGGGATGTGTGGGTTGTCTCGTTCTCGCCGCCAAAGTGCGAGTTCTCGTCTACGAGCCAAGTTGAGCATGCAACCATGCGTGGGCATATGGAACCTCGTCGACCGACTAACTTGTGGCGGACTAGCCGAGGGTCCTCTAGTTTGGCTTTCCATTTGCGCGTGCGTTGAGATGGTGGCCAAGACTGAGACGAGGACGGTGGTGTCAGGAAAATAATGTGGCCGCGGGACAGGGTGCTGGAGGTACCTCTTGTCCTACGCCTCTGATGATCCTTGGTTGGTCTTAAGCGAGGTAAAGGTCGTAGCCGCTCCCACCAGCCGGCTTTCCCCGGAAGAGAGCTAAGAGCTAGGCAATGGGCCGGACGGTACGCATGGATAAGAAGCTGGGAGGTCCCTCGGGAACCTGGCGACTTTCACATTGTACACCCCTGCAGGGATAAATCTTTTCGAAAAGTCGTGTCCGCGGTTATGGACGACTTGGTGACGGATTCAGAGATCATAGAATAACTTGAACGTAATGATTAAAAACTGGGTACTAAAGGTACCACTCAAGAATGCAAGGTGAGCTTCCTCGAGGGTGATTCGGGGGGGTGCCTTTGATGAACAGGTACAGTGGTTGATGTTGAGAAAGAGGATAAAGAAAAGAGTTACTTCTTACCTCTTTTACAAATATTCTGATTAGTCGATGCCATTGGGTTATGTTTTCATAAATAAAATCATTTATGCAAAACAACCATATAACTTTGAAAGCCTCATCGAGCTAAAGCTCTATATATAATCTTGCGAGTTCGTCGAACTCAACGTCGTTTGTTTTGTTTCAGAGGAGGACTTCACCGACCTCGAAGGTGGGTTCTTTGTGGACGTCGACGAGTAGTCTGGGGTTCCCAGGTGGCAGCTTGGGACATCCCGGAATAGCTGGCGCTGTGATGTTTATTTGTAGGCCTCTTAGGCCATAATCTGGATCTTGTTGTTTAGAACAACCTAATTCGCTTCCACATGTTGTACTGTTGGGTCTGTGACCTCTAGTTGTAAGTTGCTATCTTTCTCTATTATTAGAGTTGAACTATATGTTTTGGGTCGTAGAGTCTATGATGTGCCAGTTGTTCCACAAGTCTTGATCTCTCTATTATACATTGAGGGTTGTGCCTGTGTTAAGGCATCAACTGGGGAGTTGCGTTGCCGATGATCCATTCCGAGCAACGCCTGCCAAAGGTTTTGGCCGGGATTGGTAAACCCGTAACTTCCGCTTAACCGTGACACACAGCATCACTGTATAACAGTCTGGTCGGGGCGCCACACATCCACTGTAGGGATGCGCCACAGAATTGGGTGGCCTGAAACTTAAAAAAAAAAATATTCATGACACACATTTTTTATTCTGGTTTTCTCACATTTGTTATTCTTTAAAAAAATATTTTTAGTTATATTTAAAGAAAGAACATACACACATTTTAAAGAAAATAATATACACACATTTTTTAGTAGACCATTATTTTATTCATCAAATACATATAGATGCTTGTCTCTCACACACACACAAAAATTAATACACAAAAAAAGTCTTCTTCGTCCCTGCCGGTTCCGAGCTAGCTTCTCTTCTTTCGCTTCTTCGCGGTTGAATATTTTAGGCCGGGCACCTTGAGATTTCTCCGCGTGAACGGACAACCTTTAGTAGGTAGGGAGGTCTTCCTTCTTTGTTTACTAGTAGTCGGCATGTCGAAGTACTTGTCGAATTTTTCCTCGATCTTCGGATCGCCGTTCTTGTCCAAGTCTTCCTCGTTGGCATCTCCTTCCATTCCGATGATGCTCCTCTTGCCCCTCCTCACGACAACACGGCTAGGCTTTGATGGGCCGGTAATGAAGAAGCATTGTTCAACTTGGCTAGTGAGTACCCATGGCTCATTTTTCGCGGAGGCGTTCTTCGATTTGGCATCGGGTATTACCATGGTGGTGAAATACCGGCCTTCTTTGACGACGTCATTGGCCCATCTCACACGGAACATTGGCACCGACTCTCCACAGTAGTTGAGGTCCCATATCTCCTCGATCCTTCCAAAGTATCTTTGCTTGACAGTAGCCTCGTCATCACCGTTGGATAGCATAGTTACTCCTGAGTTTTGATATTTGCTATTCCTGTCCTTTTCCTTGGTGCAGAATCTGAAACCGCTGATGTCGTACGACTGATAGGTCCTTACGTTGTGCCTGAGGCCCTGTGATAAGGAGAATATGACATTTCATCTTCCGTAGATGGCTTTTTGCGCTGTGCTTCAAGCAGTTGCCTTTTCTTGAACCAACTCGTGAAGCTAGACTTGTGCTCTCTGGTTACGTCTCCCTTCTTCCTCGGCCGGCCCAGGTCGATGTAATTCTTCTCGATTAAGCTTTTGTGCTCTTTCACCCAAGGTTCGATCAATTGTAAGTGTTGTAGCGCGACCCGGTGAGCCCTAACAAAGTCATCGCGTCGACCACGAATGTCGACAGGGAGTGAGCGGTAGCCCTCGCGGTGACCAAATCCAGCGAGCCTGCCAAGGTGCGTCCTGGTGGGCAGACCAACATCCTGATTCTCGATGCTTAGATAACTCTGACAGAAGGAGATGCACTCGTAGGTTAGAAAGCCCTTGGCCATGCTTGCGTCTGGACGGGACATGTTGCGAACGTATCCTTTCATGACACCGTTCTGCCTTTCGAACGGCATCATGTAGTGCAGGAACGTCGGCCCGAGCTGCAGGATGTTATCAACGACATGGAGAAGGAGATGCACGCAGATGTCAAAGAATGCGGGCGGGAAGTAAATCTCGAGCTCGCATAGTATCACCACGATCTCTTCCTGTAGCCTGTGGAGCTGCCTCACGCCGATCGACTTCCTGTTGATGACATCGAAAAAGTTGCAAAGGCCAAACAGCATATCACGGACGTGCTCATCCATTATCCCTTGGATCGCAACGAGAAGTATCTGCATCATCAGCACATGCCAATCATGAGACTTCATCCCGCTGGACCTCTTCTTCGTTCCGTCAAGATATCTGCTTATCTTCCCCGCGTAACCGTAAGGAAATTTGACTCCTAGGAGGCACCTGTAAAACTGCTCGAGCTCCTCCGGACTCATAGTGAAGCAGGCAGCGGGAAGCACCACCGCGTTCTTGTTTACCCTTTTGCGGCGACCTTGAGTCCCTTCCGTCTGATCATCATCATCATCATCATCATCATCACTATCGGGGGCCTGAAGATCTTTCTTGATGCCAAGCCATTTTAGATCGTATCTTGCTTTCGTCCCATTCTTGGTCTTTTCTGACATGTTCGAAAGAGTGGCAAGAAGACTCTCGGTAACATTCTTCGTAATGTGCATTACATCAAGGCTATGGGGCGTGTGGAGGACCTTCCAGTACTCCAAGTCGTGGAAAACAGACCTCGCTTTCGATACACCCAGCAGCGGATCTACCCCGGTCGCTTCTTTCCCGGCGCAGGGCACTCCTCCCAATTTTTCAAAAACTCGTCGATTTCGGTGCCGCTCCTCGGGCGTGGTTCTCTTTCGAGCTCGTCTTGACCATCGAACAAATCAACGCGTTTTCTCCATGGGTGCTCCATGCGAAGCCACCTTCGAGCCCCTAGGTATATGGTTTTCGAAGACCCGGGATCCCTTGGTAGCTGGATATGCGGGGTCTCATCCATGCACCTGACACATGAGCAGAATCCGTGGTCCACCTGGTCCGATACATATGAGCATCCAGGATAGTCCTGCACCGTCGTGAGCAACGCGGCTCTCATATCGAAATAATCTTTAGTGTAGGCGTCCCACGTACGGGCTAGCGTCTCCCACGACGTGGCTAACTCCTCTTTCAACAACCCGAGATATAGATGTATGTCGATACCTGGTTGTTTCGGCCCCTGAATGAGAATACTCATGTGTATGTACTTTTGCTTCGTGCACAGCCACGGGGGTAGGTTGTATGGCCATACAAACAGGGCCAGGTGCTATGTGTGCTACTCTGGTTGCCGAACGGATTTAGTCCATCGGTGCTCATACCCAGCCTGACGTTCCTTGCGTCGCCCCCGAAATCTTCGAAGGCGATGTCCAATGCTTCCCAATTGCTAGCGTCTGAAGGGTGTGTCAGGATCCTGCCCTTCTCCGGATCTTCTTCGGGCTTCCCTTTCCGCGTGCCCTTGCATGAGCTTTGCTTCCTTAGGGTCCACGAAATACCGCTGCAGACGGGGAGTGATAGGAAAGTACCATACCACTTTTCGAGGATTTTTCTTGTTCCCACTCTTATACCGTCCGTGGCCGCACACCAGACATGTGGTCATGTCCTTGTAATCGCCTCGATAAATTGTGCAATCATTGATGCAGGCGTGGTATTTGACGTGCGGCAGGTCAAGAGGGAACACGACTTTCTTGGCCTCCTCGATACTACTTGGCAATATGTTCCCCTCGGGGAGAATATCGTGCATGAATTTCATGTTCTTGTCGAAGCTCACGTCGGTCCATCTGTTTTGCGCCTTCATCTCGAGAGCATCAAGCGTTACTTGCAAGCGCGTATCCTGGGGCCGGCACCTAGGATGCAACGGAGTGATCCCGTCTATCTTCATTTGCGCCAGCTTGGCTTTCTCTCTAGCTGCAGCTCTGGCGTTGCTCGTCTCCTAGATGAGCAGTTCTTGAACATGAGCGTCCTGCAAGGCCGAAGTTAGCGGGATCTGCGTGTTCGCGCCACCACCAGCATCTCCTTCGTCATGATGATCTTGTCCGCCGGCATCTCCTTCGTCATGATGATCTTGTCCGCCGCATCTCCTTCGTCATGATGGTCTTGTCCGCCGGCATCTCCTTCGTCATGATGATCTTGTCCGTCTTGTTCCAGCATGAAACCGCGCCTGAGCAGGTGATCCTCCAATTGTCCAGAATCAGGGTCGATCCACCTCACAAGTTTGCATTTTCGACATGGACATCTTATCTAGCGCCTGTTGCACCGAATCATGTCCGCCTTCGCTTCTTCCTTGTATCTACTAATTCGACCGGAGCTCATCATGAGGACCATGGTTGACTACGCGGTATACATAGAGCAGAAACGAGAGTATATATGTTAATTAGAACCGCAACATGCACACACAGACACACACATGCATGCAAGGTCACCGAAAAAAATCGCATGACCTCTCTTAAAAGTATGACATATGGGTAGTGCAAAAATTTGCCGAAATGCAAATTAATCAACATTTCGGCAAACATCCATGTACCACGCCGGTGCAAGCAACAACAAAAAGTTTCTTCCGGACCAATTCATGCACAACACACAAGCTTCATGTATAATCGTCATGCCATCATGCAAACTTCACCTACAACATACAAACATCTACACACACCGCCGGCCACACAAAACATGCATATGTATGTCCATCCAACTTTCCTCACCTAGTAGATTCGTTGCCGAGAAGTGACCGCGATAGACGAGAGAGTGTGTGGTGTTGGAGAGAAAAAGAGATGTGGGAGAGAAGAGGAGAGTATATATGGAGAGCCTCCCGCCTCTGAACAATTATCTATCAACCAAAATAGGTTTAACTACAAAAAATGGAGAAAAGTATGGCCAAAATAGGATGGGAGGGAGGAGGAAGACGAGCTAGGTGGAGGAGGAAGAAGAAGTACAAATGGGTAGGGTAAAGGGGGGCTTATCCCTTTTGTAATCTGGGAAAGACATTCTGTGGCGCATGGGCCCACATGCACCACAGAATGTCTGGTTTCTGTGGCGCATGTGCCCCATGCGCCACAGAAAGCAGGTATTCTGTGGCGCATGCAGGCCCGTGCGCCACAGAATTACTTTTCCACCAATCATTGGTGTGGGCCCCACCATCTTTTCTGTGGCGCATGGGCGCTGATGCGCCACAGAAATTTCTATTTCGAGTAAAATACACGGTTAGTGTATGTACTGGTCCGTTGGGTTCACTTTGGTTACCGTACTTTGAGAATACGCGATTACGGTACCTAAAGACACGAAGCGTGAGCAGAGACGGTTACTGTTGTCTGGAGCCGGCGCGTATTGGTCAACCTGGCGGTGCGGGAGGGACACATCATGGCGCGCAGCTAGAGGGCCCACGCGCAGGAGGGGTTTATGTGCAAAATGTCGGCAGTACATCACGGGAACGCTGCTGCTCTCTATCTTCTCATCTGAAATTTCCCCTTCTTCTCGGACGATTGGACGCGGCCGGCACCGGAGACCACGAGGATTCGCCTGAGCTGGTTCGCCATGAGGAGCACAAGTTCGAGCTCGAGTGCGCTCCGCCGCCATGGTCCATTCATCCCCCTGATCTCCTGCCCTGACTGCGGTAGGACGGTGAAGAAGTACACCTCGGGGACACGGCAGCACGACGGCCGGATCTTGATGAGAAAGAAGAGGAAGTGACTGGAGGAGGATCTGCAGCTCTTGATGAGAAGCTCCATCAGAACGTGACTGATCTGGTTGATGCAGTGAAACAAGTGGTGGTCCTGATGAAGATTGGACTTGTGCTGCTGTTAGTTGTGTTGGCTGTTGTCATTCTGAAGAAATGATGTACTGGATGGATTCGCTAGTTGTATGTGTGTGTGGATTATGAACTACTCCCTCCGTTCCAAATTAATTGACTTGGTTTTGTCTAAATATGGATGTATCTATACTTGTTTGATGTCTAGATACATCCATGTGTAACAAAATGTGTGTCAATTAAATCCGAACGGAGGGAGTAGTAGTTAGATGATCTAGTGGATCTAGTAGTTTGTGCAATGCTATGTAAGAGTATGTTCAGTGTCCAGTCCAATGAAGACCTATGTATGAACCTAATATGTGGTGCTTTTGTGGTAGTATGAAATGAATTGTGTCTGTGTTTATGAACATCACAAAGTCAGCAATATGATTAACACAATTCACCATACATAGATACTAATTGATATATTGAAGCTGGCTCAAGTAGATGAGCATACATATAAATCCGGCCATATATGTCTGATGTAGAAAGTACTAAAAACCTAGCAGTGAACTAAACCATCCAAAATGATCGAAATCTACAGGAGTAGCTCAAACAGATGAGCATTACACATTGTTTGAAATTTGTAACACTAGCTCAAACAGATGTGCATTAAACAAAAAGCATTACATGTCATAATTCATTCTTGGTTGGAGCCCTGAACTCATCAAACATGCTTATCTTCTTAGGTCTTGGGATGACGAAAGCATCATCATCTTCAAAGCTTGCGCCAGGTCTTGATGCAGCTATCTTTGCAGCTAGTTCTGCAGCTCTTTGATCAGCCTTCATCTTCTTCTCCGCGGCTCTTTGATCGGCCTTCAGCTTCTTCTCTGCAAGTTTCTTTTCAGCGTCTTGTTGCTTCTTTTTCTCAGCACAATTCTTTTTTACCTCTGCAATTATCTTTCTAGTCTCAATCTGAACTTTCTTCTTGATTTCAGCTTCCTCTCTCCTTTTCTCCCTCTTTGCTGCAAGTTCTAAAGCTCTTGCTTGTGCTTCCTGAGCCTTCTTCTCCTCCTGCAAAGCTCTTTTTGTGGCTGCATCGTTTGCTTTCTTCAGGTCAGCTATGTACTTAGCTTCTAGGATAGCTATCTTCTTTTCTTCCAGTACTCTGTTCTTCTCTTGCTGCATGGCTAGCAACTGTTGAGCAAGTTGACCTGGCCTCATAGTGCTTGATGATGGTTCGGGCTGGTTCAACAATTTCCGTGCAGCAGTAATGAAAGAAGAGTTCGGAATAGGCACAGCTTCCCTGTTCCTCACAATTGGTATCTGCATTCAAGATTAGGTTAGTGTGTGGTTCAGTTGGTGTATCGCTACCTGTTTGAGTACTGCATGGCTACCTGTTGAATCATGTTTCCTAAAAGGGTATCTTCATAGGTCGGTGCTGGATTACTACTAGGTTGATTTCCCTGTATGAGTAACTTCAGTAAGTAACAGCAGTAATAACCAAATATGTCTGCAAAATCTAAGACAAAATATGAAGATCACCTGGGTTAAGATAACTCCTGGATGTGTCTGCTGGTCCTGTGATGCATCACTTGGTGGAGGAGGTATATTGGTATGTGCTGCATCACTAGGTGGAGGAGGCCCATTGGTCTGTGGTGGAACAGGTGGTGCCGGCAAACAATTTTTCAGATAGTAACATCCGTTTCTGTTATGGGCTGGTCCACCGCAGTATCCACAGTGCATAATCACTCCATGCCTTGTCATTCTTTTGCCTCCACCTCTGCAATCAACTTCTCCAGGTGCCTTTCTTCTGATCTTTGTAGGTCTCCCAACATGCTTCTTGTAAGAAGGTGGTAGAATTATAGGTCCATTCATCCTCTCCCATTCTGCCCTGTCTTTGCAAGGATATACAATGTTGGCATATGCTTTCTTGTGCATTTCAATGGTGTAGCAGTTGTCAACAAGTGTCAGCGGGTCAATTCCTTCGCCTCTAACACAAGATATGACATGTTGGCAAGGGATTCCTGATTGCTCCCACCTCTTACAGCTATAGGTTTTCTGCTTCAGATCGACAACATAATCCATTGGAGTTGAGCTAACCAGCTCTCCAACTGCGAAGACACCATCTCCAGCTCCATCAACAAAGCAATTATTTGCTAGCTCCTCATTCTTCTCGACTTTTTTCCTTATCTTAGGGCATATAAGACCTGGCCACTTAGCTTCCTCTTTCTGCTTTGTATAATGCCTTGCCATGATTTGTGACTTCATCCTCTCAAACATTGACAATACAGGTAGCTCTCTAGCCTCCAAAATGTATCTGTTGGTGCACGCAAGCAGTTAATACATAGGAAATAGTAAGAAGCAAAGACATCTGAATTTTCCCTTCATGCATAGGAAAGAGTAAGAAACAAGCTCTTACTTGTTAAAAACCTCACAATTGTTATTCAACAGAACATCACATTTGGGTACGTTACTTTGGAAAGCCCGAACCCAAGTCCTGGGATCCAACTCTTGTAACCAAGCATGAGCTCGTGGGTCCAACACCTTCATAGCTTCCATGTTTGCCTCATATCTTATGACGGTGCTGCTTCTTGCAATTTTCCATAGTTGATTCTTTAATACATCTCCTCTGAATTGTTGTTGGAAATTTTGCCATAAGTGCCTGACACAGAACCTATGTTCTGCATCAGAGAACACATGCTTCACAGCATTAATAAGGCCCTGAAAGCATCACAACTTAACATGTAAACATGCAAAACATGGAGAAGAAGAAGCATGCAAGAAATCATGACAATAGGTGGTCTATACCTTCTGTTTATCTGACATAATTGTCCATGGTGTACTGTTGTCGATGCCAAGATCATTCTTCAGTGTTTGTAGAAACCATGTCCAATTTTCAGTGTCTTCTACCTCAATTGCTGCAACTGCTATGGGGAATATACTGTCATTTGGGTCCATACCAACAGCTGTAAGCAACTGTCCTCTATATCTAGTCTTTATATGACAACCATCAAGAAAGATTAATGGTCTGCAACCCTGAAGAAACCCAAGCTTGCAAGCTTGCAGGCTCATGTAGCCCCTTTTGAACCTGGAATCGTTATCAAGAGATAGATAGAAGCTACTGCCTGGATTGCTTCTCCTTATTTCATTGGCATAGTCCCAAAGCAAATTGTACTGCCCTTCTTCATCACCATAGATGGTCTTCAAGGCCAGCCTCCTAGCCCTTTGCAGTTTGGGTCTCGATGGTGTCATATTCCAGTCCTTCTGCACAATCCTTGAGAAATTCTTCATGTTCATGTCTTGATCAGCTCTGAAGCTCTCTACATATTTCTCTGCAAGGAAAACTAATGTGAACGAATGCACCTTAAAAGTCTTGCCGCAAGAGTGTTTTCCCACAAACTTCTTATCATGAAGCATTTGGTTCTGCTGTCGTATGATGCCCACATGTACCATGTGCAGTCATCTTTACATCTTGCACATAATTTCTTCCTATTGTTGACTGGCAATTTGATATCTCGTCTGTTGATGCAACTGTAAGCTCTGATTGCTTCTCTCAACACCTCAACTGATTCAAATATTTGGCCCACATGAAACTTTGGATCTTGCAGATCAACTTCTCTAAATGTCTTGAATTTTCCCTTCATTGCATCTTTTTCAACATCTGAATCAGGTCCCCAAAGATCGTCTCCCTCTGAGTCCTCTTCTTTAATATTCTCTTTTCCTTCTGTTCTGAACTTTCAGTCATATCTTTCTTGCTAACCATTTTGATATCTTCATCGTCAACATTATCTTCAAATAGATCATCATCATCGTCACTGACTGCATAGTCTGAATCAACAAGCTCCTTGGGGTCATAGTCTGAATCTCCTGAATCAGATTTTGCTTCACCATCTTCAACTTCAACCTGACTTCTAGTCCTCTTCCCATGTCTTCTAGTACCACCAACATTGTCATCATCATCCACTGTATATACATTTTGTTTTGGAATAGGTACATCTTGCTGAACATCTTCAGTAACTAGAACATGGACATCTTGCTGAACATCTTCAGTAACTTCATTGTGATTTGCTTCTCATGTACTTTTTGCTTTACACGGGCTGCAAACTGGTGGTAAATCTGCTACTGGGAACTGCAGAACATCATCCAAGTTAGTTGACCTCAAGCTCTCACCATGTTCTAAATACAAAACCAGACAATGATATCCAATGGACACAAATGTTGTCATTGCTTGAGTGTCATCTTCACCTCTGATCTCTCTTAATCCATTCCTCTCCATTGCCAGCAGTGGTACACAGTAGTGCACTTTCATCCTCCCTGCCATCTCATATCCAATCTCTTCAACTATCTTTTCCAACATCAAAGGTGACCATGTGACAGAATCAACATGATCATACCAAATTATGTGACCATCAACATAACTAAAGTTATTTCCACTGCCCAGAAAGTTCCCTCCATGATTGATTTCAACTGAAAAATAACTACTGCGTGCTCCTGCCACAATAAAACAGAACATGAGCTGAATTAGATGGTCCCAAAGCTAACAAATTTATCCAATTACAAACTAACATGGAGAACAAGCAGCCCTAACATGCAGATTTTAGGTGTTGCTCGTTACTGGAGCTGTCACCTTGTTTGCGGTGAATGGAAACAACAGTCAAGGCCATGTGCATCTCTGTCGCTGCTAAACTCATGCTAAAACCCGTGCTAAAACCAGCAGTGAAAGCCCTCTGCCCAAATCCTACCGATGCGGTTCTCCTCTAGAACGAATAAAATCGTTGATTTCAGGCGGAAACTACCCTAAATAGACGCAGATTTCAGGCGAAACTATAAAACCTGCCGAAAAGCCATGATTTTTCGACGCAACATTGCTTTGATTCGGGGCTTACCATATACGGGATCTGCAACTCCATCCACCGCCGGCGAGGCGACATCTGCCGACGAAGACGACCGCCGTCGAGCAGCCCTGCGTCAGCCCCTCCTACCGCCTCCTCCTACTGTCGATGAAGAAGATCGTCGCGCAGCCTCGACCTCCGTGCAACCTAGACAGCCGCAGCGTCGCGCCGTTTCGCCTCCACCTCGAGTTGTCTGACGGGAACAGAGTAGCCGTGGGGGGAGGGCACATCTGCGGTTCACGCACTCTCAGGGTTCGTTTTGCATTAATCCGGCTCGCCTCAACCTGTCCGACGTGATGCGGCCTGGCGAGTGGGTCCCCGTAGCGCCACGTCAACCAATACGCGCCGCTCCTGGACACCGGTAACCGTCTCTGTTATCGTTGCGTGTCTTTAGTAACCGTAATCGCGTATTCTCAAAGTACGGTAACCAAAGTGAGCCAGACGGACAAGTACATACACTAACCATGTATTTTACTCTTCTATTTCTGTGGCGCATCCGTGCAAACTTCTGTGGCACATCCGTGCCATGCGCCACAGAAAGGACCCCAGAATTCGAAAACCAATGATTGGTGGTGGGGCCCACCAATTATCTGTGGCGCATCTGGCTACGTGCGCCACAGAATGTGCACTTTTAGTGGCGCATGGGCTCTTGGTGCGCCACAAAATATGCACGCTTTCTGTGGCGCCTAGTGAATGGAAGGATTGGACAGCCTTGATGATGATGCATTCCTTGTACTTGCAGTACAAGTTATTGCCGCGGCCTTACTAATCTATAGTAATATCAGCTCGTTTACTTCGGTTTAGCACGCTGAACAAAATCGCAAGTCT
The DNA here is from genome assembly GCA_947311845.1 of Poa pratensis. Lineage (NCBI taxonomy): Eukaryota > Viridiplantae > Streptophyta > Magnoliopsida > Poales > Poaceae > Poa > Poa pratensis. Next base: position 26,817,415 of record CAMZMU010000068.1, read on the forward strand.
GACCGGCCGTGATATGAAATATGTTGTTGTCTGATGAATGTGAATGTTCGGTTCCGAATCAATAAAGATGACCGTGCCCAGTGAGCACCCTATGTTAAGAGTCTCGCTAACGAGAACGAGCCATGGCTCGATGGCTTGGGACGGCGGTGACCTCCCAGCCCGCCCAGGTTCGACTCCCAGTGGGAGCGAATTTCTGGGTGTCTCACCCGCGCGGCACTGTTCACGTGAACAGTGTTTGCGTTGAGCCGATTCCACCGCGGTTCGATACTGGTATTGTGGTGTGCCCACCACCGCAGGGGTTTCCCAGAAGATCTAGACTCGCGGAAGGCTTAAAGTCTTAGTATAGTCTGGTTAGGTCTAGCTTGCGTACAGGTGGCGTGCGTGTGGTGTTGTGTGTGTGTAGAGTGCGTAGTGCGTGAGTTCAGATACTACAGATGTACTAAGTCCTGGAAATCTAAAAAAAAAAAGAGTCTCGCTAACTATCAGGATCAGTCTAGTCAAAAATGCTCGGGGAGTGGATCCTGCAACTGGAGTTAAGTTTGAAAGTCAAAACTATGTGTGTGTCAGGCAGCCCATTATTATAAATGTTCTCTCATAATACTGTGATTTCAAAAAAAACATAGTATAGTTTAAAATCTTTCAGATGATTGCTTCCCACATATATTGCAGTTTTGAAAACCAAAGTCTGTGATTTTCTGGTCTGTTGAAGAAAATGTATGACCATCGTTTTCTAATACTGAGGAAGGAATAAAACTGTGTTAATTCTTAGCCATGCGTTCGAATATTTTGTTTTTGAAAATACTGAGCTGCCGCAGGAAGCCTAAGAACAACCTTATAAGCAGATAGGACCGCAATGTCTCACGATGACATGCATATAGGTTCAGGCTGATATGTTAGGTGATCACCATGCTTCATTGAAGTGCTTACTAACCGCAAGGCGATGACATCTCTTACTATGCTTGTTGGTTGGGGCAATGATACGTCTCCAACGTATCTATAATTTCTGATGTTCCATGCTTATATTATACCATTTGCTACATGTTTTATATACACTTCATATCACTTTTATGCATTTTCTGGGACTAACCTATTAACAAGATGCCAAGTGCCAGTTCCCTGTTTTCTGCTGTTTTTGGTTTCAGAAAGTACTTCTGCGAATATTCTCGGAATTGCACGAAACAAAAGGCCACGTCCCTATTTTTCCAGCACCGTCACGGAGTCCGAAGGAGAGACGAAGGAGGGCACCGAGGTGCCCAAACCACACCCAGGCGCGGGTGGCCCCCCTGCCGCGCCACAGGTGGTGTGGGCCCCTCGGGCCTCCACCGACGTTGCCCCTTCGCCTATTATTCCCTCAGACGCGAAAACCCTAAAAACGAAGTCATATTTCCAGAAGAGTTCCGCAGCGCCGCCGCCATCGACGACAAGTTTCGGGGGACAGAATCTCTGTTCCGGCACGCTGCCGGGACGGGGAATTGCCCCCGGAGTCATCTCCATCAACACCACCGCCATCTTCATCGCCGCTGCTGACTCCCATGATGAGGAGGGAGTAGTTCTCCCCCGAGGCTGAGGGCTCTACCGGTAGCTATGTGGTTCATCTCTCTCTCCATGGTGTGATCTTTATGTGATCATGTGTATTGCTAGTATCGCTGAATACATTAATAATGTTTATGCTACTCAAGTGATTTTGTCTAGTTTCTGGAGTCGTTGTGACAACACGGTATCAAGGTGACAGTGTGGGTACTTGTGTGACTCTATGAATAATTTAGATATTTATCATGGCTTATTCTTGGGAACTGTGGTGTTTGTTTACTCAGACTTTGAGGAGTGCTTTTGCAGCCCTACACGTAGTACTCTTGTGTTATCAAGAAGGAGAATAATCCCGAGCAGTATTTACTTGTGTTCAGTTGTGCTAATCTAGTTGAATATGTAGATGTTACTCTTTATCTATTATGCACTCTATAGGTTACTTTAATATGAACTCCGGTACTCTCCACGGTGTAAAGGTGACAGTGTGTGCACCGTGTGTGATTCCTTTATGACGTTGTGGCGCTTGTTTACTCCGGCTTGAGGTGTGCTTTTGTAGCCCTACACAATGAATGGTGTTTGTTATCCAACAAGAGAGTGTTTAAGAGTAGCTTTTACTTATTCAGTTATGAGATCATTGTTGAGAGTGTCCACTAGTGAAAGTATGATCCCTAGGCCTTGTTTCTAAGCATTGAAACACCGTTTACAACAAGTTCTGCTACATGTTTGCTTGCTGCCATCTTTATTTCAGATTGCAGTTACTACTTATAATCATCCATATTACTTGTATTTCACTATCTCTTCGCCGAACTAGTGCACCTATACATCTGACAAGTGTATTGGGTGTGTTGGGGACACAAGAGACTTCTTGTATCTTAATTGCAGGGTTGCTTGAGAGGATATCTTTGACCTCTACCTCCCTGAGTTCGATAAACCTTGGGTGATTCACTTAAGGGAAACTTGCTGCTGTTCTACAAACCTCTGCTCTTGGAGGCCCAACACTGTCTACAAGAATAGAAGCACACGTAGACATCAAGCTATTTTCTGGCGCCGTTGCCGGGGAGGTAAGTGTTGGAAGGTATCTCCTTTAGATTCTGCAATTATTTCTTTTTGTTTCTTGTTTTTATTTTCACTAGTTAGGCTTAATGGAAAACAACAAAAAAATTAGAGATCTTTATGAACTTTATATTGAATTAGGACATGATGCTTTTGAAGAGAAAATTAAAAAACCTATGGAAAATTATTTGCATGATGGTAGCAATGTTATTACTATAAATGCTTTGAACACCATTATTGCTAATGCTATGCAAAGCTCTAAGCTTGGGGAAGCTGGTTTTGATGAATATGATATTTTAGTCCCCCAAGTTTTGAGGAGAAAATTTTCTTTGATGATACTTTGCCTCCAATTTATGATGATTATAATGATAGTGGTATTTTGGTGCCACCTACTATGGAGGATAAAGTTTATTATGATTATACTATGCCTGCAATTTATGATGAATACAATGATGGTTGTGATAGTTTTACTCTCACTATTACTAATAAAATTGATTATGCTTATGTGGAGAGTAATGATACTTTTGTGCATGTGGATCATGATAAGAATGCTTTATGTGATAGCTATATTGTTGAGTTTATTCATGATGCACTGAAAATTATTTTGAGAGAGGAAAGTATGGTTATAGAAATTTCATGTTACTAAACACCTCTCTTTATGATGAAGGTTTTGAGCTTTCTCTTGATTTGCTTTTATTTGCTGGGTACTTTAAGACCTACTGGTCCTTATGAGAGAGGGAGACATGATTCATATATCTCAATAATATTAAGTCTCTCTCTTTTGTTGAAATTTTTGAAGTTGCACTTGTTTTGCCTTCCTATGCTAGTCACTTTTGCTTTATTGATTTATTTTCTTACAAGACTCCTTGCATAGGAAGTGGGTTAGACTTAAATGTGTTTTATTTGCTTTTGATGCTCTCTTATATTCAACTCTTATACATATGAGAGCATATCAAAATCACTATGCCTAGCTAAAAGGCTTTAAAGAAAAGCGCTTATGGGAGACAACCCATCGTTTTTATTTGCTGTTATTTTTTTTTCTTTGAGTCAAGGAGTTTTGTTACTTCTGTAGCAACTCCTTTGTATCTTTATTTTATCGCATTGTTGTGCCAAGTAAAGTTCTATATTGAAAGTTGATGCAAGATTTGGATTTCTGCGCAGTGACAGATTTTTAGCTGTCACGATTTGAGCTTTTCTCCCTGTAGAAAATTCAAAAATTCTGAAAAATCACGCATCTTCCTGAGATATGTACGCAACTTTCATTATTTTGGCCAGATCCATCTGAGCAACTTAAGTGCCTCGAAAAAATTCGTCATTCCAGACTGTTCTGTTTTTGACAGATTCTGCCTTTTGTTTTGCATTCGCTCTTTTACTGTGTTTGTGTGGATTTCTTTGCTCCACAAAGCATTGGTGGCTGTAGCTAATGTCCAGAAGCTTTGGGATTGATTGTATCATTACAGAATATGAGAATTTTTGATTATGCACTAACCCTCTAATGAGAACTGTCTTGAGTTTGGTGTGAAGGAAGTTTTCAAGGATCAAGCGAGAAGGGTGATATTATGTGATCAAGAAGAGTGAAAAGCCTAAGCTTGGGGATGCCCCCGTGGTTCATCCCAACCATATTCAGAGAGACTCAAGCGTCTAAGCTTGGGGATGCCCAAGGCATCCCCTTCTTCATCAACAACTTATCAGGTCATCTCTAGTGAAACTATATTTTAATTCTTTCACATCTTATGCGCTTTACTTGGAGCGTCTGTGTGTTTTTATTTTTGTTTTTGTTTGAATAAATTCGGATCCTAGCAATCCTTGTGTGGGAGAGAGACACGCTCCGCTTTTTCATGTGAATACTCATGTTCTTCACTTATATTTGTTGAGTATTCTTAACTAGCTACTGCAGTGCTTTTAGCTCCTGTTTTTCATGCATCTCTTCGAGCTGTTAGCACTTGTTTATAAATACTCTCTTGCTGCATTATATTATCATTTGGAGAGTTTATGTTTAAATAAATTGATTGGTGTTTGTTTGGAAGAAAGAAAATGCTACATGTAGTAGTTGGTATTGGAAAAGACATATGCATTCTTGTAGATCATTGTCTTGTTTTGATTTGATGCTTTGCAATTGTTTTGAGCTCTCAAGTAGATCATGTTTAAGCTCTTGCATCATGTAGTTAAAGCCTAGTAGTGGAGAACTACCGTAGAGCTTGTTGAGACTTGGGATGCATATTTGTTCTCTCTAAGGTCTAGATATTTTCTGGTAAAATGTTTGAGCAACAAGGAAGACAGTGTAGAGTCTTATAATACTTGCAATATGTTTTTATGTGATTCTTGCTGTACCGGTTTATACTTGTGTTTGCTTCAAACAACCTTGCTAGCCTAAACTCTGTACTGAGAGGGAATGCTTCTCGTGCATCCAAAACTTGAGCCAAAACCCATGCCATTTGTGTCCACCATACCTACCTACTATGTGGTATTTCCTGCCATTCCAAGTAAATATTTCATGTGCTACCTTTAAACTATTCAAAACTTTATTACTCCTTATTTGTGTCAATGTTTTATAGCTCATGAGGAAGTATGTGGTGTTTTATCTTTCAATCTTGTCATTTACTTCTGACAGACTTTCACCAATGGACTAGTGGCATATACATCCGCTTATCCAATAATTTGCAAAAAGAGCTGGCAACGGGGTGCCCAGCCCCAATTAATTACAACTTTCATTAATAATTCTCTTCACATGTTTTGCCCTGATTTATCAGTAAGCAACTTAATTTGCAATAGACACTCCTCCATGGTATGTGAATGTTGGAAGGCACCCGAGGATTCGGTTAGCCATGGCTTGTGTAAGCAAAAGGTTGGGAGGAGTGTCATCTATAAAGAAACTAAAATACATGTGTAAACAAAAGAGAAGAGGGATGATCTACCTTGCTGGTAGAGATAACGTCCTTCATGGGAGCCGCTCTTGAAAGTCTGGTTGACAAGGGGGTTAGAGTGCCCACTACCATTCGTTGACAACAACAAACACCTCTCAAATACTTATTTTGTGCTCTCTATATGCTTTCGAAAACTTAAAAAGCTCTAGCACATGATTTAATCCCTGCTTCCCTCTGCGAAGGGCCTATCTTTTACTTTATGTTGAGTCAGTTTACCTACTCCTTTCTATCTTAGAAGCAAACACTTGTGTCAACTTTGTGTGCATTGATTCTTACATGTTTACTTATTGCACTTGTTATATTGCTTTATGTTGACAACTATCCATGAGATATACATGTTACAAGTTGAAAGCAATGCTGAAACTTAATCATCCTTTGTGTTGCTTCAATGCCTTTTACTTTGAATCTATTGCTTTATGAGTTACCTCTTATGCAAAACTTTTTGATGCTTGTCTTGAAAGTACTATTCATGAAAAGTTTTTGCTTATATGATTCATTGTTTACTCTTTATCTATTTGTTAGCAAACTATAGATCATTGCTTTGAGTCACTTCATTCATGACATGAGCCTTGCAATATATTGATCAAGATTGTGTGAAAGCATGTCTCCTCAGAAATTATTTGTTGTTATCGTTTTACCTACTCGAGGACGAGTAGAACTAAGCTTGGGGATGCTTGATACGTCTCCAACGTATCCATAATTTCTGATGTTCCATGCTTATATTATACCATTTGCTACATGTTTTATATACACTTCATATCACTTTTATGCATTTTCTGGGACTAACCTATTAACAAGATGCCACAGTGCCAGTTCCCTGTTTTCTGCTGTTTTTGGTTTCAGAAAAGTACTTCTGCGAATATTCTCGGAATTGCACGAAACAAAAGGCCACGTCCCTATTTTTCCAGCACCGTCACGGAGTCCGAAGGAGAGACGAAGGAGGGCACCGAGGTGGCCAAACCACACCCGGCGCGGGTGGGCCCCCTGCCGCGCCACAGGTGGTGTGGGCCCCTCGGCCTCCACCGACGTGCCCCTTCGCCTATTATTCCCTCAGACGCGAAAACCCTAAAAACCAAGTCATATTTCCAGAAGAGTTCCGCAGCGCCGCCGCCATCGACGACAAGTTTCGGGGGACAGAATCTCTGTTCCGGCACGCTGCCGGGACGGGGAATTGCCCCCGGAGTCATCTCCATCGACACCACCGCCATCTTCATCGCCGCTGCTGACTCCCATGATGAGGAGGGAGTAGTTCTCCCCCGAGGCTGAGGGCTCTACCGGTAGCTATGTGGTTCATCTCTCTCTCCATGGTGTGATCTTTATGTGATCATGTGTATTGCTAGTATCGCTGAATACATTAATAATGTTTATGCTACTCAAGTGATTTTGTCTAGTTTCTGGAGTCGTTGTGACAACACGGTATCAAGGTGACAGTGTGGGTACTTGTGTGACTCTATGAATAATTTAGATATTTATCATGGCTTATTCTTGGGAACTGTGGTGTTTGTTTACTCAGACTTTGAGGAGTGCTTTTGCAGCCCTACACGTAGTACTCTTGTGTTATCAAGAAGGAGAATAATCCCGAGCAGTATTTACTTGTGTTCAGTTGTGCTAATCTAGTTGAATATGTAGATGTTACTCTTTATCTATTATGCACTCTATAGGTTACTTTAATATGAACTCCGGTACTCTCCACGGTGTAAAGGTGACAGTGTGTGCACCGTGTGTGATTCCTTTATGACGTTGTGGCGCTTGTTTACTCCGGCTTGAGGTGTGCTTTTGTAGCCCTACACAATGAATGGTGTTTGTTATCCAACAAGAGAGTGTTTAAGAGTAGCTTTTACTTATTCAGTTATGAGATCATTGTTGAGAGTGTCCACTAGTGAAAGTATGATCCCTAGGCCTTGTTTCTAAGCATTGAAACACCGTTTACAACAAGTTCTGCTACATGTTTGCTTGCTGCCATCTTTATTTCAGATTGCAGTTACTACTTATAATCATCCATATTACTTGTATTTCACTATCTCTTCGCCGAACTAGTGCACCTATACATCTGACAAGTGTATTGGGTGTGTTGGGGACACAAGAGACTTCTTGTATCTTAATTGCAGGGTTGCTTGAGAGGATATCTTTGACCTCTACCTCCCTGAGTTCGATAAACCTTGGGTGATTCACTTAAGGGAAACTTGCTGCTGTTCTACAAACCTCTGCTCTTGGAGGCCCAACACTGTCTACAAGAATAGAAGCACACGTAGACATCAGGCATGTGGAATGAGCGCAACACGAGGGTCTTCCGAAACAAATCCACTCCGCCAACGGTTCTCTTCGTGGCAATTAAGAGTGATGCCAAACTTTGGGTGACGGCGGGTGCAAAACCCTTGAACTGTGTAATTTTGGGAGAGTAATTCCTTTTGTGGCCTAGGAACCGGCTTGTGGTTCCATTGTAAAACTTAAACTCCTCTTCTTAATTAATGGATGAGGCAAAGTTTTTGCCTCCGTTTAAAAAAAATTGCAGTGCTTACTCGTGCTCAAACATGCAGCAGGATCTAGAAAGACATCGAGTATGCAATTGAGTTATTCTCTGTACATCAGATCGCTCGTTGCCGTTCAATTCTGTCATTCCAGATCAGAAATACCTACTACACCAGATTTGGTGCAGTATATTCCTTGGGCCAGATGCGACGGCAGCCGTCGCGGCTGCGGAGGATGAGGCGGAGAAGTTGGACTCCGGTTTCTCTAACTGTAGGTGCGTTCCCAGGGCCTCGGCCGGCGGCGTTAAGTGACCCCGCCTCGCCTAATGTAACCCTGGACATAGCACTCTGTTCATATTCTAAATTCTTTGTTATCAATGTATTGTGTTAATTTAGTTGTTTATTTGCTCTGTTTATTTTTAGAATAGAGGGCCCCAAGGGAACCCCAGTTCCATTTCATCAATGAAACCAGAGTACAGTCAGTTATTACACCCAGCATTTGCAGAAGTAAAAACTAAAGGTTTTGACTTGAAAGTAAATAAATCCGGAGCCAAACGACAGGCCTCACTAAAACTAAAACAGGTTCTCAGCTGGTAAAGCCAGCTACAAGTCTGAAGGTGATGAAACAACAACAGTTTTTACTGCAGCGCCAGGTTCTCAGCTTGGACTGCGTTCTTGGGTTGGCGGCACCTCAGACGCCGACAGAGGCTTCCCCTAGCGATAAGGCATCTTCTGGCGATGCAGCAGCGGCCTTGAGAAACTTTGTGGAGTCGCAGCGCCGACAGGGTTTGGACGCCAGAAGGAGAGGGCTCTCACGGCAGCGTTGTCACCCCCCCCCCCCCCACACACACACTAGAGCTGGTGTAGCTATGCCTATATCTGTCACCATCAAATGAACTGCTTGAAAAGCCGTCGCCATTTCTTGATCGTCTTGAGAATCAGCCACCAGATCTGTTCATGGAAAGCCAGGTTAGGCCATCAAAACAAGGCATTATGGGCTTCCAAATACTCCAAAGTACCGCAGCACATATTGCATTTAGAGCTGAATGACTTTTGTTTGTGACCCAAATCTGGCAATTGACATGTAATCAGATCCTAAATGGTGCCAAAGAAATCAGAAACGACCTTCCAAATGGTAGATGAGACTAAGCATTCAAAGAATAAATGATCAATAGACTCAAGCTCACAGCAGAACATGCAGTCGATTGGTTTATCCATTTTCCTTTTCAGTAAATTATCCCTGTCATTAGCTTGGTTTGGACAAAGCCAAGGATATCTGTACTCTAGGGGAATGACAAGAGACCAAACTGCAGGAATATAAACTGGAGTAACCCCACGGAGCTAACATGCTATAAAAAGAGCTCGTGGAGTAGCCCAGTTGCTGTGTAAGACCAGATAAGAGCGTCACAATCATTGTTAAGGACGACACTCAACGCAATTTGTTCCAGCTCAAACCATTGTTGCATCAGTTTAGGACTTAGATTCCTCCTAAAGAATTTGAGGACGCCTCCGTCTAAAACATGGCTAACAGTTGCTAGACTTTCATTGCAAATTGAGTATAGATCCCAGAACTGCACTAACAAGGGTCCGAACCAAGAATCTTCCCAAAATGAACTTTCGTGCCATCGCCAACTACCCACTGTACCCAAACTTGATCGCTTTCAGCAGCCCACATAAACCCTTTCCAGAAGTTGGAGGAATTTAACATGGGGCTGTAAAAGATGTTTGGGTTACTAGTGTTGTATTTGGCATCCACCAAATTCTTCCAAAGTTTATCCTCACCATTTATAATCTTTTCACCCAGGAGGCAAGAAGACACATATTCACATCCCTAAGATTTGGAATACCAAGTCCACCGAATTCTTTCGGCATGCAAACAAGGTTCCAATTGCTAAATGTAATTTCCTTTTTCTTCAGTATCATTCCAAAGGCAGTGAGACATCTGTGTGATTAACTCCAAAGCCCATTTGGGGAATTTAAAGAAAGACAATAAATAGAACAGGAACACTAGCTAAACAAGATAAATCAAGGTAACTCTGGCTGCATAAGAGAGGAGTTTTCCTCGCCAACCAGCGATTCTTTTCAACATCTTATCAATAATTGGTTGCAGATCCTCCTGCGGAGCTTGTCCTGATGGAGTGGGATCCCTAGATACTTTATAGGGAAAGAACCTACCACACATTCAAAAGTGTCTCTAAGTTCTTTTGTTTCTTTCCTCCTCTAAATTAATAGGGGCAAGCTCCTTTTATTGTAGTTAATTCCATCCCTGAGACTTGCTCGAAACAGGTCAAGACCCCAGTCAGGTTTCCTCGTTGTATCTATGTCATTTTCTAGGAAGAGAATAGTGTCGTCGGCGTACTGTAAACTAATTACCCCCCAGGATATAAGTTTGAGCAGAGGCCTTTATGAGATTACTAACCGCAGCTTTCATCAACATGCGAGTAAAAACATCAACCACTAAGTCGAAAAGGACGGGTGACATGGGGTCTCCCTGCCTTAGACCTCTGGTAGTGGTAAAAAAAATTCCCAAAGAGTCGTTTATTTTTACAGCCACCGAGCCCCCTCGGTGGCCATGTGGACCCATTTCCTCAAATTTGGGCCAAAGCCTCTCTTTTTTAGCAAGTCATCGAGGAAATTCAAATCTACTTTATCAAAGCTTTTCGTAGTCTAGCTTGAGCGCCGCACCTTTCTCCTTGCAATGGAAAACAGAATGTAGCACTTCATGAGCAGTGACAACGCTTTCTAACATATATATACCCTTAATGAAAGCGGTTTGATTTGGGGGAAATTATGGAGTCCATGATGCACCCAAATCTGCTGGTAATAACTTTGGTAAAGATTTTGAAAATGCAGTTAAGGAGACTAATAGGCCTGAATTTTTTCATGGAAGTAGCATCAGGTTCTTTGGGGACTAAAGTCAAAACTGCAAAGTTCAATCTATACAGTCTAATTTCCCTAGGAAGAAATCTTGGAATAATGCCATCACATCGTGTTTAACAATGTCCCAAAATTTCTGATAAAAGATAAACCATCTAGCCCAGGAGCCCCATCAGCATAAGAGCTGAACACGGCTTCTTAACCTCCTCCTCAGAGAATGGTCCTTCCATGATAACATTTGGGCAGGGGTAATTTTTTCAGTTTCAGAGAAGAAATCAGCTTCCAAAGAGAACCCTGATTTGGTCTCTGCACAGAAAAGTTTTTATAAAAATCTGAAGCGACATCTAACATCTCTTTTAACTCAGAGGTAGGGCCATCGGGTCCTTCTAGAGACAGGATCATAGTTTTCCTCCTACGCTATTGGCAACCGCGTGGAAATAGGTTGTGTCCTATCCCCCTCCACTATCTCTCGGTCACGAGAACGTTACTTCGCTTTGATCTCTTCTTTTAACCAAAGTTTCTGCATCTCACAATTTATCTCTCGCAACCGCTCATGCTCAGTTTCGGTTAGGTCCTCGGCCTCAGCCTTAAGATCTAATTCATCATATTCTACCACCAGATCTCTTTCAACCTACGGAGTTCTGCTTCTATATTCCTATTCCACCCTGTGGAGTTTCTCCCTAAAACGCCTGACTTTTCCTGCCAAATGTCTATAGCAGACGAGCTACTAGTAGGCGCATTCCAGGAGCATAGGCTTAGTTTTTCCATACGATGGTTGGCCCTTGTAAGCGTACGCCGTGAGATCTGGAGCAGAGGGAGTTGTTTGGCTTGTAGAGGAAGACGATGAAAGACTGAAAGTTACGACTTGATGGCATGGCCTCGGCAGGAAACAGGCCCGAAGTCCCCAACTCTAAGGCCCATCAGACAGAAGTAGATGAGTCACGTACTCCTTCATCAAGAAAAAGAAAACGTTCATCATCTTGTCACCTAGCGACCAATTTATATGCTAAAAAAACCTTGCGACCAATTTATGCTAAGAAAAATAACCTATCGACCAATTAGTACTAGACATTAATGTCATCAATCTGTAAAAAGAAACAGTACTGTCATCAACCTAGCCCCTATATGCTTGAAATAAAAAAAATTGCCCCCCCCCCCCCCCACACATGTTTGTATCCTTGCTCCGCCCCTGCATGGCATACAGACAGAATCTGCCACATCATCGCATTATTTGATAATTTTTAGTATGAATTTATGTGTACAAGGTTGCGTGCGAAGTCTCTAACCGGTTATTTTCCATTGCCATCAAGCGGCCATCGTTGAGTCTGATTGTACTCAGCTAGTGGCAGCAGCAAAGACGGAAGGGCAAGTTTGATTGCTATTCATGATTCCTACCAGGGATTAGAGGTCTTTCTGCTCAGGATGGATTATAAAACTTGGTAAAAGTGGAACACCTGCAAATTAGGGTTAGTAACCCCATTGCAAATTTTGCAAGAGCGGCGCACCGCACTGATGTATGGTTATAGTCTTGTCCTGAAATTATTGTTCAGCTATTAGATCGACCCTCTTGTAAATCGAAGGAATATAATCCTCTTTAACCAGAAATAAAATGGTTTTTCAGGATGTTAAGCAAACACAAACATGGGATATAATTCATTAAAAGAGCTCTTCATTCATACTGTACCATAGATGACAAAGTTAGCTGCCGGCACTATGCACTAATTGATGGACATACTACTATATATAAAGGGCGGCAGAATCTGTGCCCTCTCATCCCTCCGCGTACTGTTCATCCGTGCGCTTTTTCCCGGCCATCCGATCCTCAATCGACGGCCCAGATCTACTCCTCCTCGCTGAACAGTGTCAGTGAACAGTGTTTCCGATCGATGAACGGTGCGCGATTGAGCTAGGTTTCTGCGATGGACAGTGAACAGTACATACATACGAACAGTGTGATGCCAGTGAACAGTACGCCGTATGAACAGTACCGGTCCCCGCGTGAACGGTACCATCTCGTGAACAGTACCCGATTGAGCCAGGTTGCCCGCACTTTTATGAAAAACCCCTCGTATTTTCAAAAATACGATCCGCTCTCATTTTCATAATAATATATACATGAAATATATGCGCGTCGACGAGTAGGTTCCATTCCCGTTATCGGTTTCGAGTTTGGTCGATTCTAACTCCTTAATTTTGGATCCAAATTCGCAAAAACATTCAACGAATTTTGTCAAATTCGTCGCACTCAGTCATCCGTTTGAATTTTCCTTTAACGAGTAGATGGATATCACCCTTCCAAATAACTTTCATGTTTTAACTTTTTTTTTAACAAACATATACATTTTTCTTTCTAATTTAACCCTAACTTAAACACAAAATACACTATTTTTCCACACGCCGCGCCATCCTACCTAGTTGATTATATATAGACAAACATGTCCAGTCAGTGTCGAACGCATGCTTCAGCTAGCAATAGGTTGTTTATATATAGACAATTTGTACTATTTCAGGTCTAAGACTGACTATGTAGTTACCGTTAGTTGTGAGCCATTAGTAATTCGAAAGTTTCTCTTGTCTACGCCCTAGAGCTTGACCTCTCCATGTAATCCCTGCTGCTTAATATTTTCCCTTTTACCCGCAAAAAGAAGTTTTTAACTTTCTTTTCTTCCACGTACGGTGAGCTTGAAGAGTGACGCACGTCCGGATACTTAAAGGATAGGATTTTTTACCGAGAGAACTAGATCTAAGTCAACTGCCATCCAACTGCTTCTTTTTAAAAAATAAGTCCGAAGTTACACAACTTTTTCCTAGCGGCTTGTCAAATTAACCTGGTAAATATATTTTGAAACTAGGCAAGGACTCTTCTTTTTGAGATAAACACGCTGCTGGTCATTGAACTTTCACGAGATGAGTGAATTGTCACTCAACTCACAAAATGTGAAAACCAATCACTCAACTTGTCCAAGATGAGCGAATTGGTCACAAACCGGCCCTGTCACGGTTTTTCCCTCCACGTGTCGTCGGACTACGTGTTTTATCAGAAAATTAATAGGAGGTTTCTTCTTTGCAAAATGGCCGAATCGGTTATCTTTTACTCTATTTCCTTCTTCTTCTCGGCTTCGTCTTCAACCACTGGGCGACACACGGTCGCGACGACGAGCAGTGGGGGCTTGAATCGGGAGAGGGACTTGGCGAGGAGGCATCTGGCGGCGCAGTGTGACCATTTGGTCGCCGGAGCTCCTCCAGCGACAGCCCCGAGCGGCAGCAACCGGCAGTTGTCAACGAGAAGATGATACATGTCACGCGGGAAAGATGGAGACATTGTGGGAGAAGCAGAAGATCACAAGGAGCGTGACGGAAGGCTCGGGAAGGACGAGGGCGAGTGTGTTGGAGGTATACCCTAGATACAATAATATTGAGTTATTATTTATCTCCAAGTTTATTATTAGTTTTATATCTTTATGCTATAACTGTTGTGGTACTTGAATAGTGAGTATTCATAGGAGAACCTCGAAGCACGTGTATAGATATAGACAAATCAAGTTTTCCTAATCCTGTCTCTCTGATTAGCGTATCTTGTTGTTAAATGATCGCCTTTTACTGATCATGGACTTTGTATAAGTCAAACAACTATAATAACATATTATCGGAATGACAATAGTACTGAACCGACCCAATTGTATGATCTTGCTAAAGAGACACATCGTCTTAGATGAAGAGCAAGTGACTATAGAGTTTTCGTTAGCTGTATCCCTATACCATGAGAACAACTCAGATGTGAATTGGAGGTGTTCCGGTGAACTTATCATGAGAGGCATATAATATCGGTATAGGGCTGAAAGCCTAATGGGAGAAATATGGCGAACATGAGATGTTCCGGGATGCTGGAAAGTGTTTCTGACATCATTGGATAGAGGCAATGATGTTATCTAAAGAGTATATTTGGTTCCGGAAGAGTTTTGGAGGAATACCGGGAAGGGGGAGTGTCGGAGGGGCGGGGAGCCCTACGGCTGCACCGAACCCATAGGTGGGGCCAGCTGCATGGATTCCAGGCGCACCAAGGCCAGCGGACGACTCCCCCCCCCCCCCCCCCCCCCCCCCCCAGCCTTTCCTTATTTGATTTGTGGGATTTAATTATATCTCTAAATTAAAGGAAGAGATAAAAAAGGAAAGGGCAAGTTTAAATAGGAAAGGACTCTAGTTGGAATAGGAGTCCAATGAAACGGGCAAGGAGGGCGGTGCGGCCTCCCTAGGGTCGGCGCATCAAGGGGAAGGGATTGCCCCCTCCCAAGTCGGCGCACCCCCTCCTCCCACTATATACTCCCTCCCCCTCATGGGGAGACACACATCAATTGCACATGACGCTCTCTTCTCTCTTGATTGATCTTTGTTCTAGCAAGGTTTTGAGGTGTCCTCTCTCATTAGATATAGATCTAATCTCTCTAATCTCGTGTGTCGAGAAAATCTCTCTAGTCTCATATAGATCTAATCTAGTTGATTAGATCTACCACTAATACTACGCCGAAAGGCTGTCTCTCTCCGGCGACGCCAGAGCACTAGACGGCGGAGCGCTGATGGATTGACGCAGTGGATGCGTGGATACTAGAAGAGGGATTATGCAAATGATCCTCACGGGGTAATCGGCAACATTCTCACTTCCCGGCGTGGACGTGAGAATCTTCATCAGGTTGCACCGACAGTGTCATTGACAAACACAAGATCTTCCGCAACAGTGTTTGTAAGTTCTAGATTTAGTATTATGGGGTGCTGCTGATCTTCATAGTAGATCTTGGCGCGGTTATGTAAGACGTAAAATTCTGAATTCCTGCATGTAACACTACAGTGGTATCAGAGCCGATCTATGCGTAGATCATTAAAATGTAAATTTTAACGTGACATCCAGCCTAATTACCAAAAATTGGTGATTAAATCTAAAAAATGAAAATAAAAACTTCTAAACTAAGAAATAATTTGAATTTACACACAAACCCAGTGTAGCCCTTCGTGATAATTTGAAATTAGTCGGTGCCAAGTAACGAGAAGCAGGACTGGCCTTTTCTTTCAAAGGTTATTCTAGACATGAAACCTAAGGATCGGAAATTTAAAATAGAGCACACAAGGCTTTCCCCTGCCTCTCGTGTCGCTCCAGAGAGGAGTGACACCGGGGGCGACCCAAAGCCTAGCCGGCGCAGGACTTCCCCTCCACCATCCCCCTCGTGGCCGCCCGAGTTGGCCGGCGGGCAAGGTCACTTCCCTTCGAGGATAGCGGTGGCGAGGTGCTCTCCAAGCGCTGCCAGCGGTTCCGTGGGGGGCGCGCTGAAGGCAAACGTATGTGTACTAAGTTTGGTACATACGAGGATTGGATACATTGGACATCCCAATCTCCCAAGAAATTGGGCACCAGTCTTCCTTGTTTTCTTTCCCGTAAAGGCTCTAGGAGCCTTGTCATTATTAATGTCTAAGGGAAAAGAAAGATTGTGAATGAATTTATTCAATGCATTTTAAAAGATGGAATCTAGAAGAATGCTTATCATGCGTTAATGGTGAGTAAAGAGTTCGCCTTAGGATGGCAAGGATGTCATGATCGACACACCAATAAAGTACCCCATTACAACTGGTGTCATTCTTGATGTTGAATGTTTCTTCCCTAAGAGAGGAGACACTAAAATATGGACTATTGAAAGTTTATGGCAGAAAAGTAGAGTTTTGTAAATCCAGTTCAGGTATAAGTGGTATACAAGTTATTGATGTTTGAGAAGCTAGTCAATGTGATTCTTGGGTATAGTGATTTAATCACAGGGATTCCGAATCGGTTGCTCTAGCATGCAACATGACACAAGAATTACAGTGGTCTAAAGGGACTAGCAAAAGAAAGCATAATAATGTGTGACAGAGTAAGATTACAACGTTCACCATATTTTCCTTAGGAATTTATTGTGAGCATTGGAATTTGTTGCCTCTCTTAGGACATAAGTTGGACTTATGACCATATGGATAAGATACAATAAATTCTGCAAGAACACATCAATAACACTGAAATGCTAAAAGATAAATGATTATAATTCCTCGAGTTGTGCCATTGGCAGTTAAGTCATATTGGAAAGTGATGCATAAACTCCACTCTAGTGGGTTGTCGAAGTCAATTGATCATGAGTCTCTTGACGCATGCAAAACTGGTCCAATGGATAATGACTGAAACTCTGTTCACATGCCATGATGAACGGGCAGCTAACGTATTGGCAATCATACCTATGGTTGCGCAATTTGTAGAGCTGTGTGCAATGAATTATTTTACTTCATATACTACTCGGATAGTTTGAATGGAAATACATATTTCTATTTGAAGAGACATAAGACTGAGAAAATTTGAGTTGTCAAAGAATCTCAGCCTGAAGTAAAAATCATTTGTAACAAGTTATAATTCCTGGCTTGATCATGGAGTTGAGTTGCAAGGTTTAGCAAGCATCTAAGGAGTTGCAGAATTATTCTACAACTTGGTCACCCGGAATCCCATAAGTATATGGAGTGTCCAAGTGGCATAATCCAACCTTGTTTCGATAGGATGGATTAAGGATGTTAAGCAGCCATTATACTTTTCATAGTTATTCTTTAGAGACTAACGTTTTACACTGAATAAAAAGCCATCTGAATTCCTTTTGTGTTGTAAAGTGTTCACAATGAAACACAAAACGAGTGTATGCTTCCTTATTGGTTATCCCAAGTATTGGGCATTCTTTCCACCACCAAGGACGAATCATTTATTAGGGTATTCTAGAGAAAATATTTATTACAGAAAGTCAGTGGGAGGATAGTACAATTCAACGAGATTAGATCTTCGTCATCATGTCAGAGTGGCACAGCACCGAAAGTAATTTTGGTGTTTCCCATCATGAATGATACGGAAGTATTTACATGTGATGTAAAACTTCGATCGAACTTAGTGGCTGAACCGAGAAGATCATGATATCATTGTTTCACAATGATAAGACTACGATCTAAGGGAAGCAGTGATACCCTAACTCCAAAGATATGGCTAGACTCCATGAAATCCGGGATAGAATCCATAAACGAAAGTCAAGTTTGGAACTTGGTATCGAGTTTTGTATACTCTTTAAAAGGCATGAAGCCTGTCATTCGTTAATGGATCTTTAAACAGACATGGATGGAGACATCCATGAAAGCTTGACTTGTTGCCAAGTTCAAGGAAATGACATGGATGAGATTAATCTCCCGTAGCAAGATTTCAATGTTTACACGGATTATTCTAGCACGGGTTGCATGTATTGTCTTCAAGATATGGCAAGTGAATATTCAAACAAGAATATGCTAGAAGGGAATGCGAACTTCAGCAGTCCATTCATGGAACGGAACCAAGCATTAAGGAGTTGGGATCTTCACCTAGATGAATGATCAAAAGTGTTTGACATCATCAAGGACGGTGAAGATACTTGTGGACTCAAGAAAGTCAGTGGGAGCGCCAAGGAATATTTCTAATACTTTATGTGGTCAAAGTAACATTGATTGGAAATATTGTTGGCATAGTTAAATGTTTCGTTGAAATTGTATTTCAATGAAAAAGGCTAAAAGACAATGCAAGTATAAGTATTGCCGCTTTAGAAGTGGGAAAGGGATAACGTTTGGATTGAAAGTTGTGACAGAACTTGCCTACATGGAACGTAGTATTGGTTCTCTTTTTCCATTACTCGCCTGTGTTGGTTCAAACGTGTTGATATCATGGAGCTAAATTGTTGGAAACAACAAGTAGCATCTTGGTGCGAACCAAGGGTAAGGTGATGTAAATTTTCACATGACATCCAGCCTAATCACCAAAAAAATGGTGATTAAATCTGAAAAACGAAAATAAAAAACTTCTAAACTAAGAAATAATTTGAATTTACACACAAACACAGTCTAGCCCTTCGTGACAATTTGAAATTAGTTAGTGCCAAGTAACGAGAAGTGCGACTGGCTTTTTCTTTCTAAGGTTATTCTAGACATGAAACCTAATGATCAGGAATTTAAAACAGAGCACACAGGGCTTTCCCCCTACCTCCAATGTCGCTCCTCTGGGGCGACACCGGGGGCGACCCAAAGCCTAGCCAGCGCATGCCTTCCCCTCCTCCATCCCCCTCGCCGTCGCCCGAGTTGGCCGGCGGGCAAGGTCGCTTCTCTTCGAGGATGGCGGTGGCGAGGGGCTCTCCAAGCGCTGCCAGCGGTTCCGTGGGGGGCGCGCTGCCATCTCTCCAACACCCGGTCGCTATATGGTTGGAGCTGAATTTTTTAGTTCAACTATGGTTGCAACTGCAAACAATATCAATAATTTCTCAGATATACATGTATTTAGACTAACTAAATATAGTTGCATACTGTTGCATGGTTGAAAATTCTTGTAGAACCGTGCAATTTAGTCGCCAAGCATTTAGTTCGCTAAATGGCATATAGAACAGAAACACTTCAGTGTTCAAGTGCAGCAACATATCCACCGTGTAGTGCAAATATATTTTGGCAACCGGTTACATCGTATTGATCACAAGTTTAAAACTCTTTTTAGAGTTGAAGCGTTTGTCGTTATTTTGTCGATTTGGCTATGTAAAAATGATAAAAAAAGTGGTAATTTTTTCTCTTATACAGGTAATTATCGGTGTGGAGAATCGAGACATGTTTATGTAAGTGTGTACACTGTTGAAAGATATAGCAAGATCTACGTACCGGCCCTTCGTTGTCTCATGATTACTTGTTTTTCACCTTTTTTTTCTTTCTACGTCTGTTTGCGTCCTAATCATGCGGAAGCCGGTGTAATGATTAAAACTTTTAACTAATAAAACGCCATTTATCAAAAAAACGTGCAGCAATGACGGCACAAATTGGACTCATGCGTGAAAACGTTAGGAGACTCTTCTTTCCCCGAAATTGATCGATTGTATACGCCGGGCCTCCGTATACAAGGCGAGGGAGTGAAGCACTGCGTATAGGAGAACTTGCCTGTATCAGGATGGTTAGCATGGTGGTTGTACCTCCAGCCTATCAGAGTTTAAACTCCAGGTTTGACACTGATATTTCTTATTTAGATGAAATATTCTTTAGTGGGAGGCGACGTTCCCGTCGACAGCGAGGCGTCTGTGATGACTTCGTCAATCTCAAGACCCGACCGCCGTCTCAGTCTTTTGAAGGTGCTCATAGGAGTAGGGTGTGCATGCATGCATTAATAGGGGTGAGTGTGTGCACGTGTATGTGAGCGTTTGCGTTGTACCGTGTTTCGAAAAAAAACACTGCGTATAGTTTTTCTTGTGTGGCAAGACGACCGGATGCATAGGTCTTTGTAGTTGCCGCTGAGCTGAGTCGTCGGCTCACCCATTTCTATCTTGCCGGTCGTCCGTCCACGGCCACTGTTGTCACCACTCACCACCAGCCTTGACTAACCGGAGAAATTTTAGCAATCACGTACGTGTGCCCACCAAAAAAAACTGTGATTATCTTCAATGGCAAAATGCAAGAGCGCAATAGCCGCTGCTAAGTCTTACACCTGTGTGCACCACACAAAAATGTTTGATCCAGACGGTCTCTCCAAAATGCTAGAGAAGAAGTTCATCTTCTATCTATCTATATATAAAGGACAAGCGAAATTGAGCCCTGAGAGCGATCCGTCCACTGTATTACTGTGGCCCGCAACAGTGTAACAGTGGATGGATCTGCGCCGTCGACCACCGATCGGACGGTCCAGCTGGCTTCTCTCCGCGGGAGGGACCTATCGGTGAATTTCCAAAAACTCAGGGATCTTCGTGTAAAAATGCCCACACAACTCGATTTTCTTCTTCCTCTTCCTGCGCGAGCTCGAGCTCGCCGTCGTCGCCGACGGTCAACGCCGCCTCTCCGCGCTTCCCCCGACAAATTGGCGGTCACCACAATCTCCGCCGTCGTCTCCTCCATCTCCT
Organism: Poa pratensis; assembly: GCA_947311845.1. Classification (NCBI taxonomy): domain Eukaryota; kingdom Viridiplantae; phylum Streptophyta; class Magnoliopsida; order Poales; family Poaceae; genus Poa; species Poa pratensis. Next base: position 26,838,196 of record CAMZMU010000068.1, read on the forward strand.
CACCGAAGATTGCTTGCTGGGATGCCCGGATTCGCCGCCGACGTGCTTCCTTCCATCGCCTCCGGCCGCCGGCTGCCGCTGTCGATTCCGACGTCTCCAGCCACCGTTTGGACGTAGCGTCGCCACCATTCGGCTCAGCGCGCCCGCGTGCGTCGAACGCGACCATCGGCGCGTCGCCTCTCGCCTCCAGTCGAGCACGCTGTGGTCAATGTGGCCGCCACCTCCATTGCTGACGTCGGCGTGATGTCAGCGTAGGACCCACCAGCCAGGAAAAAAATCTTTTCCACAATATATTTGTTAATTACTACATTTCTGACAGTGGGTCCACTGTTCAGAAATTTAACCAATTTTACAAAACTAACAACTTTTAAACCGTATTAAAAAAATATATACCAAAATGCTTAGGAAAAATGCATTCTATCCATTGTGACCAGACTGTGCACGTTTACACAAAATTTTAAACATGTTTGTGTACGAGAACTAAATCATCTATTTGTATAATATGGACTTTATCTCCGTTTAAACGTATAGAATTCTAAACTTTCCAAACCGCAATTCAAATTCAATTACATAATATACCAAATTCTATAAAATCCATAACTTTTTGTGTGCAATTAAAAAAAAGCACCAACTAAAATCAACACAGTCATGTTAATATGCCAAATTCTATAAAATCCATAACTTTTTGTGCGCAATTAAAAAAAGTACCAACTAAAAATCAACACAGTCGAACATTTTAATTTGCTAAAAAAATAGAGAAACTCTTTTAATACAAACTCATATGAACAATTTAGTTTGCTAAAGTACTATATTTCAAGAAACACTAAAACACATCAAAATGCCCACAAAAAAAAGTCACAAATTTTAACATTCCAAACTACTTTGATTTTTTTAAACTGTAAAATCCATAACTTTTTATGTGCAATTCAAAAAAGTGCCAACAAAAAATCAACACAGTCGAACATTCTAATTTGCTAAAAAAAATAGAGAAACTCTTTAAATACAAACTCATTTGAACAATTTAGTTTGCTAAAGTACTTTATTTCAAGAAACACTAAAACACATCAAAATGCCCAAAAATAAAATTAAAAAACTCATAAAAAACATAATTGCAAAACATGTGAACATTACAATTTGCTAGAAAATCGGCTCTAAAGTACTAAAATATGAATACCACAAATGTAAATATTAAAAAAATGGCTATTTCATACTTATTTCCCAAATAAACGTAATTGAACCAACAAACAAAATTTGGAATAAAACATGTTTCAAACAATTTAAAACACTTTATGTATAATGTTTTTAGGTATTTATACATTTTCCAAAATCTACTAAATGATGCAAAATCAGTAACTTAAACTACATTCGTCAACAAAATATGAAAATATGTCGAAATAAACACACAAAAAAAGTTGAATATTTATACCATGCGATCAAAATCCAAATTGAAATATTTCAAATATTGCCAATTAATAAATACAAAGAGAATTCAAATAACATATCAAAATTTACAAAAATATAAGAATTTTCAAACAATTTTGGCATGCATTTCCTTCAATTTACACTTTTACAAAAAAAAAAATTCTTCCCCGCGCTCATATTTTCGACATTAATTTCAAATATATTTTCTCAGTGGTACTTTCTTCAAGCCAACGTCAAACAAAATTGTGACTGCAATTTGTGCGCTATAAGATTTCAAAATTTTCTCGACCATATAATCACTTCCGACACAAAATTTTAAACATAATTTCTGAACGGTAATTTTAGAGGTCACTTATCTATCAAGAACAAATTTTCGAATACAATTTGCAAATTTTTGCACCACGCCGCGCCAAATTCACCTAGTGGAAATTAAGAGCAGAGCATCATCTTCTTTTCCCCATAATAGGGACCCCATTGGATTTCACGTCTATAAATATAAACGCGGGCCTTCAGAGTGGAGCAGCAAGCTCGAACCACTCGTCACAAGATAGTAAAACCAAAGAGAGTTAAGCGTGGACAATGGCGGCCTTAGCTTCCCGTTTCATGGTGCTCCTCCAGATCGCGTTGTTCGTCGTCTCCATGGTTATCATGAGCGGCTCCGTCAGCCTTGGAGCCCACGACGGGATCGGTGGTTAGTGCATACAAACTGTTCATTTCTTCTTCTTCGTCGTCATATATTTGCTCCTTCAACCAAGGTTCTTATTCTAGCATTCTCAATTTGAGTATACTCATAACAATGGATGGCTGTGTTTTCCTTTTAGGTGGTACTCTGAACCCTATCCATCCTGCGTGCCTCCTCCCCCGAGGGTGCCCATCGCGTGGTAAACCCTACACCGGCAGAGGCATACCCTCTCCCCGGACGATGGAGGGGTTGGACGTCCTTGATGCGTGCCTTGCTCTAGCAGCAGCACAACTTACTACCACGACCTAGCTTACATAAGCGATATAAAAGCATCTTCTAGTGTACTTCCTTATATTATGCTGAATAAAACTGAAAGTCTAGCCGTGACATGAAGAGATCTCTGGTATGCAATGTTGTGTGAATGTGATCATGCGAAAATTCGGTTCAGAATCAGTAAAGATGGGCAGTGAGCACGCTGTATTAAATCTTGCTGCCTATCAGGTTCAGTCTACAACACTCTCGTGCTATTGTACTGTAGGCAAAAGAAAAGGGCGGAGGCAGATGACTGCAACCGCTGTTGAGTTTGAAAGTTGAAACTGAACCGTGATAAATTTATGCTGTATAGTCTTTGATCAAAAGATTCGAACTGACCAAAATGATCAAGATCTAATGGGTAGTAAAACTCATTGGATTTTCATTGCAAATACCATGCAGGTGAGTAGCATGCTATGCATTAGGGATATTTTTTAAAAAATAACTACAACGTCCGTTTTGCCTCCCTGGCTCACATGCTCGTACCCGAATATTTTTTTAAAAAAAATAGTAAAACAAAATAAAAACAAACTGGTGATGCACATATAAAGTGTTGTAAATATGTGTCAAGTTTCGTGATGAAATGACATGTGTGCCTGTGTGGTGCTCTGTGCCAAAAAAAAATAGTGCTCTAAAAATATTTTTCAAATCCCTTTGGTCACTGATTTGCTTTTTTTACGGAGCACCACGAATGTCATTTAACCATGAAACTTGGCACGTATGTACAACACTTGTATATGTTCATCACCAATTGTCTTCATAAATTTTTGAAATGTTTTACTATTTATTATGATTTTTATTCAGGCAGGATCGTATGAATTTGGAAGCCATTGTGAATTTCCGCAAAGTTTAGAAACTACAGAGCTGCAATACTAGCACATCAAAACGGCATCTAACCCTTTTGCTCCAGTTCTGCCCAAAAGGCAGATTCAGTTTTTTCGAGATTTACAAGAGAAAAATGAAGCGTCAGAATCGTTGTCAGAAGTCCGTTTGGAAGATAGATAATTGACATTACACTTCTTTCGTTATTACACTTCCACATCATCGAAGCTACATATGGCTCAAAAGTGGGGTGGGGGGGGGGGGGGGGGGGGGGGGACAGCACACTGAAGATAGATCTTTTCATATCGCCGGAAGAATTCGATAGACAGAACCAAGGTCTGTCCAGAAACACACGATGCAGACACGACAATCAAACATCAAGTAAATTATTCATTAGGCATAGCAGCGGAGGCCAAGAATGCCTCACTAGGACTTAGGTTTGCAAACCCAAGACCACATCACGAGGCGGTAAACTACCAGGGACAACTTCTGTACCCTTCAACAAAAAGGAACATCGCAAATTGTAAATTGGCTTCCTCGCCAAAGCCTGCAGGTCGCCCAACACAAAGTATGGTAGAATCCCATGCATACATGATTTCTAGAATAAGATCGGATGGCAATGTCCCACAACGACATGCACATATAAGTTCAGAGTGATACTGTGAGGTGATCACCAATTCACCATGCTTCATTACAGAATTGAATGAAGAAGTTCGAGCAGTTCGGCTCCGATACACCGAAGAGGGAAATAAAACTTGTGAACTCAAGGATGCGGTGGGAGCTGGGAAAGACAAACAGAGAATACAATTGAGTCGGCCATTTCATCAATTTCAGTTGCTCTCTGCTCGAGAGTGACAATACAACAGTCAGTGATGTCATTTCTTTGACTGCAAAGATAGCTTTGATCCCATTGTACATGGGAATTCTATAGAATAACAGGAGATAAATTGATTATTCAGATGGTTAAGCTCAGAGCATCACTCGGCTGGCTTGCTCGTTGCATGTTTGCAGGGCGCTACTTGGGCTTGCCTTGTCATCTCATTACCGGCAACAAGGAAGTATGCAGTATGCCTGGAACAAGATAACAAAATATATGACCTTAGCCTCTTCAAGGAAATGCTGTCAAATGTTGGATGCAGATCATAGATAAAAGTTCAGAGGGAGAGTTTAGTAACGCGAACCTGAAAAAATACATCATTTTCGTTTTTGTGTCTGAGTTTATACTTTCAGTACTATCCAGAGCTTGCTGCATATGATGCAGCCATCGCTCTGCAGCTTGGTGTGTGACAGGGAATGGTCGATGTCGTCCTATCAAGGCAGGATGTCCTACAGGAAAACCAGACAGCAAAATTCTAAGATCAATGGTAATTCAGATGAGTGAATTGATTTGCAGGTATTTGGTGACAACGGGAAGGGTTTTTAATACTACTAGCTGTAATGAGTTAGAGCAATAGTGCATATTCAGAGAAGAGCAGAGAACACGGATAACCCAGTAAAAATGAGTAGCATAACACTTACCGCGCCAAAAAAATGTTTGGGAACAAAAGAATCAGAAAACAGCATGTAAGGGGAAAACATTCATGCTGACTTTGGCAGCAAAGTTTTTTTTTTTGAAGTATTCTAAGAATACTTTGGTTTCTAAACATATCATGGTTTAAATACTTTGAAGTTTTTGGTTTTAGCAAAAAAGTGCAATTTTAAATACTTTGGTATTTATGGAATTACACTAATTGTGTAGTGTAGAAAAAGAGGTCCGGAACACTTTGCCCAAAAAATGAAGTATTTGTTGCCTAGGCATAGAAATACCGCAGTTTTAGCATAGTTTGGTTTGCACTTTTTTGTGTGGGTCAGATAGGAGAACAAACACATATGCAAACATGAGATGGTGAAATGAAACGTATTCAGCCTATTATTAGTCACTACAAAAGTACAAATATAATATATGCCTTGAACCGGAAATGCAACCCATATGTTGAGTAAGGGACAATGTCACGATAAAGGTAGACAACATTTTTATATACTTTGGTATTTGTTAATTAAAACTAGTTCCCTAATTTTAATAAAGGTGATAGTTCAAATCCACTGTATGACTGTAATCAAATGAAGTATCAGTACACAGTCATTCCGTGCGCCGAGGCATAAAGCACTCTCTTATAACTATGGTCAAAGGACACAGTAATCAGGAAACATGTTTACTGAAATAACTTCTGGGTATCAGGAAAAGCAATGGTGCTACCAAGGACCTGGATGGATAAATCGAACGAGCTGAATTATACAGTCTACACATTGTGTGCCTCTCTCCTCACACTCACAGTTTAGGCAGTTTAGGTTCACGATGAAAGCTTCCATATCAGTTTGAGGTTTCAAATACTGATAATTTAGTCTACACATCAAAGCTATTAAGGCGAGGGAGCATTTATTCCCAAATTATTTGAAGGTCCTAACACCAACGGCAGTGGTGGAGTAAGCATTGTTTTGGTGGCAAGCGCTAAATTTGCAAGAAGAACACTGAAGACTGAACACGAGCAGTTGAGCACGGATGTATACCCTCCTTCCCCATTCTTATTGTACGCAACTATAACTTGTTCTTCCACCTCGCCGCCGGCGGTCTGCGTGATTCCTCGCCCTCCGGCGGCCGCTCCGGCGGCGGGAGGGTGGGGAATCGCCGGATCCCGACGTGTATATAGTGTAGGTAGCACTAGGAACCCAGACGGCGTTGCCTTGGTGGTGGAGGCGATGGTGGTGTTGTGTTTGCAGGTCGCGCTCGTCCCCGCCGGCGGTGGAGCTTCGTGGAGCTTCACGGTGGAGCGCTGCCCCCTTCCTCGCGCTCGCGGCCCTCTGGGGTCGCCGTGGGCGAGGCCCCCCCCCCCCCCCCCCCCCCCCCCCCCCCCCCCCTCCGGATCTACTGCCGGCGGATCCGGTTGACCTTCTCGATGCAGTTGAAGACGACGCAAGCGGTGGAGCTGATGAAGCAGGGTGGAGGCCCTTTGGGGTTCGAGTTTCGGTAACTTCCCGTCTGCTTGGGGGCTGCTTCCGATCCAAGGTTCCATGGAAGTTGCGGCGGCGGCGCGTCACCGATACGGCCTCTTCGCCGGCGACATCGACGCAGAAGGACTTATGTGTAATTTTCATCTTTCTGAAGGTCTTTTCTGTCTACTTGCTGTAATCTTCAGTTGTATCCTCGCAAAAAAAAAAAAACTTGTTCTTCGAACACAGAGAAATCTACCAGGTGTGCGCAAAATAATCTGATCTGAGTTTTACAGATCAGAGACGCCGGCCGAGTCAATGAAGTTACCTCTCCTCTGGGAGAACAGAGGCGGGCCGCCCATGCGCTGCACCAGGAACTCGTACTGGTTCTGGATCGCGTCCTCCTTCCTCGACCCGGAGAATATCTCCCGGAACCACTCCTCCTCGTCCTCATAGACCCTGTTCCGTCGATTTAACGACAGCCACGAATTAGAACAGAGAAATTAGGGATGAATGGGGAAAATTGAGATCAGAGACGACGGGGCCAAGGATGCTGCTGATCGGTCGATGAGAAGGTTGTGGACCGACCTGGTGTAGAAATTTGTGGAGAGCTCGACGAAGGGTTGCGGGGTGCCGCCGAGCGCCTCGAAGACGTTGGCGTCGTCGATGGCGAAGGCGTCCCCGGCCGCCACGCCGCTCCACTCCGACGCCTTGTCCTGCAGCGACTGCATCCTGACCCGGCGACGGCGCCTCAGTGATCGGCTGGGTTCCCCGGCGGCGCCCCAGTTGACTGGCTCGGCTAGAAAGAGAGTGGGCCTCAGGCGAAGCGCTCCTCCCTTTATTTATACCCGCCACGCTCCGCCGGCCAATCGGGTGGCGAGCATGCGCCGTCGGGAGAATGTGGGGCCCGGGTGACGGTGGTGGGGAGTAGACTTGCACCGAGTGTTCGTCCATGTCGACATTCTGTGGCACGCATGTCGTCGTGGTGGTAACTTGCGCGTCGCGAATGTGCTGCTACCCACAGGAAAAAAACGAATGCTACCCACAGGATTACGACAGAAGCCCACTGTTTGTAGGCAGCTGGTTTGGGTTGATTCTTTCCCTTGTATGGGCTTTCGTTCGATCACATATGGACTTCTTTTCTTTCTTCCGCTACATGTGGGCTAAAAGAGGCCATTCTGCCTGGCGGGGCCTCATGTGGCTCTGCATTTCTTGAAAATATAGCCCAGCTAGAACATTCCAGGAGTTCTCCAAAACAAAACAAAACAAAAACGAAACTCCCTAAAAAAAACGAAACCAGAACAGCCGAGAACCACTCAAAAACAAAAAACAGTCGAGATACAGTAAACGAGAGCTAGAACATCCGAAAACCTACGTTCAAATCTCCGCATTTTCAACTACGAGTACCAATCAGGAGGAGCAAATGCTCCCGGTACAACGCGGTTTATCCTGATGCGGCAGCGATGCGATGATGGTGTAGGTTTATTTTTGTTAGTGGTGCTCATATTTCATTATTTTCTTGATATGGTATTCCATTCCGTTCTTACAACAACATGCATTACAAAGGCACATGTCGCCTGTAAAAATACATTGAACGATATAGGCTTCTAACATTTCAGGTGGGGTGACTCATTCGTCTTTTAAAACCTTTTGAGTTTCTTCAAGTTTGTGCAAGTATGTCTTGTACAATTTTTTCATGCAAAGCATGTAGGATGAATCGAGATGCAAAATATGAAATGAAAGACTTAATTTGGCATTGAAGTACATTGAGGTATCTCTTAGATTCATTAGGATATTTAATGTCCATGTATGTATCGGTTAACTCGGTTTGATCTACTCCCACCATCCCAAATATAAGGCACTTGATTTTTGTTTGTCAACAAATTACAACATTTTAACTATGATTTGTTCTTATAATATGTTCCTAAAATTATTATGAAAATATCTGAAATAAATAATGCAAGACGAATGCAATGATACCATTTATACATTTTCTAATACGCTTGCTTTAGTATGTTAGTGGCTAAAATCGTGTATCAAAGACCCTACAAAATGGGCCATATATTTTTTGGGATGGAGGGAGTACTTTGCATGAGTGCTTAATAATGAAATCATTTTCTTCTCAAATAGTTATTCCCAACCTTCCCGTTATCTCGCCCATCTTGTTTGTTTCTATGAAATATATGTTTCAAGTAGACGAATTATTCCTTCAGTTGTTTGTGACATACCCCGATACTGTTTCTCGCGAGGATTCAGTGGTGAGTCAATGTCAATCTTAATGATGTGTGACTCCATTCATTAGTAAACATTGTCTGATTATGTCCGGTTGTGTATATGTTCTACATTGTAATTGGTGCTTTTAGCATAGTACTCTCGGACGTAGTAATTGTTTCTAAGAATTCATTCCACTATATTTCGAAAGAAATTTAATTTTCGTCCACTCGGACGTGTTAATATTTTTTCTATGATGTGATCAGACAGATTTTGGTACAAATGTCCTACATAGTTGCTTTGTACCTATTTTTTTCTCACTGGCCTGATCAGTGATCGCCACCAAGAATTTGGATCCCTATATGAAACAAAATCTTGGAGGTGACCCGGAAATTATCGGTTGGCTACCAGGCGTGATTCTATCACAAAATTTGAAATTCAAACGTAAGAAGGTAAAAAAAATATTCGAAACTCGATTGTGGGAGAAAAAATACAGTCCAAATTCAAACGGTATGAGATTCTCGCCTGGTAAACTCATTTACCGTGGGACTGGAAATTCCGATACTGGCCGGTAACAGTGGTAGTGGTATTTTGACCGGTAACCAAATCTGATCACCACCCCCTTTATCACACACAAATTCCAAGCGACTGGTGACACCAGCACACTTTATGCCAAACCATATATAAGGTACAAAAAAAATGCAGTTCTAACGCTAGCCTTAATTTAACAAATACTCCCTCCGTTTTTTAATATAAGATGTTTTAGGTGTTGTACATGTTGTCTAGATACATATTAAACTGAGTGAACATGAACACTAACACATGTCTACATACATTTGTGTATATGTCACTAGTAGGGAAGTGCCTTTCTGTGGATCCCTTTTTGTGACGCCTGGTAAACTCATTTACCCTGAGGGACTGGAAATTCCGGTACTGGCCGGTAACAGTGGTAGTGGTATTTTGACCGGTAACCAAATCCTGATCACCACCCCCTTTATCACACACAAATTCCAAGCGACCTGGTGACACCAGCACACTTTATGCCAAACCATATATAAGGTACAAAAAAAATTGCAGTTCTAACGCTAGCCTTAATTTAACAAATACTCCTTCCGTTTTTTAATATAAAATGTTTTAGGTGTTGTACATGGTGTCTAGATACATATTAAACTGAGTGAACATGCGCACTAACACATGTCTACATACATTTGTGTACATGTCACTAGTAGGGAAGTGCCTTTCTGTGGATCGCTTTTTGTGGCGCACCAAGTATCCATGTGCCACAAAAAAAATTCTATGGCGCACCAGGCCACATGCGCCACAGAAATGTCACTTTCCATGTGCGCCATAGAAAGTGACATTTCGGTGGCGCATTTAGCCTAGTGCGCCACAGAAAGTCACATTTCTGTGGCGCATGGAGGTGGGTGCGCCACAGATATTTTTTTCCTGTCTCACGCACGCCTACCCCCCCCCCCCCCCCGTCGTGGATCGCCTTTTCAGTTCTGTAAACAAGAAAAGAAAATGATAAAAATTTCAAAAAATAAAATCTTTTGACATGTAGTTTCGTTTTAGTGTCTAGTTAGTATAGAAATTTTGAAATATGAATTTTGACCTTTTTTGCCAAAAACAGAAAAAAAAACTTTGCAGGGGCATAACTTTTGCATACGATGTCGAAAAAATGTGTTTAATATACCAAAAAAATCGTGCGAAAAAAAGGAGCTCGATTTCACCCGGGTTTACCCGGTGAACTTTTCTCAGAATCGGGAAATTCGAAAAGAGTAAAAAGTTATTTCAAAAAGAAGATTTTTTTCTACAAAATCAAAAAAATAAAAAATTGGAAAAAAAATTGTGGCGCGTGACTAGGGATGCGCCACAGAATTGTTGGGCGGGATTCGAATTTTGAATCCCGCACAAGCCCTCCTTCTCCCTCTATTTTCCCCTTTCTCTCTTCTCTCCTCCACTTCTCCTCTATTTTTAGGGGGCGGATCCAGTGGGGGTGCCATGGGTGCCATGACACCCCCTAAAAATTGTAGATTTTATAATCTAGTATCAATTTAGCCTATTTTTATGTGTATTAAATGTGTTTAAAAATAGGTAAATAATATTTATGCTAGGATTACAGAGTTTGACACCCCCAACCATTTACTTCTACATCCGCCACTGGTGATACACGTACACCGATCACACAGTCACATGATTGCAGGCTTGTTGTAGTGTGGTACCATGACGTCTTCCGTTTCGCGGCCGGGTCGGCGGTCGCAACGGTGCCAAGGAAGCAGTCCACGCCCGTGTCGGGCAGAGTTGCCACGCGCGCACCCTCCACTAGCTAACAAAACGGACAGGTCACAGCCCTAGCTCCAGGCCGCGCCACTTCCTTTAAATCAGGCCATCCCTCCCGTCGTCCTCACCTCGCACACATCACAGTACTCGACGAGAATGGAGAAGGAGACCATGGCGAGCGAGTGCAATGGCGTAGGCGGCGAGGTGCCCGCGGAGAACGGCAACGGCGGCGGCGGCGGCGGCGTGCCCTTCGAGACGCCGGAGATCAGGTTCACCAAGCTCTTCATCGACGGGAACTTCGTCGACGCCGTCTCCGGTACGCGCCCTGCCTACCGATTCTGATCTTCTCTCGATCTTGCCGTCTTTGCCCTGCGTACACCTGCCATAGCCTGCGCAACCATACCGCAATGCATACCATCCATGGTTCGAGTATAGCCGGCTTGCCTTGCCAAGAAACTAACGGCCGGTGGTTATCCCAAGGTATTGCTGGACGCAATTAATCCGGTTACGCGGTAATAATTGTACTGCTGTCATACGTGATTAATTAACCAAGGGCGCGTTTTGCCAATTAAAGGACTGCTGTTTTCATCGATCGTGGTTTGCATGAACCTGTAAATCCTGATTACTCTAGTATTGGGCCAAAAATGGGCAGGGTTTGAGGACAGTTTCTGGCGCCGATCGAGCTAGCCGCATGTTCACAGCGCAGAGTTCTTCGGCGACATGGCGCAAAACTACTCACAGTTTGTTTTTCCTGTTTCCTTTTCTTGCAGCCAGAACCGGTCATCGTCGATCAGTGGGTAAACTGTAAAGTAGGTAGGAAAAGTGGAAATCTGATTAGCTAGAACTTTTCGAAACACCGAGATTCACTCTACTAAGTGGTAAGTGCAGACAGTTCAGGGAGCATTTGACAGATGGTATAGGCTTGTTTGCTTAACGTTCAAACAGAATTACGCCATACTTTTTTTCTAGCGTGGCAGGGCGCTTATAGGTAAAATAAAAACCCTAGCTCCATGAAAGTAGGGCACCCGTTATATGATTGACACCGTAAGACAAAACACTGTCTGTCTGGGGCGAGGCTAGCTTGCGCGCGGCGGGCGACCGCTCGCGCGGTTTCCGACGGCCCACACGTGCAAGTTCCGATAGTGACGGGAAGAGGAAGAGGAGCTCGTCCCTGCCGTCGCCGCCGGCCTAACCGCCTGCCCCTGCCACCCGTGGCCGCCGACGCTCCTACGCCCGCCTCGCCGCCCCGCTGAAAGAGCATTGTCGCTCTTAATCATGTTTTGATGTTGATGATAATACAAGGATTGCCTCTAACAGTTTTATATAAGTTTGAACAGGTTTTACAATTGCATTCATTGCATTCGCGCGGCGAAACTCTTCGTTTTGAATGAAAGTTGCCAGGGAGCGGTAGTACCGCTGGGATAGGCAGTAGTACCGCTGCTCCCTGGCAAACACACTGCAGAGGCAGTACCGTTACGGGTACCGCCGCGGGTACCGCTGATTTTGTGTTCTGGGCGCTTGAGCGGTACCACCAGCGGTACCCGCCGGTACCGCTGATGCGGAAGAGCTAGATCTGGTACCGCTGCAGGTACCGCCGTTTTCGGCGTTCGGAAGCTTAGTCCGGTACCACCAGCGGTACCTCGAGCAGTGCCAACTGGTTCCGGGGGCGTGGGTTTCGCGAAGACAGAAGACGACCGTTGACTGGCCTGGATCGAGCGATGAAGACCCCAGCGGTACCACCGCCTGTTCCAGCGGTAGTACCGCTGGCATGGGTTTCTGCCACCCAATGGACAGAATGAAGGGAGGGGGTATTTAAACCCCTCCACCTACCCTGGGATATTTTGAGCTACTAGAATTGAATCCCCATTGTTGCCAAAGCTTTAAACTACTAGATCTCCCACTTCAACCACCCAATCGATTTGATCCTTTGAGGAGTGCCATAGGAGGTCTAGATCTACATCTCCACCGAAGGAATTTCATTTCCCCCATCATCCTTTGTGGTTCTTGTTCTCTTGGGGTTGCTTGTAACCCTAGGAGACCTTTGTGAGTTTCGGAAGCCTCAACTTGTTGCGAGGCGGTCCGGGACATTGTCGGGAGGCTTCAACTCATTGTGGGGTTCCTCGACCTTTATGTACCGGCTTGGTCAACGCCATCAAGGTGACCTCATAGTGGACGAGCCAATCCCTCGTGGGAAAAGCTCACGGAGAATAGAGTGAGCACATCCGTGCTATTGGGGCGCCTAGGTGGCTCCACACTCCTCCAACGTAGACGTACTTCCCTTGGGAAGGAACTACGGGAAACATCTCCGTGTCTCCACTTTGCGGTTATTTCTATCCTTTACTTGTTGCTTCCGCTACGTTACTTACCTTGCTTGTATCACATAGGTTGTTATCATATAGTGCACATCTAGTCAATCTTGTTATACTTTGCTCAAGCCCTAATTAATCGAAAAAGAATTAAAATTTGGTAGTCGCCTAATCACCCCCCCCCCTAGTCAACATATCGATCTTTCACCCGCCCTCCTCAAATCACCACCTCCGTCGGTCCGCCGCCGCCCCCGACCATCCCTCTAAGCCCCCCTCCCCCCCCCACCCCGCGATCTCGTCGCCGGCGAACCCGACCCCACCCCCACCATTAAGTTTTTTCTCGCCTCCGCCGCGGCCAGCCGCGCCTCCGACGGCTCTGGCTCGAGAGGGATTGGGGAGAGGAAGAAAACCGTGCGGGGAGAGAGAGGAATTGGGGAGAAGAAGAAGAAGAAGAAGAATGTGGGTGGGACCCACCCACGTGATGCGCTTCACGCTTCGCTGCGCGAACCGCGTGACAGCTCGCGTGCTCGTCAACGAGCCTCCCCGGTCTGTCTGTCTGACCTGAATTTTGTTAATCATGTTGTAGGCTTGTAGCCGATCTATATAATTTCCTACAGGGAAGAGGCCCGCGATATTTTTGATAAAAGAGAGGTACAACATAATCGAAATTGCAAGCATGATAACTTAAAATCGGATGGGTGGGAAGGCACACAGCCTTCCCCGCCACTAGCCGATCTATATGATTGACTGTTGCATGCCGAACTGGCTAATGCAACACACGCATGCATGGGTTCTTCTAGAAGGTCATGCATGTGAACCTGTTGCTCGATCGGTACGCGACAGAGTATGCCTTGTGGAATCTGCTATGCGCGTCAGTCGTCACTACTCACTGTCTCGTTTCCCACGCACTCGATCTTCCTTTCCATATACTAGGCAATTTGGCGCGGCGACACGCCGCACCCTTCACGAAATAGAATGGAAAATGCACTATATATTTCTTTGAAGGAACAAATTTACATGAGAAACACTATCAGTCCACCTATGCAAGATCAGAAAAGAGCCTCGACACTGTGTCACAGAAATAAGTTCTTCAAGTGAGCTTCTTAATGTTTCTGTTCGCAGAATTTCTCAGTCCAGATTTCATGATTTTGTTAGGACCGTCCACAAAGTTGCATAATTACATACATAAAAGAGCAGATTTGCAGATTTAGGGAACCAAAGCATGATCAAGCGTGTAACGCCTAGGGAACACAAGGCTATGTCAAATTCGGAGATTAACCTTTATCTAATCGATCATGCATTGTCAAACGGCGTGTTGCCCTCCTTCCCAAAACACTACAGGAAGAAGGGTATCTTAAACCATATAATACATAGGGTAGTTTCCCAGCACATTGTTTTGAGCATACAGTCATGTATGAATAGTACAGATACTCAATCTGCTTCTAGAATTAAAATGAATAAAACATAGAAATGATCAAACATAAAGAAAAATCCATTAAAAGCTTGCCTACTACCTAAATCTTCCTCATGCAACATAATTTATACACCAACTGAGGACAAAGGAGCACCATCAGATCTGGGAAGAGCGACAAAACTATCTCCCTCCGTTTAGAAACACTGCCCTGTACATATCATTTAACCTTAATTTTTTTGCAAAATTCCTAGCACGGTAAGTCAAACCTTAGGCAACAAATAAGAAAACTATTATACCACTATAACTATGATCCTCCTAACACAACAACAGAGTGAGGAATCGATGCCTCACCTTAGGGCAATCAACAACCAACCAGGAATCACATCTTGCACATGAAAAAGGCAATGAACCTACAGCCAAAAAAGGAGATCACATTATGGCCATTAAGGTTTGTCTCTTGCTTGCCCCAAAAAAAATGTACTATTGTTTTAAGCCATATGAACGATAAGAACGTAAGCACCCTAGCAGAATTTGAATATACATATGTTTAATTTTTTTAAGAGTAGGGAAATGTGGTAAAATCATGTATCCATCTTTTGCTAGGACTATCAAATGCAAGCACTTCTTTTCAATCAGGGAAATGTGGTAAAATAATGTATTCATCTTTTGCTAGGACTATTCAATGCAAGCTCTTCTTTGCAGAAAAAATATCCCAAACAAATTTAGAGGAGAGAAAACGATGGTACTGCAATTTAATGTACTAAAATCTTATCCATGATAAGCATCTGCTCTATGTTTCTATCACTACACAAGGATGGCAAGGTGAAAATGAAATGGATATCAACCTTGGACTTTTTACCACGTTATTTAAACTTTAAACAATCATTTTGCAACAACATAAATTACTAAAAAGGGGCTCAGCTGTGTACAGAGATGATTTAGTGATGCCAAGCAATTGATCTACACCAACTAAAGTAAAATAATTACACAACTTGAATAATTATTCTAGTACATGAAGTGTGTTTAGCCTGCTGCAAACATGTGTTGATGCTTCCTGCTGTCCAAACCAGTGAAATTCTACCACTGTTTGGCACTGCAGTGTTAATCCTGATGTGGAGCTGCTTCCTGCTGTACAGACCAGGATGCCATCATGGTACTGCAAAATCCAGATTTCCTCTAAGCATGTTAATTCGATAACTGACTGTTTCCCTTCTCCGGCCGAATATTAACCATGATTTAGTTTGTTCCAGGATGTCATCATGGTACCGAAAAATCAAGATTCCCTCTAAGCATGTGATTTCGCTAAAAACAGAGATAATCTTTGAAACCAAAAGGACGAATGGAACTAAAACTGACTGTTGCCCTTCCCCAGCCGAATCTTTATGAATCTAATTGAGATAAACTCGCATAAATATGGAATTGCTTCAGGCCGATAAATTAGGGCAATTTTGCATCTACCTAGACAAACAATTTCACCAATTTGCGATGCAACAATAGTATTAAATCTTTCATTTATACCTTTAGTTGCAATTGGCGAATTGGCATCACTCGTGGCAGAAACCGGACCTGATACTTGTAGAATGAGCAAAGTGACATCGGTATTTTAATGGAGTTGTTTGATAAAAAAATAGCTCGTATAAGAGGCATTGGAAATCGATGAATACCTCTAGCAGTACAATCAATCCAGAAGCTCATGCAAATAGTCAATCCAAGCTGTAACTTATTAGCTGGTAAAAATAGGAATGCCTTATACGACGTAAAATATCATGACTATTCAGTACAACCTGACTTCATGATTAAATTTAGTACAAATGAAAAGAAAAGATAAATGAACATACACAGGGGTAATGTTAAGACGAAATCCAGGGCAAACCCAACATGATTAATTTAGTGCTTCATTTATATATTTCCATTATAGCATGATCCATGTCAGCTTGTGCACTGAAGCAGTGGCATTTAGTCCGTTATATAGAACACTAAATTGTATAGAGCAAGAGGTTGATCTATCTGATCCTGTACTAAAATAATTTAGGCTACAACTAAAGCTAAATATATGGTAGTGTCCATATGATCATGTACTGTAATAATTTCTAACTTCCAACCATTTACTCAGTGCTAGATTGAACAAAATAAATATCCATAAGACTAAAAGAAAGTGTATAGAGGAAATTTTGTGGTCGTACGAACAAACTGTTTGACATTATTCGCCTATACAAATCTACTCTGCAAGCCTGCCTCCTTCAGATTCAGTGGGTAAACAACGAAAGCATCATAGATTGTAGTTACATGGAAACATAGAAGATAATCAAGAACGTTATACATCATCAAAGGAACTGAATGCCTTATAACTACTAACTGAACTATAACAGTGTCATGTTGCTAAATGAACAATCAGCAATTGCCTGATTATAAAGCATTCAGAAGAATAGACCAATTCAGAGCGGCTACCACGGCCTGCACACCCATCAGCACCCACCTTGCATTTACCTACGACGGCCCAGCACACCACCAACTGGCCATGCCTACATGATAGCGTAAGAATTGCTATTCGTATGGTACAACACGAACACAGGGAAAAACATACTGTCAGCAGAAGAGCCTGCAAGCGGAGGAGAAGATGATAGAAAGCCAACATGTCCAATAGCAGGCGAATAATTAGTAGGTACGCCCGAATTAGCAGCGCCTAGCGGAAAAACAACAGGTAAACGTGACGGGAAAAATTAGTAAAGATAATGAAATAGCAAGTGGGGAAACTCAATCTGTAAAAATACCTGATGAAGAATCAGCTGGACGTTTGACTAAACTAATCTCCCGTCGTCGTGCCGATAGAAAAGCAGGCTGTGAAGCATCTGTTGCAATAGAACCCGCGGATGTAAATCAGCAGGAACAGTTGATAGTGGAGTAACAGGCTGCTCTCCCCAACTAACTGGAGAACAGCGACGGGCACCCCAACTGCGGCAATAACAGAGCCAGACCGCCGAGCACGACCACGACCCATCATCCGGCCGACGCGGAGGGACTCGAGCATCCGCAGCTCGTCGGAGAGGAGATGCGTGACGGCGTCCCGCGCCGCCGTCCGTCAAGATCCGGTCGCGGCGACCGCAGCGGCAGAGCAAGCTAGGGAATGGTAGCGTTGTCGTGGAGGGAGGGAACAGAGCGCGGCGTCGAGCGGTCGCGCGAGCTCGGCCGCCGTGGTCCATAGCGGGAGGAACAACGACGTTGTTCAGCGGCAGAGGCGCTGGCGGATGCGCGGATGGCCGGGGCAGAGGAGCTCATCCATGGAGGAGCTGTCGTCGAGGGCCACGACGACGCCCGCGCTGTGGTGTGGCTGCTGCTCGCGGTACCTGCAGCTCGAGTACGGCGCCGTGGGGAAGAGTGGTTCCCGTCGCCGCTCATGCTCTGGCACGGCTGAGATGGGGGAAAATGATCTAGGGTTACGGCTGAGGTTTTTATGTGGAGGGACTGATACGTAATTTTGGATAAACGCGAGGTTTTTTGTGCAAAACGGCCGCGCGAACCGTCGGATCTGGATCGAACGGCGCGGAGGTGGGTTACCGGGCGATGTGGCGACTCCGGATTGGCTAAAAATCGGAGGTGAACAGTAAATCGCGGTGGGAGCCTATGTGGATGTTTCCTGAACGTCGGATCGCCGGATCGAACGGACTACAATTGAACGTGACGTGGCTAAAAATCGGAGGTGAACAGTAAATCGCGGTGGGAGCCTATGTGGATGTTTCCTGAACGTCGGATCGCCGGATCGAACGGACGACAATTGAACGTGACGTGGCGCGCGGGATCTGGGGTGTTTCTTTCCAGCCTTTGTATATAGTACTTATTATTACTAGGGGATTAGCACGGGCTCCGCCGCGCCCGTGGACGTGGAAGAATTTGTTTTTTTTGGGGGATTTAATCTGAAATTTGGCGAAGTTAGTTTGATTTGAATTCTTCTAACGATTGGAACGGCCGAATTTGAAGAGAATTTTAAATTTTGAAACACTCGAATTTAAATTTTGATCGTATAGCGTATTTGGCGGAGTTGTTCGGGTTTAAATTCTTCTAGCGGTTGCAAGAATGGTCAAATTTGTTCAGAATGTTGAAATTTAAAATTTTCGAATTCAAATTTAGATCGTATGTTGTAATTAGTTAGTATTTTTTTTGTGATCGTTTTGATATATTTTTAATATGTTTGTGATGATTTTATTTGAAGTTATTGAATTTGCATTTTTAGTTTTTTTTTCTAGATTTGTTTGAATAATCTAGTGTGGGGAAAAAACAGAAAAGCAAAGAAAAAAAATATAGCGTATTTGGCGGAGTTGTTCGGGTTTAAATTCTTCTAGCGGCTGCAGGAATGGTCAAATTTGGAATCTTGAAATTTAAAATATTCAAATTCAAATTTAGATTGTATCGCGGTTGAAGGAATGGTCAAATTTGTACAGAATCCTGAAATTTAAAATATTCAAATTCAAATTTAGATTGTATGGTGTAATTAGTTAGCATTTTTTTTTTGTGATCGTTGTGATGAATATATTTGAAGTTATTGAATTTGCATTTTTTAGTTTTTTTAGATTGGTTTAAATAATCTAGATGGAAAAAAAAAGGAAAAGCAAAGAAAAAAAATTCGAAAAATCTGACAGGTAGGTCCCTGTGACGTCGCGCTGACGTCACAGGGTGGTGAATCTGGCCGGAGTGGCAGCGGCGGCGCCGTGCTCGCCGGCGACGCTCCGGCGGGCTCTGGGACGCGTGCGTCCGCGCGTTCGACGCGCCTGCGTGCGGAGATGCCGGAGGTGGCGGCGCCGCCGCCTAATAGTCACCGGAGCGTCGCCGGTGACTCGGGGAAGCGGCGGCGGACGGCGGGTTTGGCCGCGACGATTCCGACGGCCACCGGGCCTCACGGCACGCCGTCGACGGCGAGGATGGAGAAGGCGCCGCGGCGGAGCGGCTGGTGTACGGCGATTTGCCCGGGGAGGGCCGCAGCGGCGGCGCGCCGCGTCGGCGGCGGCGGCGTCCACGGCGCCGTGTGGGGGAGAGACGAAGCTCGCAGGTGATTTTGCAAGAACGACCCCGATGTGTAATGAAATTGAGTTTAGGTCCTTCCGCAGTGTAAAGTCTGGAGTTCGTGCGAATATGTGAAAGTGGAAGGGTTTATCTGCAAAATGGCGTGGCCACCGGGTGGGCGACCGGCCGACCGGCGCGCGATGGGCTGGTGACCGGTACACGCGTCACTCGGCTATTGGTCTAAAATCAATATGAATAGTGTCCGGCTGAATTTGAGGCGACGTGGACTGATCCAGGCCGTCCATCACGGGGATCGGACGGCCAGGAATAGCCTGCGACGTGGATGGCCTGAGAGGGCAGCGATTTTTCTGTCTTTTATGTATAGTAGGATATGTATGCCCGTGTTCGTGGGATCCAGCCTTGGAGGGTCGACGTCCTATGTACGCCCGTGTTCGTGGGATCCAGCCTTGGATGGTCGACGTAGGCTACAAGGTGACAAGCTACAATCCTGTTGTGTGAATTAATAGTACAGACCGTAGGATGATGTGTGCTGTGACCGGAGCGGTGAACAGTACTCCTAGGTACTCCGTAGATTGCATACAAATCTTTTATACTTTACGAGCATTTACACCGCCGGTTAGCGAATACGGCGAGAAATATTTTTACTCAACATAACATGGGGTGGGCAACTTGATCTATGGATTGGTGCTTTCCACGGTTTCTTCATGTTTAGGCCTCCTTTGATTCACATGCTTTGTATAGGAAAAGTGTAGGATTCGTTTTCCTACAGGAATTTGTACTCGGTGTTTGATTCACACCAGTACAACAAAGGAAAGTTGAAGAAAATTTTCCTTTGCAATCAGATTTCTACGTAAAAAACGGGAAAGAAACAATTCGGTTTTGTCAAAATATTTATTAATTTTGGTAAGATATTTTCTGAAATTCCTAATTCCTTTATTGTTGACTAGGATTTCACTTGTGCTAAACCTGCACTACCTGATGACTAATACTTCTTTGTCTGAGGCTAGAAACTAAATATGTATTGTATTAAAACTAAGAGCCAAACTTGTCCGATTATTAAGCTGATATACCAACCAAAACTACTTCCTCCGTTCACTATTTTAAAACCTTTTAACTTTTTTCAAAAATGCATTTATGTAGACTTTTTTTTCTTGCGAATGATATGTAGACGTATTTTGTGTAGATTCGTTCATTTTGATGCGTATCTAGTCCACATTGAACTATCCAAAAGATCTTATAATAGAGGGAATAGTATGATTACTATGTTTATATATGAGCGTGTAAGAAATACTGTACAGCTTGGTTTCTTTTTCCGATCATGCTGGTGGTTTGTACAGTTTTTCCCTAATAAGCAGAGCATCTGCTGTTCAGGAACCTCGCATGTTATTCAATGGGTTTTCTCCCCTTTGATCTTCACGGCTGTGAGTTGTGACCTTTAATAATTCTTTTCTGCAGGTAAGACCTTCGAGACCAGAGATCCGAGAACAGGGGACGTGATCGCCAGCATCGCTGAAGGTGACAAAGAGGACGTGGACTTGGCTGTGAGCGAGGCAAGGGAAGCCTTTGATCATGGCAAATGGCCTCGGATGTCCGGATCCGTACGACTCTTTCATCCATCAATTGTTTTCACCATACAAAAAGATACAAGAAAAGCACTGTTATTCGACGCACTGTTACAGTTGAATCTGAAACGAAAAACAAATGGCGCGCATGCAGGAAAGAGGAAAGATCATGCAGAAGCTGGCGGACCTGGTGGAGCGGCACGCGGAGGAGCTGACCCTGCTGGAGAGCCTGGACGCCGGCAAGGTGCTCACGGTCACCAGGGTGGACGGGTGGTCGACATCAACAGGTGTGTCAGCGCCCTGCGCTACTTCGCCGGCGCGGCCGACAAGATTCACGGCGAGACGCTCAAGATGTCGAGACAGTTCCAGGGCACACCCTGCGGGAGCCCATCGGCGTGGCCGGGCTCATCGTCCCCTGGAACTTCCCCGCCATCATGTTCTTCAGCAAGGTCGCCCCGGCGCTGGCCGCCGGCTGCACCATGGTCGTCAAGCCGGCCGAGCAGACCCCGCTCACCGCGCTGTACTTCGCTCATTTGGCCAAGCAGGTAAAGACCGGTCACTTGGCGTGACTCTGGCACACAGTGTATAGCTTGTTCGATTCAGTTGTTCTGAATTTTTTGGCGTTCTGTTCTTCACTTGTGCAGGCAGGAGTCCCCGATGGGTGATCAATGTGATCACAGGCTTCGGTCCGACGGCAGGAGCAGCAATCGCGTCTCACATGGACGTGGACATGGTAATCTCACAACGTCCAGCAAGTATTTATTTGGTTCTTGCTTAGTTTATGCGATCTGATCAGTTTCTTGCACGACATTTTTCCTTCATCCAGATCAGCTTCACTGGATCGACAGAGGTTGGGCGGCTCATAATGGAGGCCTCGGCAAGGAGCAACCTGAAGCCGGTGTCCCTGGAGCTGGGCGGCAAATCTCCGCTCATCATCTTTGACGACGCGGACGCGATATGGCCGTCGATCTCGCCATCAACGCCAACTTCTTCAACAAGGTGGGGCAGCAAAACCTTCCAGAGAGCTTCAGTCGTGTGAGCTAGAGTGATCGGTCATTCATCGATCGGTTTACACCGGAATTTGCAGGGTGAAGCTTGCGTTGCGGCGAGCCGCGTGTACCTGCAGGAGGGCATCTACGATCGGTTCGAGAAGAAGTTGGCGGACAATGAAGAACTGGGTCGTCGGGGATCCTTTCGATCCGCGCGTCAACCAAGGACCTCAGGTAACAAAATCAATCAAACATGCATCCCCTATCTTTGTGCAACACAAATGATCCATGTTGAATAATGTTAACTGGACCTGTGTGTAGGTGGACAAGGCACAGTACGAGAGGGTGCTCAGCTACATCGACCATGGCAAGAGAGAGGGGCACCGTTCTGACAGGAGGGAAGCCCTGTGGTCAGAAAGGCTACTACATCGAGCCTACAGTTTTCACCGATGTTAAGGTCAAAATTCACCTCCTGAAAAGACAAATTTCAATCCAGTTACACGATCACTTCACCTGAAATGGTAGGGAATCACTGAACGTGCAGGATGACATGATCATAGCAAAGGAGGAGATCTTCGGGCCCGTCATGTGCCTGATGAAGTTCAGGTAATTAAGCCCGACTTCCATCTCAACCGATCGATCGAAAGAGAAGTTTCATTCATGGTTGTCTGTTCTTGTAGGACGGCGGAAGAGGCGATCGCCAAGGCGAACGATACACGGTACGGGCTGGCTGCGGGGGTGGTGACCAAGGACATGACGTGGCGAACAGGATGACACGGTCGATCCGAGCCGGGGTGGTGTGGCTGAACTGCTACTTCGCCATGGACGGCGACTGCCCGTTCGGGGGCCGCAAGATGAGCGGCTTCGGCAAGGACTCCAGCATGCACGCGCTCGACAAGTTCCTCGCCGTCAAGGCCGTGGTCACCCCCGTGTACGACTCGCCCTGGCTCTAGGCTCTATTGCCTGTGCACAGTTAGCTGCTAGAATGCTAGGTGAAGCTGCAACGAAGAAACGTGTTGTTCATTCACAAAGACAACAATGTTTGTTGACGCCGAGGGTAATAATTCCTGTTTTTAGCTTGCTTGCAATGTGATATGTGGGCCGTGGGCGATCTTAATTAACCGTTGAGATGGAGCAGATTTTCCCGGCAGCCGAAGAGGATTCTTTTTGAAACTAAAACAAAAGTTGTCTTTTATATTGATATAGAAGAAGCAACTTAGCCGATAATCCAATTTCTCACCTCATCCTTTATGCGCTAGAAAAGGTGGGAAGGCATCGAGAATTTATTGTTGATTACCGAGCGTTTCTCTCTTTCCAAATTTTCCATGTGATCAGAATGATCGTCGTTTTCAAGCCCTCCTGGAGGGGGATTATAGCGGCCAGGGTCTTTCAATACTCATAAACCGTCTGGTAGCTCGAATCAAGACTCGATGTCAGGGATGGGCATTTTAGCCATAAAGCCGTCCGCCCAAATTTTTTGGAATTCGGGACTCAAAAAGAATGTGCTTTGTCGTTTTTGGCTGGCATCTACACAGCTGGCATAGAGGCTGATGCGCAAGGCGGTCCAAAGTTTTAAGCCTGTTCTAAACCGCAAGCCAATCATAAACGCTACACTTCCGAGGTGCCCAAACTTACAGACGATATTCGTGAAGGGCGTGCCGAGTATCCCACGAATTGGGCTTTAAAACAGACTTGGCGACCTAGATTCCATTAGTTGTGACCCAGATGTGTACAAACTGGGAGATATGTTCCACGGTGAAGTTTTCCACAGATCGGCAATCCATTTATGATCAGTGGGGTGTCACATACGTTTTGTTCTTGCGCTTGGATGCCTAAAAAATGCTAGGGGCAATGGCCATAGGGGGAGTCCGTCGAGCCGAAGAGGAGATTTGGAATTTCAAAGAGAGCAAGAAGAGAGGGCACCGCTCCTAGATATATTTTGAGCATGATGTAGCCTACTGCTCCAAAATTGTGACCTAGTCCACAAAAAATACCAAAATATTACTATTTCGCAATCCTATGTATCTCAATCTTCAAGGCCGGAGATAGCACGCCGAAGAGACCTTCGCCACCCAACCTTCGGAGAGCTATTCTGGTGGTTGTTTCTGTTGGTGTTGGGCATGTCTCGGCCGTGTGCAATGTGTGTTGGTGAGCCGGCCTTGGCTCTAGGGTGAGCTTCGGCCCGACGACTGTGCCCGTGTTGAGTGTGCAGCGTGTGTCGGTGTGTCGGTCTGACCTCGAGGGCGAGCGTCGGCCCAACACTTTTGCCCGCCCAGATGGTTCTCAACCTCATCGGAGTAATTCTTAGGTGGTGTCGCCTCGCCGGAGTTTCCTTGGTTGTTCTGTATCTCTGTATCTTGTGTGTGAATGTAGTTAGTTGATGTAAGCTGGATTCAGCATTTTATATCCTTGTCTCCGTTTGGGGCGTTATTAATTCAACTTGGGCTCTGGCCTTTTATCCAGAAAAAAATCTTCAAGGCCAGAAGAGATAGGATTAACGACTTATCGTAGTTACTGTCTCCATTTTTTAATATAAGATATTTTAGATGGTACACATATTGTCTATATATGTACACTAAAATGAGTAAACACATAAACTAGAATGTGTCTACATATATATATGTATGCATGTGAATGTGGACAGAAGTTAAAACATCTTATATTAAAAACGGAGTGAATACATACTTACATTGCCTGGGTCGATAATGCATACTGAAACCGGTTGCGAAATCGGCTGCAGAGTCAGAATCGCCCAAAATTGTTAGATAATCATAGTGTTTTCAGTCAGTTTCAGTCTTAGGGTCAGATAGTTTCAGTCAGAGTCAGTTTCACCTGATCGTGAGATGACACGATTACAAGTGGCGTTTGAGGCCACGATCGATTCTCCTTTCTAAGAGGAAGAACAGAATAGCTGCAGAAACTGAGCACAACACAAAAATCGCACAGGAAAGTTCTAGAAATCACTTCGCCTGACCAGAGGCAACCTGGGAACACACTTGCATTCGGTCACTGAATCTATACTTACTATTAAAAGAGCAAACATGTTGGGATACTTTAAATTCTGTCCGTTTAATTTTCGATCAACGATCCAGATTGTTCCGATGTCGAGTAGCAAACACTTTAAATCTTATCCGTATAATTTCTGATCAACGATGCAGATACGTTTAGTCCGCACGTATTGGTTACATACGTCAAGCATCATCCCGCGCCTCGAACATCTCTCTACTTAGTCGAGGTGGTATTAAAATTTCGAGTTCATCACCTCATCAGGGCCACGAGAGCGTGGCACCTAGCTGCGCTGTTGGGCCTATGGGCCGCGAGCTATACAGGTTGGAAAGAAAATTTTCCTTTTAACAGTACACATGGATATTTTTGTACTCCCTCCGTCCAATAATAACTGTCTTAGATTTGTCAAAAAGTGGATGTATGTAGACATGAAACATGTATAGGTACATTCACTTTTGTACAAATTTGAGACACTTATTTTCGTACGGAGGGAGTATTGAATAGCCCACCTCGCTCCCTTCTACTGATTCTTGTCAGTTCATATACGTTCTCAAGTTCCTGGACAACAAGGCGCCACGGTGATTGCCTAATTGTATGTGGTGTGAGCTAATTAAACGGGATGCAAGGTAGATGAGTATATATTTCATAGATTAGACTCAAATACTAGCATGACACGAGGTGACATCCATGACGACCAAGAGGTCGTCGGGGTGGCAGTGCTCACGCAGATTATCAACTCCACCGACTCCGTGTGGCTGTCACGGTGCTGCAAACCTGCCCGGTGAACAGAAGCAAAATAGTCAGGGTGACGGGATGGTTCGCGGGGAGCACAAACTCGCCGTCATGGCGGCGATGCTAAGGAACATTATCACCTCTGTGTGGCCGTCACCGCTGCTGCAACGGTTTGCAGCAAACCTCATTTTTGGTCCTTACAAACGTGTTACAAATTCCCTTTACGTGTTTTAAGGGTCCAGTCTTTACGGGAATTGCTAGAGATGCTCTCATGTTCCTCCCGCATCCAATCTTGTAAAGATCCATCCAATTAATTTATAGTCCCGCTGATTTACCTGTGATTTATGTAGCAATCCTAAAATTCAAACCAAATCGATCCCATGAGCCATGAGCTCGCCGGGTTCGGTCACCACCGAAGTTTGAAATCAAAATTTTGTCGTCAACAGATGTTTGGGGTTGACCGATCGTCCTATATGAAACCTGCGTACAGGCACACATGCACTGCCACCGAGTAAAGTAACCAGGGCCGGGGCGACAAAATTCGGGGCCCTGTGCGAAAATCTAAAATGGGCCCTATCTCACATGAAAATATGAACTAATAAATTATTCTGATGTATATGACATACTCCATTTTACAATTGAATATATTTTACGTAACAATTGAATATATTGAGAATAACTAGAAGTTGCACAACTTTCTCCAACACTTCGCTTCAAATGCTATTGTGGCTAAATTATTGAGTCTTTGTTGTGTCAATGTATTACGCATATATGACTTCAATAGGTTCAACTTAGAAAAGTTTCGTTCCGTCGATGCAACCGTCACGGAAATAGTCAACAAAACTCTATATGCACTACTTGTGTTAGTAAAACAACATATCGGACTGAAAAGAATCATCAAAATCCCCGTTTCTTGGATAAAATATACCAGACTGAAAAAATCATCAACATCCACACCAGTTGAACCCACATGAATTATTCAAGCTAACATCAATATCATCTTACTCTACCTCAATATTATATGTCTCTATGTGACTATCTCTGGAATAATTGTAAGTAACAATTGCAAGTGCGAGGGTAAAAGGATCAACATATTACCTGATGACACTTGTGATGCTTCTTGTCTAATAAAATTGTCCATAGCACCTTTTTAAGATTTAATTAAATTCTCTTTTTTTTTCTTTTTTCTTGCGCTTCTGATGTTTCCCATGTTTCGCTGCCAAAATTAATTACGATTTTAGAAATTTGAAGTAGGAGCCGATAAAAATGAAGTTAATCAGAAAGGAGTAATTACCGATCAGTAGACAGCAGTGTCGCCTGCCCGTCGCCGGCAGGCCCTGGTCGATGCTCTGCAATTTGATAGATTTTGCGATCGTGTGTGATGGCTGGATGCGATAGAATTGGTTTCTGCTCGTTCCGAATCTTCCGATCGTGTGTGGCGGCTGGATGTGAATCTTCTGCATGTTTCGATTGTACCGCGGTTTTTATTCGTATTCTTTTCTGATCGTAACTGGGGACGCGACAAACAGCCCACGGCCATGCTGCGCGGACGGCCGGACGCGTGCGCACGAGCTGACTCAAGCGCGGACGGCCCAGGAGCCCATCGCTCGGAAACCTGCAACTGCCTACTGCTTAGCGTATGCTGCATATAAATTTTTTTTGGGGCCCCTAAAATTTGTGGGCCCTGTGCGGGCCGCACACTTGGCACAACAGTGGGCCCGGCCTTGAAAGTAACTCGAGTCGCTGCTAGCCAAAGTTGCCGTCTCGCCATTGTGGCCGCCAACCAAAGTCTCGGTCACGCCTGATTAGAGTACATGTCTCAATCTCACACAAGGGCTGCGGGGCCTTGGTTGTCCTCTCATAACTCGCAAACAGGACTATCCCCGCCATCATCATAGTTCATCCAGATTCACTCGATGGTAGGCGGGGGCGGCTCCTCAGAGTCTCACGGGCTGGCAGGAACCCTTGGCAAGCTAGAGAATTTGGGGATCGATTGTGTCCTTGTCCCCCCCCCCCCGCATGTCGCCATGGACGATCCATCACAGCCAGAGCACCGAGGAGTGTTCGCCTTTGACCGGCGACGACAAGGACAATGGTGGAGACCGGAGACCTAATATGCATGCCAATATACAGCTTCAACTTGTTGTGTTGTTGTCGCTTGTGATCTAGCGAATGCTTCTTTAGTCCTGCAAGACACCTCTTGGAACAATGAGCAGAATAGGTGGTCAGCTTTTATGCTCCAGAATAAGGGTTTTATATATTGCGACACTCACGCATGTTATCAGGGAACAAGTCATATACGAAGAGTTTAACGTGCGTTGCACGTACATGTACTAGTTAACAAAACGAGCTTGTAGTTGTCGCTTGTCGGGCTGGGTTGAGCCCTGCAATGAACAGTCAAGGCACACGGCATAATTGGATTAAAATTGCTGAGTCTTGGGGATTTCAGCGCGCAATCTCATCGCGAACATAAGAAACAGTGTCAGATGAGACGACGAACAAGTACTGTCCACCTCACTTGACGATTTAGCATCAGAGTTTGCAAAAACCACAACACGAAATTTCTAGAAATATCACATGACTTACATCCCAACCTTCCACATAGCGACCCTACTACAATATTTACAGATTCGATGTACCAATTCACGGGTCAAATTAAGGAATCAACCAAAGTTACCACGATCCCTTCGCTGCACGAACGAGATCACTTGGATCCGGCGGTCGCGGGCGCTCCGAGCGCCTTACCGCGGAGCTTGACCTCGAGCGCGCGCTCCATCTTGGCGAGCACGGCCTGGACGGGGACGGCCTTGCCACTCTCGTACTCCTGCACCACCTGCGCGCGCTCGTTGATGCGCTTGGCCAGCTCCGCCTGGCTCCACCCTTTGGCCACGCGCGCCTTCTGGATCACGGCGCGCACCTCGCCGGCCACGCGGTCCAGCGCCGCCGGCTCCGTCATCTCGTCCAGCTTCCGCGCGGGCGCCGCGACGGCCGACGCCGAGGGGTTCTTGTTCGTCCCCGCCGTCGCCTTCCGCGCCGTCTCCACCGGCGCGCCCGACCGTAGCGCCTGGTTCACCGCCTTGGCGGACTTGAGGTCGGCCGCCTTGGGCTTGGCCCGCCGCAGGACCACCGGCTCCCAGTCCTGCGTGATGTTGCTGCTCATCCTACCCGTCGGCATGGTGCCTTATGTCCTCTCTGTCTTCCTGTTTCTCTTCTCCTTCTCCGGTTCTCCCTCTGTTTGTTCTTCTCGTGTTAACGGTGAAAACGGGATGGGGATTGAGGGAATATATAGAAGGTGGGGAAAGTGGCCAATGGCGGTTCGGGAAGCTTCCTGAACAAGGAGGTTCTTGCGCTCGTGTCTCGTGAGGTCTGGAAGGTTCTGGGAGAGGAATCAGTTGTACTATTTTGGGCCGCTGATTGTAGGTGGTTTTGGGGAACGGATGGCTATGGATGGGCCTACAGAAACTTGGCTGCCACGGAAAGCCCACTAGCGGATGCTTGGTCGTCACGGAGGACTCAATCAATTTCGTGACCATCACGGAGGTGGATTTCGTATAAGAGTTTGGATAAAAGAATAAGTTGCGACAAAAGTAAATTTTAATTATTTTCAAAATATTTTTTAGCAATCTTTTAGGAAATATTCAACTTTATAAAATTAATTACTAAAGTCAAATAGGATAATGTAAAACAAAGATCCCTAACAAACTACTGTAAAAGTTTCACTGATTTTTGTTTTGAAATAGTCATCCATCAGAACGCAACGCACCGCTGAGCTCCCGAACAGTGTTTTGAGAGTCGTTTTCGACTTCTCCTCCTCCGCCGCCTCGTCGGCGTGTTCCTTGCTCCTCTCCGGCGGTGATGCCGCTTGGCGTGGGCCTGGATCCACCGCTTGGCTTGTATATACTAGTGGTAGGTTTAGTTTTAGGCTTTATGCCTTGTTTGCCTCGATGGCGTCTGAGAGTAGGTCGCCGGATCCAGGCGGCCGGATCCGCCGCATCGTGCCCTTCTTCCTCCTTGCTGCTGCTCGCCGGTGGCAAGCGATGCTGCATGCGATGTTGACGAAGGCACGCTTCTCTCCTAATAAGGTACGCAAAGAAAGTATCGATCTGGAGCTTTCCGGCCAGCTCTGGGCTCGGGTTCTTCTTCCCCTTCTTGATGTGATACTCCGGAGGTCGGAGTTCATGGTGAAGGGAGGATTTGCCAGCTTTCATAAGGCCGAATCCCTGCTTTTTCGCTGCATCTTCTTCGATCTGTCTCCTCTGCTCAGTGGCAAGGATGCAGAGTCTGATGGCGGGTTGGTGCGTACTGATTGTCGGCGGCAAGACAGGCTTGGTAGGATTTCTGGAGATAAGGAACTTCTTCTTCTAAGCCGCAGGGGTTGCGGGAAGAAGGAAAAGCGACTTGGATCTGGAGTTCTACGAGGAGAACTTTCGACTGCGACCTGCGGATATCCTCAACGGCGGCGTGCTCACGCCTCTGTTATCCATGGCCATAGGGCCCGCTCCGTGCTGGGGTGCTGCTTGCACCACAGTTTCATCAACCTCCAGGCCAGAGTGCCATAACGGAGGCCCTTACTCAGTTCTGCGACGGCAAATTTCGTCTCTCCACCGCCAAGTGGTTGCATCCCCGGTGATGGCGATGGCGGCCGTCGTGTCGAGCTATTCGCTCTCGGAGGAGAAGGACTTGATTGCACTCTTTGTAATTTAGATAAGGTCCTTTTTGTAAAAGCCAGGGGCTTGGATGTAATTTTCCTTTTCTCTGAGGTCCTTGATGTAATTTGTTTTCCCTCCGTATAATGCAGTCGGGACCCTTCGGGGTCCTTCTCCTTGTTCAAAAAAAAAAGTCATCCCTACCTCCTCATGTTGTTTATTAACATTTCTTCAAGACTAGTGAAAAAGTCGCAGAAGAAAAATCTTCTTAGGATGCACTTACCTTAAACGTTTCGAAAGTTTTTCGACCACCCCAATAGATGGAATTGTGGTCGAGGACACACCTATTGCAGGGAAGAATGCCGGACTGTTGATCGATCACCAAACTGCTTAAGACAAATTTCACGAGCACGTAAAAGAAATAGAAGGGCCACTAAGCAAACCAAACATAGCCATTATCGACACCACCCCTAAAACTAGCGAAGACATGGGACAACAAACCACCATATATAGAACTGAGTATCTTCTAAAACAAAACGGCGTAACCCCACAAGACCACGCTAGTCTCACAACAGCGAGAAAATGACACAAAATCATCACAATTGGGGCAGTTATGTCACAGAACTACCACCCAAAATGACAAAAACCACCTCATATTGAGACAGGTCGTTGACAGATAACACTGATTTTTTTGCATTTTAGCGTGTTATAAACAATTTTCTGACTATTTGGTCCCAAATGTCGGGTCTACGTGGCAGAAACATGACGGTTTGCGTCTTTTTATCCACAACAACACCAATCAGTTGGGAGTAAATGACACAGAACCACCACAATTGGGACAATCGCGTCACATAATCACCACCCTTGACCCAAATGACAAAAACAACAACACATTGGGGCAGATCATTGACACGTAGCACTGATTCTGTAGTTTGCTCCGTCTAACAGCGAATATGACCACTCAGTCCCACATGCAAGGGCTGACATGGCAAAGACTCATCTAAGTGGTGTAACTCAAATATGACCACTCGGGATCGAGGTCATCTCTGATGGCGGTCCGGCCGTGGCTATGATGGAAGCTTTTTTCGCCTTCGCGCCGCCCCCAACTTCTCAGACCACACTCGCGTACTCGTGGTGAGCTTCTGGTCTAGATGGACCTCTCCCCTCCCCCTCCACTGCTATGAGTGGATGAGCCCTTGATCTCTGCCGTCAACCGTCGTTGGATTGGCTGACGTGGTTGATTCCGACGACCATTTGGTCTTCCTCTGCCACAAGTCGATGTAAAACGACGAGGCGCGTCGTCGCTCTCCAAGGCCGACCGCTGTGGCCACCCTTGCGCCTGTCTCGACGTTGCAAGCGGGCAGGCCAACCTCGTGCTCCAGTTCGTCTGTTGCTCGACATTGGACCCCTAGTCCTCCCATGCACCTCTGTCACGTCGCGGGCGATTCTCCTGCCTCCCGCCCGCCATGCATGGACGAGGGTGAGCTTGACTCTGACCTCGCCGCAACATCCCGCCCGCCATGGACGAGAGCGAGATCGGCTCTAGGCCCCTCCACCACATCCTACACGCCATGGACAAGGGGGGCCTCGACTCCAACCCTCTCCTACCCACCATGGACGAGATGAGCTTGGCTCCAACCACTGCTGTGACAAGGAGAGCTCCAGGCTACGTCGCCCCATCTCTGATGGCTCACCAAAAGGTGGGCCCGATCCTATTTCAGCCAGTCAAACGATGGCTCAGACATGTCGTTCCCATGTCAGCCCTTACATGTGGCCTGAGTGGTCAGATTCACTGTTAGACCAAGCAACAAAATCAGTGTTATGTGTCAAAGATATAACTCAATGTTCGGTTGTTTTCGTCATTTTGGTCAAGCCTGATGGTTTTGTGACGCGACTGTCACAATTGTTTTGGTTTTTTGTTATTTCGAGTATTTCCAGCCAAACCCGTTTTCATTCAAAAGAAAAGCAGGAAACAGATCCATTTTTCTGGCCCAGTCCACAGCCCAAACCTCAGTCGTGTCTGATGGCCTCGGACGGTCCTTCCACGCCAACCTAGCCAATGGGGCGTCCCTGCTGGCACCTTTGGCCGAACCACAGCACGCCACGTCACTCCTCTGACGCGCGCTCTACTTTCCCACGGTTGCGCCCAACTGCTATAACACGCGCCTTCCTTCCCTCCCCGCGATTCTCTTCTGTGAGACTGTGACCGACCCCAATGGTGGAGCCAGGGGGACCAGCAGGGGCCCCGGCCCCCCCGACATGCAGAACATTACCTAAGACCCCTGATTAGTTCTGCATAAACCTATGTGTCCTGTTTATATCCATCTCTCAGAAGCAAAAATACATGCATCCTAGCTCACAGAAGATCCAGTGAGAGATGCTTCAGCCACGACCCACGACTCCACAAGTCTGCAAATCTGCATGCTGCATGTGCTTTTCTTCTTGTAGTTTCTCTCCCTCTTGACTATTCTTCAATATTCGAAGCACTCAACCGGCCCTGATCTTATTTCACTCTCTTATTTAGAGCACACAAATACAAGATGAAAAGATATTTCAGTTTTATCTCCTGATTTGCAATAGTCATTTGTGGAAGACGGTCATTGAAGACGTTGCTTTATTAACATGTACCACCAAAGAAATTTCAATGGGTTCCAAAGACGGGATTATTTATGAATTTAATATGATTACACGCCGTTTGCAATTAGCTGCAAATTGTTAGTTCACCGTTCACTGAAAATTTCCAGGTTGCGCGTATAAGATTTAATTGGTATAAATCTATAATGGTACATATTATGCTAATGTCATAGCAAAAAAAACCTATATAATCGCCAAAAAGTAAAAAAAAAACCTATATTCTGTACATTTTTTTTGCATTTTAAATTTGTGCTCAATGCTCGGCCCCCTTATGCTTATTTCCTGGCTCCGCCGTTGACCGACCCCGTCGCCGGCGAACCGAACCGGAACGCACCATGGTATCCGCGCGGAAGGGCCGTGCCGCCGGCGCCGGCGGCGGAGGCGGGGTCCGCAGCCGCCCCCGCGTCGACGGCGGCGGCAGCTTCGCCTCGCGCGTGGCCGTGCTCGCCTTCTGCGTCGCCGGGATCTGCTCGGCCTACATCACCCAGGGCGTCCTCCAGGAAACGCTGTAAGCGCCATGTCCCAACACTCTCGCTGCGGTTCCCCAATGTTGTCCGCTCATTTCACCGGGCTTTCCTTTCTCAGATCGACGAAGCGATTCGGGCCGGAGGCGCGGCGGTTCGACCACCTCGCGTTCCTCAACTTCGCGCAGAACGTGGTCTGCTTCGTCTGGTCCTTCATTAGTGAGCACCCTCTCTCTCTCGCGCGCGCCGCGGTGTTGCATTTCACATTTCTGGACGGTGATTGCGTGTGGAGGGTTCGTGACTCTGCTTGATCCCTGCAGTGATTAAGCTGTGGTCGAGTGGCAGCAGCCCTGCCGGGCGGGCGCCGCTTCTGAAGTACTGGGGCGTCAGCATCACTAACACCATCGGCCCTACCATGGGGATCGAGGCGCTCAAGTACATCAGCTACCCGGCGCAGGTTCGGATCCAGCTTCTTTTGCCGCCTCAGTTTTTTCTTTGTTTCAGATTTGTGCGGATGGTTTATCAATTAAGCGTTGATCAGGTCAATGGGTAATGTAGCAAGTGATGGAGTAGAATGTTCTAATCCCAGAGTTACCTAACTATGCTAAGGAATTGTCTGATTGGTGATATAGCTCTTTAGGCAGCAGTATGGACTTGCCAGCCTAAATAGCATAATTTATCAGTTAAGTTGCGCAATTCATGCTAGAACATTGGAGGTGTTTCTGAATTTGATGTGGTAAAATTGTACTAGGATTTGTGAGCTTGCATTTGGTATTGCCATACATTGGGAGCTTTGATACATTTTGGTCACTATTGATGCATACATGAGTTAATTATAGTGATACATGACTGATGACCCCGAAGGAAAAGATGACTGAACACTGGATAACACATTTATCTTACAGTCTTGAGTATAATGATACTTTCCGACCTTTGCTCAATCCTATACAGCAAGAGTAAATTGATTGTCTCCCAGCTATTACAAAATTTTAACATGTCCTAGTTCATATGTTGACCTTGTGCGGAACTAGAACTTGATGATTCAGTTAAATAGCCTAGACATACTACAAATGGATGAAATATTGCTGGTTCTGTTTGTATACTGAATTACTGATGCCCAAAACTACTGGAAATCAGGGCCATTAATTATTTTCTGTTTGTGTTTACAGGTCTTAGCAAAATCTTCTAAGATGATTCCAGGTGAGTTCGCATATATTAGTGCATACCATGCAGTTTATATTTACAGTTTTTTTCATATGGATGCTGCACATAATGGCTATCAATTTGTGATCGATACGTCAATTCACCTTATCTTTAATGAATGAAGAGAAGTACAGTTTTTAATAAATGTGCAAAAGCTTTGCATGTCAATATTCTACTCTCAGTCGCAAAGGGTCTTAGTATCACATAGGGGCTCAAAACGAACTACTAATAGGGTCGTAAGGTTATTATGAATCAATGTCTCCCAGTTGAATCTGAAGGAAATTGACACATGAGCTTCTATTGCTATGCCTCCTAACTCCTCAGTATATGCAGCTATCACAAATTGACTACTCCCTCCGTCCTTGAAAGAGTGTGCTTCCAACTTTGTTGGAGAGTCAAATATTTGAAACTTTGACCGAGTTTGTACAATTTTTTTTTGTGAAACCAAATAGGTATATTATATAAATATATTTCATCATTAATATAGTGCTACTAATTTAGTGACATAAATGTTTGTGTTTTTTTGTGCAAACATGGTCAAACATATAAAAGTTTGACTTTCCAAGAAAGTTGGAAGTACACACTTTCAAGGACGGAGGGAGTATGATTTTTTTTGACGAAATTGTGCCAAAGATTAGCGGTAGACTAATAGTCGAACCTCTGTACATTAGTGAAACTTTTCAAACCTTGATTCCATCTTTTTGTATCAACCACGTGTCGGAAGCGTGTCATTTAGTATTACAAGAGGCATTTTAATTCTATTTTGCCACCATGTAGCTGTCAGTACTTCCTGTACAACTGAAAAACCCTTATATGCATTGTTTACCTTTCCAATCTCAAGCCATGTATAGTTGATGCCAGATAGATAGCAGTGTAACTGAGCATTCTGGGTCAAGTATTTTGAGTAATAACAAACCTTTCATGCTTCTTAGCCTGGACAGCGTTGTACTGGTTTGTCTAACTGTTGATTCATTATGTACAGTTATGCTGATGGGTACCCTACTGTATGGTGTTAAGTATACACTTCCAGAGTACTTCTGCACCTTTCTTGTTGCTGGGGGCGTGTCATCCTTTGCATTGCTGAAGGTAAGGAGTTCTTCATTTTCATATTCTGATCAACAACCAGCAGAACTTTGCATACCTCTGATAATGGCCATGAACCATAGACCATTAAAACCTTTTACTGATCTATAGTGCTAAACCTAGAAAAAAGTAAGTTTATATCATGTTGCATAAAAGGTTCTTTCTTCGCATGACTAGGACTCAGCCTACCTAGCTTTTACGTGTACCTGGGTTTAAAATGAGGCATCAAAATAATACTGTAGTACTTAAAAGTCATTTCTGAAGTTTTTGTTTGTTTTTATTAAATCAGACAAGCTCGAAGACTATCAAGAAGCTCGCTAATCCTAATGCTCCTCTTGGTTATGCATTGTGCTTCCTCAATTTAGCTTTTGATGGTTACACTAACTCGACCCAAGATTTAATAAAGTCAAGGTAAACATATCTGTCAATTCCGCATCAAAGCAAATCTGCCATATTTTTAAAATGGGAAATAATATTGTGTTATTGCAGATTCCCCAAGACCAACCCTTGGGATATAATGCTCGGCATGAACCTCTGGGGAACCATATACAATACTGTAATTATGTTTGCCGCGCCATTACTGTTCAGTAATTGGCCATACGCAAACGGCTTTGAGGCAGTGAAATTTTGCCAGGAGAACCCAGATGTGGCCTGGGACATTCTCATGTTCTGCCTATGTGGCGCTGTGGGTCAGAATTTCATCTTCCTAACCATCAGCCGATTCGGCTCTCTAACTAACACTACCATCACTACCACCCGTAAGTTCATGAGCATCGTCATCTCATCCGTTATCAGTGGCAACCCACTGTCCTTGGAGCAATGGGGAAGTGTTGTGATGGTCTTCTCTGGTCTCTCTCTGCAAATTTTTCTCAAATGGAAGAGAAAGAAGGGCAGAGACCACAAGGAATGAACTCAATTCTTATAAGCTCTTTCTGATTTGTCGTGTGTATTGCACACACTTTTTGTCTGAGATATCCAGGAAATCATTACTGTAGCCTGTTGAAACTGTAGGAAAGAACTTGTACATATACAATGATTTCTACACATATTAGTCAGCGCGCAACAAGTGAAAGTTGGTTATTGTACTACTGAATTGTTTTCGTAATCTTGTATGTTGTGCCCTGGGACTCAGTTGGTATGGTGCATACACTATCCACAACAAGGCTGAGCTAGTTTACTAAGCAGTTATCCTGAGGCCCTTTTTACTCCCAAGAGTTTTGTAGGGATGGGAGGAGTGGGGAGGAGTGAGGATGAGAGGGGATTTGGTGAACACCCAATTTCCGCAAATCCCCACAAATATTTTTCCCCTACAATACACTAGTATGGAGTAGAGTTTTTATTTTAGGTAAAAATGAGATGGTTGGTGGGGTATATCTAGGGATTATCCCCTCTAATCCCCTAAAATACACTAGAAGGAAACAGATTAGTGGGGATTTTTCGGGATCCGGGATAATCCTCTAAAATACACTAGAAGTAAACAAGGCCTGAAAGTGAGGAAATAATTCAGGTGGCACCATGTGTCATATGCATTATTTCATCGGTTTCAGTTATATGCAAATTTATAGTTCCCAACTCGGAAAGCAAGAATTTAAAGCAAAATAAACCAGAGGCTTCAAAGCAAGCACTGAGTGACGTTACCACCACCAATCCTACTATATATAAAAGTTCGATGGAACCGCTGCACGTCCGCACTTCCATGTCGCCTGAATTCCTACGGCCGTTCGATCGGTGTAACAGACGGCATAGATGGCTTCAAAATTCGTGCATCTTCAGTATTACTGTAGCTGGGGAATTTTTGCCAATCATCCGCCGACACGTCACCCCGCACGATATTTGGCGCAACAATTTTGCCGAAAACCGCCCGCAAAGGACCTGATCATAATTTGCGGAAAGGGCAGGGACTTTTTTGCAAAGATTCCCGCAGAACTCAGCCTCCCTCTTCTTCCTCTCTCTCCCGCGACGGCCCGAGGCCGCCGCCGCTCCGCACCTCCTCCCACAGATCCAAGCACTCCGGGCGCTCCGCCGTCGCCGGATCTCCCTCCTCGCCGCAGATTACGTGCCGGGACGGCCGAGCCGCGCGGAAATCGCCGCCGCCGCGCCCGCGGGATTCCGCCGCGTCCAGCCGCCGCCGGCCACGCTCGGTGACCTAGGCGAGGCGGCGCCGCCATGTACGGGTCGCTCGCGTCGAGGCGCGTCCGCCGCGCCTACGCGTGCGTCCCAGATCGCCGTCGCGCGGCTCCGGCGAGCTCGACGCCGCAGCGGCGACTCCGACCGGCGGTGACGTCGACATGACGCCTTAGCGGGCCTGGGCTGGCCAGGTGGGCTGCTCGCAGGCCGGCCCGGCTGCTGCGCGGCTGGCCAGCCTTTTCCCTTTTTTTTTTCTTTTCCCGAATTTTTTTTCTAACTTTTGAAATATAGCTCAAAATTAATTCGGACCAAATTCAAAAAAATTGTAAAAAACAAAACAGCAATTTTAAATACTTTGGGACCTTTTAGACACATGTTCCAAATTATTTCAATTTCCACACAAAAAATGAAAAAAAAATAACCATCTCAAATACATTGTATTCTCTCCAAAATTATTTCAAATCTTAAATTTTACACATCATTTGAACTTTACAACTTTCTTTGCAAATGAAGTAAAAAAGAAAAAAAATAGTATCAACAATTCCATGCAAAATATATCAGAATGATCACAAAAAAAAGACCACAAAATTAAATACCGCCTATTTATGTCATATGACCAAAATTAAAATTTCAAATCTTTAAATTCTTGTCAAACTTGCCAACACACAATATATCTTTTAATTCCAACAGATTCAAATCCGAAAAACTTTCCAATGTGACCGTTTCGAAATTAAAATTCTTCACACCGCGTTATTTCCAAATACGGGAAAAAATGACTACAAGAATAAACAACGCCTATTGATGTCATAATATAGCTCACAATTAATTCAGACCAAATTAAAAAAATGTAAAAAACAAAACAACAATTTTAAATACTTTGGGACCTTTTAGACACCTTTTCCAAACTATTTCAAATTCCACAAAAAAACAAACAACCATTTCAAATACATTGTATTCTCTCCTAAATTATTTCAAATCTTAAATTTTACGCAACATTTGAACTTTACAACTTTCTTTGTAAATGAAATAAAAAACACAAAAAAATGGTATCAACAATTCTATGCAAAATATATCAGAATGATCACAAAAAAAATGACCACAAAATTAAACACTGCCTATTTATGTCATACGACCAAAATTAAAATTTCAAATCTACAAATTCCTGACAAACTTGCCAACACACAATATTTTTAAATTCCAATAGATTCGAATCCGAAAAACTTTCCAATGTGACCGTTTCGAAACTAAAATTCTTGACACCGCGTTATTTCCAAATACGGTAAAAAAAATGACTACAAGAATAAACAACGTCTATTGATGTCATATGACCAAAATTAAAATACAAGAATTTAATTTTCGAATGCCTTTCAAAACCGAGCATTCAGTAAACATAAGAAAAAGTTTCAAAAAAAAAACTTCCCAATTTTAACAAATTCTAAAATTTAAACAACTCATAACTGCAAGCTTTTCCCAAAAAAAAATTAAGCACAACTAAATCTAGCCATCATTCAAATGCGAACGTTTTAAAATTCAAATTTCACCACACAGGCCGCGGCATCTGCTAATTCCAAAGGAATACAATAAATTCCAATGAAATTCATCATTACACAAACTTTTTTTGAATTTCACTCCTTTTCAACCCTACACATATTAAAATGTACATCTTACCAAATTTAAATTTCATTTACTCCACCAGAATCCAACCATTTTTTAAAACAAAAACATTTTCAATTCCAATGATTTCCAAACTTATACAACTTTACAACGTCAACATTTTCAAATTCGAATTCAAAAACCACGCACGCGGCATTTGCCGCGTTCAGATACCTAGTACACATAATAGCACCTCACATCTCGCAGCCAGTCTCTAAAAAATAACAAAAATATCTGCCAGCCATGGATGATGCAGCTAGGGATGAATTCCAGTTAACCATTGCTGCGGTATTACTTGCCATTTCTGAGATGCATTTAATAGATTATACGTTGCTATTGTCAAATCAACTCGCATAGAAGAGCTAAAGTTAACTCATATCATAATCATCAGATTCATTCCCTCCCACTACTGGATCAGATTTATCAGAATCACTGTCCTCATAATAGTAGGGAAATGTTATATCTTCACTGCCGCAATCAAATATATCTACTGATGGGTGTCTTAACTTATGCATTCCTTGGTTCTGACATGCATAACATTGTCCTATCAAAATAAGTCACAGGATTAGAATATTTTCTTGGAACACTAGAACTCAGGACCCACGAGGGGAAAATTACCCATACCATTTTCATCTGGGCCCAAAGGATAGCAGACATAGTGTTTTGTCTGAAGTATTGATATCACCTCAGCGAAATACGTCATTAGTGTCCAATCAGAGCCACACTTCTTTATCTTGACTATGAAGTTGAAGTGGTGAAATATCTTGAAATAGTGCTCCACATTAAAGCACTGATGGAGAAGCTCTTCAAATTCATATTCAATGTCCTAATATGAAAAAAAAGTGTTAGTAATATTTTTCTACATTCCAAACAATTAATGATTCAAACCAGACATGGAGAACCTTAAGATCATCTTCGCTCTCAATATATCTTCTGAAAGCCACCATCGCCTTGTCGCTCATCCATTCATTCGCATAACGAGCAATTTCTTCCTTAGAAGCGTGAGTACATTGTCCTGGTGCTTGGAGTGATTTAGCTTGTCTTTCAGCAAATTCTCTTTCAGGTTGTATTTCTGCAAATATTACAGTACCTAGAAACCTTGGTGGCCAATATTTTCTTGGTATCTCACTGTATAAGAAGCATCAAACTATGGTCAGCAAAACATGGTCATAATATAATCCAGACATGCAAACAAATATTCATACAAGCTGGGTTTTTTCTCTCCTAGCATACTCTATACATAGATCTTAGATAAAGTTCATGTAATGATACCACATGGGACAAGCTGCGATGAAATGATTCTTCAATGCAGTTAGACTTGTATTAATTAACAAAACATGCATTACATTTACTATCTATTCTCGGACATATTAGAAGCTTGCTTTCTATTTTATTCACTATGATAACACCTTCGATTATAGTGATTGGGTATGGGTATGATACTAAAACCAGGTTCTCGAAATAAAGATGATGTGGGGTTCACTACGTGAGCAAATGTGCTCATCTGCATTATGAACCAGGGAAGACGATTGCATAGCAATGTGTTGACATACAGAAATGTAAAAACACAAGTGTTTCTGAAAATGAGCATTACTAACTATATGAAAGATGGTGGAAATAGGGAGCTCTCCGCGCTCCAGTACTGTAGATCTACAGTCTGTAACCGTGTTCAACAGTACCCGTCACATTTTTGCAAAAAGGCCCCTCCACTTTACAGAATTTTGGAAACTGTCCTCATTCTTCGCTGACAGGGACCTAACCGCAATTTCCAAAAACTCCAAGGGCCCTGGTGGAAAAGCGTCCTCACACCCCCTCCCTCCTTCCCTCTCCCGCGCGGCCCCGGCGCCGCCGCCGCCGCACCGCTGCTCCCCGGACAAATCCACGCACACGGCGAGCTCCGTCGTCGCGTCCCCTACCTTCTCACCGAGCGCCGCCTGCCGGGACGCCGCGTCGGCGCCGGAATCGTCCACGCCGCGGTCGGCAACCGCGGCCGCGTCCACACGCCGCCGGCGACCTACAAGCGGCGGCGCCGCCGCTCCCGGGTAGCCCGCGTCGAGGCGCGTCCAGCGCGCCTAGCCGCGCATCCTGACTCGCCATGATTCGACGCCGGCGTCGGCGTCGTCGCGGCAGCTCCGCCCACTGGTGACATCATCGTGACGTCACGGTGGGCCTGGGCTGGGCAACGGGCCGGTTGTTGGGCCGGCCTGCTTGCTGTGCGCCTGCGTCGGCCCTTTTTATTTATTTTTGTTCTTTTTATTCTGTTTTTCTATTTTCCAAAACTTTTGAAACTTTTCAAATACAGCTCCAAATCAATTCAGACCAATTTCTAAAAAAATTGTAAAAATCAAAATAGTCATTTCAAATGCTTTGGGACCTTTTCCAAATTATTTTAAATCTTAATTTCCAAATAAATATAATTGATTCAAAATACAAAATTTTAAAAAAATCATGCTTTACATTATTTAAAACACTTTATATATACTGTTTCAAGGTATTTAGACAATTTTCGAAAAACTACTACATGCTGCAAAATCATAAACTTATACAGGTGAATATTTGGAAATAATCCAAATTCAATTCCTCTAATTATGGATTGAATTTCATGAATGCTCACGCAATGTATTTCCTCTGATTATGGAGTTACATTAAATTTTTAAAGCAAAATACTAACCTATTGCATCATTTCAAATAGATTAATATTTATAGATAATTTAACTAAACTCTCTCCAATTATGCATATAAATTTAATAAATGCTAAAAATGATCAATACTTCGACATAACCATAATATATTTCCTCTTATTATGGTGCTAAATAAGAAAATTATAGCAAAATGAAACCATATTTGACCATTTCGATTTAGCTAACATATTTGGAAGGAATATAAATTAGATTCCTCTAATTCTGTAGTTACACTTAAAAAAAAGTTTGCTTAGATGATTATTTGGAGAAAATGCAAATTCATTTCCTCAAATTATGGATTGAGTTTAAATTGGATTTAAAAAATGCTCAAATAATGTATTCCCTCCGATTATTGAGTTAAATTAAATATGTAAGATATGACACAAACATATCATATCAAACCGACTAGGTTAACATTTACAAATAATATAACCAAACTCGCTCCAATTATGCAATTCAAATTACTAAATGCTCAAATTGAACTTAACTCTCTTTAAATATAAACTTAAATTTAAATAATGCTTTATTACATGCACATTACAGGAAATCTCAAATTCTTTTCCTCTAAAGATGGATTGAATTTAAAATTTGCTAATACAGTATATCTCCTCTAACCAAGGATCTAAATTACATATTTACGACGAAATACAAACATAATATTTAGACATAACCATGATATATTTCCTCTAAATATGGTGGTAAATATGAAAATTATGGCAAAATGGAACTATATTTCATCATTTCAATTTAGCTACCATATTTAGAAGCAATATAACTTAAATCTATCTAATTATGTACTCACATTTCAAAAAAAATGCTTGATTAGATGAATATTTCGAGAAAATACAAATTCGTTCCCTCTAATTGCAGAATGATTTCAAATTGAATTTGAGCTAAGTACATTACACAAATTATAACTATCGCCTTTCCTTACAATATATATAACGCAATTTAAAAAATACACAAATTATCACAAAATATTCTCAGCAAGGGCGCGGCGTGCCGCCGCGCAAAATTTAACTAGTACATCATATGGAACATGTTTGGGAAATGCTTACCTTGGTTTTTTTTTCTCAACCGGTGATGGCTCTGCAATTGTAGAATCAGGCATGCCACTATCGATTGTGTCAACATGCATCACCACCCTAGGTCAAACAATTTACATCGATGCTTGAGTCAATCTCTATGTGACTAAATTGGAGGCTTGGAAGCCTTAAGAAAGTTCTTGTAATCAAGATATTAGAAAGCTTGATTTATGCACTATGATGACACCATGATTATAGTGATTCGGGGTATGTGAATGATGATACTAAAACCAGATTCTAAAAATATGTGCGGCAAATGCACTAAACTGCATTATGACCTAGGGAAGACGATTGTGTAGCCTCATTATATAAGGCTATTGTGTTGACATACAAAAAGCGTAAGTGTTTTAGGGAAATCAGCATACATCATATCAATCATCTTTGGGAAGTGCTTACTTTGATTTTTTTTCCTCGAGCGCCTCAAACTCAGGTGTGTGGGAAGTGTCATCATTCATCATCAGAGCCTCAAACTTAGAGAGGTCCATACTTGTAGC
Organism: Poa pratensis; assembly: GCA_947311845.1. Lineage (NCBI taxonomy): Eukaryota > Viridiplantae > Streptophyta > Magnoliopsida > Poales > Poaceae > Poa > Poa pratensis. The sequence goes on from CAMZMU010000068.1 coordinate 26,881,987, forward strand.
CCCAAGCTCAGTGTTGCTCACCTCACCGGTATGCTCCTCAACCCTACTAAAAGCAAGTACGATAATATCTTAATGACTATTTATTATTATTATTCTCATTCTTATTATATTATATTATGATGATGATGATAGTGAAAATACAATCAGGATTATGAAGATAGTATCAACATCTATATATTGAACAAATACATTGTGAAAACATATTTTATGGTCGATCTATTGATATTGATTCGGCGATGTACATGTTCATATTTTCTATTAACTTTTGCAAACATAGATAAATATGAGTTTTGACAAAATTTATACACCTTATATTTTGGAATGGGGGAGGTGGTATTAAAGAAGGACATACCCAAGGACTGATTCAAGTGTGTAAGAAGTGCCATCCTTTATCATTAGCGCCCAGAACTCAGACATGTCTATACTTCTACCCCAGGCTCAGTGTTGCTCACCTCGCCGGCATGCTCCTCCACCCTACTGAACACAAATACGACAATGTGCTAATGACTATTATTATTATTATTATTATTATTATTATTATGATTGTGGAAATACAACTTGGATTATGAAGATAGTATCAAGATCTATATATTGAACAAATACATTATGAACGAATAGTGAGTCGGAATCTATTCCAACCTCTTTGCAAAATAATGACAAATAAATTACATCACTTGCAACAGTATTGCACTTGTGCTGACTAATATTACAAATAAATAAATCAACAATATTGATTTCATGAAAAACGAGGACAAATTTAAGATGTACATACCTATCAGCTGAGTCAACTGTTTGAGGCGCGTCTTTCAGCATCAGAGCCTCAAACTCGGAAAGATCCATACTCGTACCCCCAAGCTCAATGATGTTCACCTCGCCGTCAAGCTCCTTGACCCTAATCAAAACAAGTATGATAATATGTCGGTGATGATGATAATGATGATGATGATGATGATGATGATGATGATAGGATTTGCCCATATTTCCTTATTTTTCGTTCAATACGGCTCCCAGAAAGGGACCAGGTCCCACTACCATAGCTATTCTTCTACTACATGAGACGGGGGGGTGCAATGAATAGGGAATACACTGTAATCTTCTAGTGGATATAGCCACATAGCATAATGATCAAATAATAAGTGAAAAATAATAAGGGCACTTACATTCGTCCCTGTCTCTATTGAGAATAAACAACGCTCTTCTCTTCGAAACACGGGGTGCAAAATCCAGTTGACCTACACATTAAGGTTGGAGGATCCATTGTTCAGTGCAAACGTGGCATTGGCATCCATATGGTATCAAAATTGAAGGAGGCAAAAGCTTTGCCTGTTATATTCTATACTACTATTAAAATAGCAAACTTGTGTTGATACATTAAATCTGAGCTCTTCAATATTTGGCCAACGGTTCAGATCGCTCCAATGTTTGAACTCAACACAAATCCACTTTTGCCCGTTTTACCCTCCCACCAAATCACATAATACTGCTAATGACATCGTACCGGTTCATTTTATTTCGTTTCGTAATAATTACGAGATTTGCCACCGCTAAAAGAAGGCGAGCCAGCATGCCGCGATAACCAGCCGTGCTGCACCCGCCGGTCGCCGCGCGCCCCACGTGTCCCGCTGCCTTGAAGGCTTGAGCGCTGCGGGCAATAATACGCTTCATGGACGTTACAGACCCGGCAGTGGACGGGCGTCACCGGCCGGCCCGTACCGCGGGACGAGGACTGATTCGTGGACGGCAAGGCGCGCACGTACGGTGTCCCCGGCCGGCGTGGCAGAGGAGCACTCCATGCATGCCGCCGGTGCGATTTTGGTATCGCCTGGGAGGTACGTGTCCTTCAGATTTGACTAACTTCTTGAGCTACTATGTTGATTGTGTGTAGAGCAGCCGAGCAGGCCACATGGACGACGTACAGCATCTCCTTCACCTGAATGTTAGTTGTGACTTGTGACAGACCCTCCACTAGCAACTGTAGAAAATTGATGTGATCTCCTTCTTCGTACCTTTAGGATTTGATGAATCGTGGATAATTATCGAATGAATGCTCTGCGTGCAATGCTCCAATCTGACAGCAAGACTGACAGGGCAAGACAGGAGCTTGGTAAGGCTAAGTTGATTTTGGATGAAACACTCTCTGTAGCCCCTCACGATCAAGTGATGCTGCAGCATCGGCAGGATTCATAAAGATTGCAGCATGTATGTGCCTCAAGTATACACATAAAACATGCCAAATATTGAAGGACTCAGATTTAATATATCAACACAAGTTGCTTTTTTAATATTAGTATAGATAGAGAAACATTAATTAAATTGTATATCTTGACGCATGAGTATAAGAATTTGACCATGAAGTAAATATTGTGAAGTAATTGTAGAGGCGTGTGTAGTAACAAAGTTTTTTCCTCCCAATTTTGATACATTTTTTGTTCGTCGTCTATCCGCGCCGCTACATATTGTTTCGTACGTCAAAAAAGTTTTATATAAAAAACCAGAGCAACACTTCATATGTAACGAAATCTTAATCATAAGATGTGTCTTGTAGAGCGACGTGCGTGCACGTGCAAGGCTACTAGTGATAATAAAGAAGGAAGTTTGAGACTTACAACATAAAACTGAGCGAGAGAGGCCGCCTGCCTGGGGACAAGCCCCGCCAGACTTACATAACTGAGGGGATCAAGCTAGCTAACTTTCCAGCACCCGTGCCCCCCAGGCCTTAGCCTCATCCCTAATGCGCCCAATCAGGATCGGGGGAGGCACCGACTTATTTTCGAAGATTCTCAGGTTTCGCTCTTTCCAGATCTCCCACATGACGAGAGTGATAAGGGAATGCAACCCTTGTATCAAAATTAGAACTACCAAGTTGCTCACACGCCGGCCAATAACAGTTTTTTTTTACTCATCCATGTGTGTGATGGGCACGGACGAAAACTAAAAGGATACCCAAGGAGCCGTATGATCAGTACGACACTAGCTCCAGGGACACATGAAATTAAACTTGAGGCTTGGGTCTCGCAGTTGATTGAGCAAGTAGGCAAACTAAAAACAACTTGTGTTGACTGTCGAAGTTAGTTATCCTGCGCCTGAAAAAAGGTCGTCTTTTTCAACCGTGATAACAGCCGGCGCGGTCGCAGAGGGAATTACGGTAAGGAGGAGGAGAAGGGTGGCAAATCTCACGGGAACAAGACGGTCGACAGCCGGCGGCCGAGGTAGGTGTGGAGGTGCTCCGCTTCCTCCCTCGTTCCGGCCGGTCTGGTTCGAGACGGCGGCCGCCGAGTCGCGATCGGGTACGTGGAGAGCGCGTGGTTTTGGGCTACTGGGCAATGCGAACTCACGATCCGAAACACAAAACGCACACGCGAGGAATTTTTTCTTTCCTGCCGTAAGCTATTGCATGGGCCTTACCATTCTTTTTGTACTGCCCAGCCGAGGCAACACAGACACACAGTCCAACTAGAGTTTTTTTTTTTTTGCGGGAGTCCAACTAGAGTTTTTTTTTTGCGGGAATTTACAAGAGCTTTATTCAACGAACAGCGTTCTCGGATCATCAGCCAGCAGACTAGTGACCAAGAAGCTCGGAGCAGAGTCAAGCCAACTATCCGTCCTTTGCAGCGAGCAAGAATGCTTCGCACACAAATGGGCCGGCAGATTGGCATCTCGATAAACATGTTGAATTACAAAAAAATTAAATGAAGTAGCTAGCTCTCTAATCTCTACCAGTATAGGAGCAATCACCGACCGTGAAAAACTCCCAGAGTTCCAGAGGTTTACAACCTCCAGGCAGTCCGTCTCCAATGTCACTTGCTAGAAGCCTCGAAGTTTGGCGAAAATCACCCCTTTCCGCAACGACAGAGTCTCGGCCACTAGAGGGTTAGTGATGCCCGGCAGCGGCTTGCTCCATGCACCAAGCAATGAAGACGAAGATCAAGCCACACCACCTGCTCCCCCTGCACCAGAATCAAACGCAATCGCACCATCACAGTTGATTTTTACCCAACCATCATCAGGTGGACGCCAGCCATGCCCCGGCAAGGTAGCAGCGTGGTGCCGGGGCAGGTCTAGAATAGCCAGCTCTTCACGAACTAGAGTTGCACGCTCTTGATCGACACAGATACGGGTAGGGGGTAGGACGTAGTACAAGGAAAGACTATGGTCTAAATTTGCTTACTGGACCACTACTGATTTATTTTCGATACCTTGCATGTTGTACCTTGTACGTTTACACTACACTAGGCCCGTTACTCTCTATAATTGCAACAAGAGCTGGCAGTTCCGTTTCAAAAAAAAAAAATGGCAGGGGATATCGTTGTATTCAACCCCATCCGGAGACACCAGAGCAAATAGAAGCGTGCAAACAATACTTCCAGATATCTAAAACCTCTATTACATCCATTAAGAAACAACAATTCACGTCCTTTATATGCGCTCATTAGAGTTGCGAGCTTCAGCCGACACAAAATAAAGAGTGTCCGGACACAACACTAAATTATAACTAAAGATCCGTCCTATGACAAGGTCATTAACTCATATCATCCTCCGATTCGCTCCCTACCGTTGTTGGATGAATTTCATCATCATCGTCAGATTCACTATCCCATTCGCAATATCCAATTATTGGACGATATTCCTCAGAGGACAATACACCAAACGGGTGCCTTAACTCGTACATTCCTTTCTTCGGGCATGCATAACATTCTCCTGACAAAATAAGTCACGAGATTAGAATCTATTTATTACATCACTAGAAATCACGACTCACGAGGTGGAAATTCCCATACCATTTTCATCAAGGCCCAAAGGATAGCAGACATAATATTTTATGTTACGTATCTTTCTGACCTCAGCGAAGCACGTCACTGATATCCAATCAGCTAAGCCACGCTTCTTTATCTTGACGGTAAAGTTGAAGTGATAAAAAGCCTCAAAATGGTGCTCCACATAAAAACATTCATGGAGAAGCTCGTCAAATACATATTCAAGTCCCTAAGATGAAACAAGTGTTAGTAGTAGTTTTCTATAGCACAAACAATTAAATATTTAGAGCAGACGTGGGGAACCTTAAGATTATCTTCGCTCTCAATGTATCTTTTGAAAGCTTCCTTGACCAACCCTTTCTTGGCATTTTAAGCAATTTCTTCCGTAGAAGCATAAGTACGTTGTCCTTGTGTTTGGAGTGATTGAGCTTGTATTTCTGCTAATGTTACATCACCTTGATTCCTGGGTAGCCAAATACGATAATGTATCTCACTTGATAAGAAGCATCAAACTATGGTCAACAAAAACATGGTTATAACGTAATCTACACATGCAAACAAATATCGTACAAGCTGGGTTTTTTTTCTCCTAGTATACTCTATACATAGACATAGGAAAAAGTTCATGTAATGATACAACGTCTGACAAGCTGTGATGAACTGATTCTCAGTGTAGGTAAACTTGTATCAACAATCATATACATATAGAATAAAGTTCATGTAAAGCAGCTTGCTTTATTCACTATGATAACACCCTGGATTATAGTGATTGGGGGTATAGGTACGATACTAAAACCATGTTCTAGAAATATAAATGATGTGAGGTTCACAATCCGCAGCGACTGCTCTAAACTGTATTATGAAATATGGATCAAAGACTATCACATAGCCCCAATATATAAACTATTGTGCCTAAAGAAACACGACAACACTAGCGGTTTCTGAAAATCGGTATGCATCATGTTTGGGCAGTGCTTACCTTGGCTTTGTTTCCTCTGGCGCTGATGGCTCTGCAATTGTAGAATTAAGCACACCACTGTCGACTGTGTCAACATGCGTCACCACCCTAGGTCAAATAATTTTTGTCCATGCTTTAGTCAACTTTGATTGTGACTAAATTAGGGCCTTGGCAGTCTTAGAAAAAATGAATAATCAATCTTAACCATGAAGATATACATTTAATGAAGCATGTTTAAAGCATACACCACAACTCTAACTAAGAAAAAGCCGCAAAGTAAGTCAGAATCTATTCCAACCTTTCCACAAATCATGATTAATAGTTACATCACTTGCGACATTCACTTGTGGTGCCTATTGTGATTTACCACAAATACATTTTAAATTAATAATATTGGTTCATCGGAAGGCTAAAGGTGTCGGAAGGCTAAAGGTGTTGTGCAGGTCAGCCCGAACAAACAAAATTTAGTAGATCTAGTTATTAAATAGAATTTACCCTGCAAATACAATAAGCATCCACCATATAGGTCATATAACAAGTACCCATCAGTTCAACCATATGGGCCGTCATAATCGAAGTATAAAATTATCAAAGGAAAGACATACTTCTACTAAAGATTATACCTGTCGGCTGATTCAAGTGTGTGAGGTGTGTCATCATTCAGCGCCAGGGCCTCAAAGTTAGACAGATCCATAGCTGTACCCCCAAGCTCAATGTTGAACACCTCGTTGGTATGCTCGTTAACCCTAATCAAAATAAGTACTATAATGTGTCAACGACTATTATGATGAAGATAGTGGAAATATAGCTAGGATTTGTAGGACATCCTAGTTCTTCTGTGAGGAAGGTAGTTCAACGAATAGAGTGAATACATTGTGATTTCATATGGATATTGCCACACGGCATAATAATCGATATTGTGATTTCATATGGTCAAAATGATAAGTGAATACACTTACATTCGTCCTTGCCTGCCTTGAGAACACCTCCAAACCGGATATACAAAACGATCTGCCGAAGACTAGCTCCAGATCCGGTTGGCCTACAAAGGTTAGAGGATCCATTGCTCAGTGCAAACGAGGATATCAGCAACTAGTACTTATCAGAGTGCAGCTTAGGAAATCGATTACTGCATGCAGTATCTTACTCTTGTTCAACTGTTCATTGGGTCTAAATTGGTGTACGCGGCAGCCTAACTTGCAATGTTTAAGTAAACTACAACCATATGGTATCAAAATAATCATCTACCATACAAAATTGCTTCAGACGCCAGCAACAACTTTTGAACAGATCGATGTCTGCAATTGGCAGTACGAGAGGAAAAAAAAAACTTCCGAGGAACCATAATGATCAGTACGTCCCTGTGAGTCTGTGACCGTAGATTATCCAGGGCCTGCTGCACTTAAAATTCAGGCTTGAGCGTAACTGGGTCGCTGTTGATTGAGAGGGCGCAACCAAACTGCGTTGATAAATAGGTTTGTTTCCCGACCGTAATAACCAACCGTGCAGAGGGAATGACAGGGAGGAGGAGGAGAAGGGGCAAATCTCACGCGAAGAGGACGGTGGAGAGCCGCCGGCCGTGTCCGAGGTAGGTGTGGCGGTGCTCCGCTTCCTCTTCGCCCGGTCTTGTTCGAGACGACGGAGCCGCGATCGGATACGTGGAGAGCACGAGGTTGACGGTTACGTGCGTGGTCGTGGGCTACTGTGCCCGAAACACAAATCGCACACGCGAGAAAATTTATTTTCCCAGCCCGTCAGCTATTGCCTGGGCCTTCGTCTTCTTTATACTGGTGATGATTGCGCCCGGCCACGGCAACACAGTCCGACTAGAATTGCACGCTCTTGATCGACCCAGATTGCCAAGCTTGGCTGCAGCAGAGACGTTCCCATGTCCCTCTCGCTCACTGACCACCAAATTAACCAAGACAGCCTCGATCTTACCCACATAATTCACAGAAAACAAAACCTTGGAGAATGTCTGCACAAAGAAAGCTAACTTCTACATTGGACTTCGTCGTCGACTCCACTCGGCTCCCTGATGATCCATATAATCTCCCCAGCGTCATGCCATCCCTACCCAAAATATTGGCGGCTTGGCGCAATGAAGAGATCCTCCTCGGCAACACCGCATTTCCTCTTCGTCACCACCCCGATGCAGGGCCACATCAACCCGGCGCGCCGCCTCGCCACCCGCGTGCTGTCCTCAACACCAAACGCGCGTGTCACCTTCTCCACCGCCGTCGGAGGGCACCGCCTCATGTTCCCCTCCCTGTCCACCCCCGAAGCGGAGACCGTCGACGACGCCGGTATGCTCTACGCCCCCTACTCCGACGGATTCGACGAGGGCTTCAATCCCGCGGTGTACGGCACGGGAACCTACAAGGAGCGCTCACGCACGGTGGGGCGCGAGACGCTCTCCGCCGTCGTCGCCGGCCTCGCGGCGCGCGGCCGCCCGTCACGCGCATGGTCTAGGCCTTATTCGTGCCGTGGGCGGCCCACGTCGCGCAAGCGCACGGGTCCCCGGCGCGCTCTACTGGATTCAGCCCGCCGCCGCGTTCGCTCATCGCCTCGTCCTTCGCCGCCGCTCAGGTCCAGTGCGCTCGTGTCGGTGCTGTCCATCACCTCGCCCGAGCACCCGCATTACCCGATGGTCGAAATGATGCGCGATCTCTTCTCGGCGCTCGACGAGCACAAGCACAAGGTGCTGGTCAACACGTTCGAAGCGCTGGAGCCCCAAGAGCTCCGCGCCGTCCCGCAGTTATTCGACCTCGTCGCCGTGGGGCCGGTGGTACCGGATGAGGCGTCTCCGTCGAGCAGCACGGACCTGTTCCGGCGCGACGACGCGACGGCGTACATGGAGTGGCTGGACATGAAGCCGGCGCGGTCCGTGGTGTATGTGTCGTTCGGGACTGTCATCTCGATGGGCAAGCGGCAGGCGGAGGAGAGGAGGCGCGGTCTGGAGGCGACCGGCCGGCCGTACCTGTGGGTGGGGCGCAAGGGCGGTGAGTGTGGCGGAGAACACGTGAACGGGGTTGTGGTGCGACCAGGTGAAGGTGCTGTCGCACCCCGCCGTGGGCTGCTTCGTGACGCACTGCGGCTGGAACTCGACGCTGGAGAGCGTCACCCGCGGCGTGCCGATGGTGGCCGTGCCGCAGTGGACGGACCAGCCGACGGTGGCGTGGCTGGTGGAGGAGCGCATGGGCGTCGGCGTGCACCTAACGAGGCCTCGCGCCGCCGACCAGATCTCACCAGGTCGTCACGGTATCCCCTGCAGCACGCACGACCAAGTGCGCCCCAAAGGCCCAAACGCCCTCCACTGCCACGTTCTGCTCCAAGAATCGAGCGCGTCGCCGCCTGGGAGGAGTGCTGCAACGGCGGCCAATCGTCGCGCTCTACTCTTAAGAATCGAGCGCGTCGCCGCCTGGGAGGAGCACTGAAACGGCGGCCGGTCCTTCTCCTCGAGACCAGGATCTAGCGGTGCAGGAGCTGGACACACGAGCTGGCCGCATCTGTTGCCTGCCGCACGCGCACGCTCTACAACGATACAGTCGACCAGGCCCCGTCTTCCGTACCTGCGCCAGAACCAGCCGCACGCCTGGCTCTAACCAGTAACCTGCAGCTGCACCACCGGGGGCACAACACGGCGGGTCCCAACTGCTCCGCCAGTTCTGCCAGTCCGCGCTGCTTCTTTGTCTGTTTTTTTTTTCCAGTAGCTGAATCTTCATTCGTGGGGCTCCCAAGCAGACAAGTGCCGCTGCTGATTTTTTTCCGGATGGATGCAGCTGCTCCTCTGTGTGCCGCTGCTGTTTATCTGTGTGTCAATTGGCAAAGAAATTGTGTGCTTATAGATAAAAATTAATTATGTACGTTCTTATGATATATGACACTAACGTTTCCTGATTGAGTTGAATCTATTTTTGTATGTTTGTGTACTTTAACATAGAAATTGCAGTCATCGTCCGCGCATGCCCCGCCGCTACCCTCAACCCTGAGAATGCATGCTCTGGACGTTGCCACGGCCACATTGGCCGGGATTTATAGCGACCCACGTTTCCGCATGATCGTGCTTATATAGGTGCAGTTTTTTTTTACGAACCGTAGCGGCATTTTGCTAGTAGAGAGAAAAGATGAGGGGGTATTTTGACAAAGCGGTTTTCCACATCTACTTACACTTCCGCTACCTACCTGCCCCGTTCGTTGGTCTTGGGATACGAGAGATATCTCCACCTAGCGAATCTATGAGACTAAGAGAGAGTTTTGACTTTACTCGCCCTAACCACACATGCCTGGACCCACAAGCAGTTCAAACATAAGTGAGGGTCTAGGATTGAATCAAACCTTCAGTCTTTAAGCTGCTCCCGTAGATTTGGTCGAAGAGATGGATGAAGTCAGATTAAGGCCCTGTTTACTTCTAGTGTACTTTAGGGGATTATCCTGGATCGTGAAAAATCCCCACTAGTATGCTTATTTCTAGTGTATTTTAGGAGATTAGAGTGGATAATCACTAGATATTTCCCACCAACCATCTCATTTTTGCTTAAAACAAAAACTCTAGTCCATGCTAGTGTATTGTAGGGAAAGAGTAAACAAGGCCTAAGTGAGTGATTGGAAGGGAGCAGCGTGCCATACTATAGGAAGGTACAAGAAGATGATGCTTCGATTTTGTCTTTGCCCGTGAATTTGGAGATTGTTGTTGTTAGCACTTCGGATGCCATTGTTTGAGGCTGTAAGAACATATCAGTGGAAATCATGAACAAAATGGGAGTCAGAAAGAAAAGGATATAGGGCACTTACAGTAGGGCCCCACTAGGAAGAAAGTATTGCTGAACTACCCATCGGTCATGGCTAGCAAACAAAACAGGTTAAGAGCATCTCCAACCATGGCCCCGAAAGCTATCCCAAACGACCGGGCGGTCCGCCCGAACAGCTTTTGGGCCGAAAACCAGCACCAAAGGGAGGCCCCCAAACCTAGCCGAAACGACCGGGCGGTCCGGCAAACCCCAAAGCCAGCCCATATGTAGGGAGGGTTTGGGGCGGCTCGGACGCGCCCGGACGCGTCCGCCACGTCGACCCTGGAATAGCGGACCCATGCATTTTTTCCCTCAATTCGACCGGAACCATCTCTTCTTCCTCCGCGCTGCTCACATTCCGCCCACCTCTCCGCTCTGCCGCTGTTCCCGTCGTATATCCTCCGCCTCCCCGAACCTCCGCCACCTCCCCGCAGTTCTAGACGCTCGCCAATGCCCCGCCTCCGCAGAAACCAGGCATGCAGTCTCCGTTTCCGGTACGTTCTACATCGCTCTCCATCCACCTCGCTCTCAAAGTGTTTATCGAAATGCCGGAGCCGGGTTGTGATGACCTTTTTATATTTGTAGCCATGGATTCATCCTCCGACGAAGAGTACGATTACTCCGCCATAGATGAGTTTATGTACAGCGAGTTCATCGATGGGTCTAGTGACGATGACATGTTGCAGGACGGAGACGAGGAGGGCGCCATGTCGATGATTAGCATTCAATAAGAATTGGAGAAGCCGGAGCACATTCTCAACTTCTGGGGATTGATTAAGGGGCGGAATACCGTGGCCCGTGATAGGATCAAAGGCTATCAAGGCCTATACGACGACTATTTCAAACCAGATCAGGTCTTTCACGGGGGGTTCTTTCGGCGTCGGTTTCGCATGAGCTCGTCCCTTTTTCGACGCATACAAGAAGCAGTGACTAAGTATGATGATTACTTTAGTTGAAGCATGATTGTTGCGGAAAACTTTCTTTCTCTCCATTGCAGAAATGCACCGCTGCTTTGAGAATGCTAGCCTATGGAAAGGTTGCGGAGGCCATTGACGAGTATGTACGGATGGGAGAGAGTACATGCATTGAGGCTATGGAGCATTTTGCGTACCCTGTGGTCAAGGTGTTTGGCGAAAAATATCTTAGAGAACCAAATGCCGAGGACACTGAAAGGCTAATGGCCCTTGGAGAAGCAAGAGGATTTCCAGGTATGCTAGGGTCAGTTGATTGCATGCATTGGCAATGGAAGAACTGCCCAACAGGGTTGCGTGGGCAGTACCAAGGTCACAACAGAGAGGCCACAATCGTACTTGAAGCAGTGACGCCTCAAGACATGTGGATTTGGCATGCGTTTTATGGCATGCCCGGTTCTCACAACGACATCAATGTGCTTCATCGCTCTCCCCTGTTCAAGAAGCTCTGTGATGGGGATGCTCCACCATGCAACTACACCGTCAACGGACATAACTACACCATGGGATACTATCTTGCAGATGATATCTATCCACAGTGGGCAGCATTTGTGAAGACTATCAGCAATCCAACTGGTCCCAAAAAATGTGGATTTGCAGCTGCACATGAGGCTATTAGGAAAGATGTCGAGAGGACATTTGGTGTGTTGTAAGCTCGTTGGGGTATAGTCCATGGAGCCGCAATGATGTGGGATCAGGAGGTACTATGGCAGGTCATGACTTGTTGTGTAATTTTACACAATATGATTGTGGAGGACGAGGGAGAAGGGGCAGCTCGCACAAATGATTTTGAGAAACCTAGAGAACATGTTCACCTACCTAAACAAGAAGCGGAGCATGTCATGCACTTCCTTGAGATGCACCGACAACTTCGAGATGAACAAGTGCACGTCCAACTACTCGATGCTCTGGTGGAGCATATGGATGTCTTCATGGGAAAGAAGTGAATTTCAATTTGCATTGATTTGTGGACCGAATAATGTGAACTTTTCTTATGCCCGACTATTTTTATTTGTTTAGATACAATTAAATATTGTAATAAGTTGATTTGAACTATTTATATAGACTCGAAACTAGTTATATGATCGACGTGCATGGCTTGCATGTTTTTGGGTGTCAATATTTGAACATTGTGGTTGTAGAGCACCACATTTGAGGACTGTCCGGTCGCTGTCCGCGGACACATCCGGACATGTCCGCGGACAGTTTGGGGGCCGGATATGGGGGCTCCGACTGGAGATGCTCTAACACTTGCCCTGGCCCTCGATGGCAGAAGTACCCGAGAAGTGAGGGGATTCGTTCACATGGGATGGATTGGTCAAAGCAGTCAACACATTAAACCTATAAACATCACTACACTACACGGCCTCTCAGCCTGTGTACCCACCTCTAAGGCAGCTTATCTCAGCCGTTGTTTTACCCCAAAACAGTGAAAATTTGTCACCGACCAATCTTTTACAGCCGTTAGATCGGAATCTTTACCGATTTCAACTCGCTGAAGGACACAGTAGGTCTATGACGTGCGGGCCAGCAAGCGGGACGGGCCCAGCTGCAGCACGTCCGTTGCGTCGCTCTCCCTTTTCTGCCTTTCACTGTCGCGGTAGATAGGCTCGGGCCAGTGGTGTCGCTTGGCCAATAGCGTCGCTCCCTCCTCGCCCAATCCCCATTCTCGCCCCGTGCCCTCCTTCCTCACCCCGCACAGCCGCCGCCATGGGCCTGCTCCTCCTTCTCCTCCTCCCCTCCAGCCTCCTCGCCCCAAGGGCGCACAGTAGCCGGTCGCCGACCTGCCACAGCGGCGGAAGGTTGGCCTTTGATGCGGCGGTGGCGGAAGGTCGGCCTTTGATGCAGTGTCGGCACATCTGGAGGAACCGGTTGAAAGCGGCAAGGAGGACCGCGGCCCGGACAGCGGCGACCATGGGCGCACAGCTCGATCGCAGCCCGAGCGTCAGAGGTTGCGGGCGCCCGCTCGATGGCAGCTCAGACGGCCCACGACCTGGCGGCGAGGAGGTCGGCGGGGACGGCGGGTGACCTGGCGTCGAGGAGGACGGCCAGATCAGGATTGGGAGGAGTGGGGTCGAGGACAGCGGCCGCGCTGAGCGCCGCGAGCCCACGGTCACCGCCGGTCGCGGGATTCACAGCCGTATTCGTGCTGGTCACTCCGCGAGGGGAGTTGACCTCAAGCTCCATCTGCAGCAGCTCATCTCCAAGGTATTCAGGCTTCATCCTTGCTTCCCGTGCTTGCAATAGTCCTTCCTGTGCTTGTCCATGAGGTTCCCTTCCGTCTCCCTCCTCTAGCTGCACAGATCTACTAACCCCTGCTCCTTTTTTTATTGTTGTTCTTCAGTTGTTTTGAAACGGCAGCTAATTTTTTTTTTTGTAGATGCCAATATGGAGATAGTTGTTTGCTTGGAAAGTTGCCCATAAGAAATATCTAAAGGTTTGCTTCTGTAAGCAATTCATTATCATGAGACAAATAGATAGAGTACTTTGTTAATTTGCTTTTGGTTTCAACTTTAGGCAAGGCAGCTGTCTACTGAAGCTTTGGGCTATTGCAATATGAAGTTGATAACACTCGATTAGACAATAACAGATACATTTCATGACAGGTTTGTGTAATTGACTAATTGGTTATAGAAGTGGTATGACTGTGAATACCCTGGTTAATGTAATGGTACGAGTTTTATATTGGTTATAGGAGTGTAATTTCTTGGCTGCATGTTCTTGCTTGACTGGAATATTGCTCAACCAAATGGCACAGAGAGGATGATGGACGAAAGTTGTATCAAGTAAACTGGTTTGGTTTAGCTGGAACATGCTAAAGCATCTTGTTAGCTGCCACCACTTCAGACCCCGTCCCCTAGGTAGCTCATGTTGCATTCTTTATGTGTTCGTGATCCCTGCGTCTATTTACTTCTTGTTGATTCACTCTAGCAGTGACTAAATGGCTGAGAGATGTGCTCATTTTTTTGAGATAAATTTGTCGGTGATCCCTGCATCTATTTTTTTAGCACAGGACTAACTACTTCTTGTTGATTATCTCTAGTAGTGACTAAATGGTTGAGAGAAGTTAATTTCATTTCAGGGTTGTATATTTTGGTGGACTTCTGGTCGCTAAATGGCCCGGGAAGCGGCGCTGCGTCGAGCAACGGTTGGCACGGTTGATGTCAAGACGCCATCTCTCTTCAAACTTGTGCGATGTGGTCTGCTTCTTTTGTTGTTAACTGAATCTCTAAGTTTTCAGTATTTGTTGCATCATGTTTAAATATTTGTTGGTACTGTCAAGGATTCATTTCAGATCCTTTTTGAATTGCTTGATTTTATTTGTTGTCATGGATCATTGTTCCTAGGTTTTGGAAGAACTGGGCAAAGGGTATTGTTAGACTTCATTGTGTTTGGTGTTCCTGTGGGTAATAGATTGACTTCTTTGTGTTTGGTGGTCCCGTGGATAAATAAATTTATGGTTGTCCCTGTAAAATTTTAATGCCTTAGGTCTAGCTTGTTAGGTAATGAAAGAAACAATGGTGTTTGTTTGTTTGTTTGTTCATGAACATGATCCAGATGTTCAACAAAAGACCATTTGCGCCTTTTGAAGTTGTTACTCCCTCCGATCCATAAAAAGTGTCGTTTAGTTCAAGCTGTAGAGATATCTTGAAGAAATCTTTCCAGTAAGTTAGTGTTGTGTAGCAAATTTGTACTGGACTCTCCAGTTTTGTTTTCATGGTTATAGATTTTTTTCTCACATGAAAATCTCCTATTTTTCAATTCAATTTTGTATATTCCTTTCTTTTCTTATCCGTTTAACATTAGCAAAATGTTTGCTGCAGTGCTGCCAGGTGTCGAGGTGGTCCGCGTGGGACCGGTTGAGACCTGATCCACTGCCTCCTTAGTTGTCCAGGCAAAACCATCCATCAAGGTTGGAGAAATTTCATTCTTGATATGAATTTACATAAGCACACTAACTACTGGAATAACTATCTTGGCTTGGGAGCAGGGCTTTATTTGTACTCATTTTTTGCTGCATTAAGTTTCAATTCTCGTGCTGCATTAAGTTTCAATTCTTGGCTTGGAAAACTGTCAAGTTGTGCGCACCGCAGGCTGAAACCTTGAAAGTTTAGCTAAGGTTTTCATAATAATATACAATAGATGACCTGTTGAATGTGAAGGTCATGAGGTTGGTTTATAATAATATAAAATCTTGGTCCATCTACTTTCTTGATGATGAATCGCAACAATGATATAAGTAGTCTTTAACTTATTTTCATTGGGTTAAGATAAAAGTAGGGACAAAATTATTGCAGAAATACACTTATATGTGTATTCCTACTGTTCCACTTATATACTTTCTAATATGTAGCTTATATCGGACTGCACATGACTAAATAAACTATACTTAGCTGAAGGCAACCAATTTTATGTTTTCTTTGGTTCTTGCCGGCAATGTATGCTACCACCAATTTTATGTTTTATTGTTGCACAATTGGGCACAGATGTTGGAGTAGTTATTATGTAGTACTTATTGATTTCTTGTTGTGTAGTCAGGACAAATTCTTATTGTCGAGTACTGTACCTCTTGACCTTGTGAAGATATGGTTGTTTTTTGTTCTCTCTTTCTTCTGGAGAATTAGGAGATTCACTTCTAGGTAGCTCATCAGTTTTATCCTGAAAATTAGCAATTCATTATTAATTTGCTAGAGTATATACAAAATATATTGATTGAGACTGGGAATCGTAGGAACTTGATATTGGCCTGTTAACACTTATTGGATATTTTCGGGCTGTAGCATTTTACTTCTTTGGTGGTAGCCATTTTATCAGTGTTCCCTCTGAACAGATGACTAAATTTTAACTTGTTTCCGCAGCTGGATACGGTTTGTATGCTTGGACTACAACATGTGAATCCCTTTACATGGGGGTTCCATGTGTGTTACAATGGGCGGTTCAGTCCATGCTCATATTGTTGGTATCAGCCTACTTACGAAAGTTGGTATGTGACACTGATCTATGTATTCTAAGATGGATCGACATACATTTTAATTAGCACTGCTTGTTTTATGTGACATGATCATTACTTGTGTGAGCTGCATTTTATCCCACTATCTCCTTTACCAGTGACATACGTCTCCTATGGAACTCACACAAAAAGATTATAAGGACCTAGATAGTGTTGTAAATAGCAGATCGAGTACTCTCTTTCTGATCACTGGCACTATCTTTGACACAATTATTCATATACAGAAACTCATATATAACAATGATTCATGTACCTTCTTCTTTAGAGAGGAGCTCTGAATATCGAAGGCAGGGTAGCAGCAGAAGCATGAGTTACCCGGTGGCAGGGGAGAAGCAGCATGCGCGCGAGCGTGGGCGACACTTGGGTGGCCGCGCCACCGGATTTTGGTCACCGGAGGAGCTACAATGACGAGCTCCAGCAGCGGCGAGCGGTGGACCAGACAAAGGTGCCAAACTGAAAATTTGTAAAATTTCAATAAAAATAATAAGCTCTTAAGTTTGAATATCCTCAGTTTTAAATTGTTTGAAATATCTTCAGTTTGACACTGCCCAAACTGACAGTGACCAGTTTTTCATTGTTTGAAATAACTGGCTTGACTCCATGACTGCCCAAACTGATTAGTACTACATGTATTTGCAATGCATAGTGCTACACCAATTCAGTATGTACTCAATGTATTTGCACCGATACTAGGAGTAGTTGTATTGATCTGAAAACAGAACTACTTCCCTTCTAACTGATTAGTACCCCATGTATTT
This sequence comes from Poa pratensis, assembly GCA_947311845.1. NCBI lineage: Eukaryota > Viridiplantae > Streptophyta > Magnoliopsida > Poales > Poaceae > Poa > Poa pratensis. The sequence continues at coordinate 26,899,229 of CAMZMU010000068.1, forward strand.
GCACCAATACTGAGAGTAACATGTATTATATGCACCTTAATACAGAGGAAGTTGTTACCTCTATGCAGTTCCACTTCTAGCTGAGAGTGCATCGAGCCTTTTTTTACGGTCTGTAAGTTTCATCTTCTTGTTCCTGATAGTGCATTTTTCTTATTGGTGCAAGTGCACAAATTATTGTCAATATGCAAGCATTTTTCTTATTCATACGCCAGTACAATGCATCCCAGATTTGCGTACAAGAATACTCATGAATTATTCATTGGATGAATACAATGCATTCATTTGCATGCTTTGTAAATTGCTCTGAAAATCTTGTGAACTGGGGATCAAGCAGGTTTGCGGCGAGACTGGAGATCGAGTAGGTCCACGGCGAGCACTCCTTCAAGCTTTTACACGCCTTCACCACCAACCACTGCCAAAGATGGAGATCGAGCAGGGGAGAGGAGGTGGTCAGCTCCACGGTGCATCAGCAGGACGTGGAGACAGGGGAGCTTCTTCTTCATGAGCTCTTTTGAGAGATGATGGTCGTGAGCTCCACTCTCTATCTCTGTAACCATTATGTTGAGGTAAAGGTCGATTCTCCACTTTTCATCTCATGTCCCTTTTGAGATGATGGCTATTAGTTTGGCCAAATGAAGCACTACATGGTTTGTGTGGATTAGAGTGCACTGTGCATTTTCTGCCTTCTTATCAAATCATACAAAAATATGTTGCCATTTGTACCGTGCACTGCCTTCTAAGCAAGCTACGACATTTTAAATAGATAGACAGGGAAGCGCAGATGCATTTCAGTTTGTTTTAACTTGACAGTCTTAACATCTCTTGAGTGCCTATAAAATCAAGATTTTTTATGTAAAGTAGAGTTCTGCAATGGATGATAGAGAAACATTCCTTGAATATTAATTTTAGCCATGACCTTCAGAGTACATGTTAATAGCTTCATTCTTCGGTGCCATTCATCTCATTTTCTCAATGCACACTGAACATGGTGATGTGTTTCTTTGTACAGGTGAGCAGGATATTACAGAAAGGTTTTCCACACAGCGAGGACATATTTTTGTTGGTGTCCTGGTGAGGCTGTTTAGCAAATGGTAGAAAACATTTTTCTGAAGGCGTCCGCATTTTTTACAACTTATTTCATATTGAAAAATTCTGTTAGTCACATGGGCCTTTTCTGATGCTATGGAAACATTTTAAAAAAAGAACCTACGAGATCAAGAGATAACACTTCGTGTGAGCTATGACTATTGTTCCATTAATTGAAAATTTGATGGCCTGATTTATAGATTGCTAATTAAAATGCGGCGCAATCTTCTACTGTGACACACACTTCTCTCTGAAATGCTTAAATAGATATCACGGTGCATTTTTGTAATTATTCCCCCTTTTTTATCAGCCCGGATAAATGAAGGGAAGTTTCTACTGCTGATAAAAAGTTCAGACATGGGACACATAATATATCATCTCTTGGATGCAGTCTAGGGATTTGAAAGCTGAGGTGAGGTCTAGACATTCCATAACCTTTATTTTTATTATGAACATTTTGCAAATTAAATAGTACGCCTTCTTTCAACTAAATTGATTGCTTCTACTTCATGTGTTTTTTGTGGACGCTGGTCAAACTTAGACCTCTTATTTCCTACTGCTGTGATTGTCATGGTATAGAATTAAAATTATGATATGGACCTATTGGAACATTACTTTCGGAACATGACTTTCAGTGGAACATTTGCTATAGCCTGAAGGTGAGCCTTTGAAGCCTGGGTGTGCGCAGAGGGGACCGGCTCGGACATGCCAGAGAGCATCATGGCGGCCCCTCGGATATTTATATACCATACTTTCCTTGGTGTGCTTAAACTGTAATTTGATTTTTTGTTTACTGAAGCTGCAGCCTTTTGAATTATAGGTTTTAGGTCTCTACAGGAAATCCAGTAACCCTCTCAAATTCAGGTCATCAGATGTTGCAATCAGATGGTAGTGATGTCTCCAATGAGCGTCGCCTGCAGCTTCTTTCCCAAAATCCATCTGGTCGATTTGAACTCCATAATTGAGCCATGAAAGGATTGTGTATAGTGTTTTCTTTCTGCAAAGGTTTCTTAAGAAATTATGTAGTGTTTTCATTTCTGTAGGCTGCATATACTATCTTGTGGATGAACTTGACAAGCTGAGGTGCTCCTTTATTTTCTTTGTTGTAGCCTACATGTTATCAATAGGTGGTTTGCTCCCCTCCGCAAGCTTGTGCCTGTATATTAGTGATAGAGAATCACATAAACTAAGTGCTAATATCTAAGGTGGGTTATATTTATGATCCTCGATGGTTTATGCTCTGATCATGTAGTCTCCTCGAGTAGAGCGCTGTTTTTTCCATTGTGTTCAGTATCTTCTGTATATTTGAGATTTCAGTGTATACCTATGATATTTGAATAATGTATGAGTGTGTGTTTTGGATTCAATACATTGCTGTGGAAAAATAGCTATAATATTTTGTGTTTAGAATCGGTAGGGTTGCTTCTGCATCTCAGATAGCAAAAGAGTACTGTATTATGCTTACCTTCAGATTATTGAATATTTGATGTAGGGCCATTCTATGTCTCCTATTTTTTCCTAGCTTTCATTTAAAAAGAAAACTGTCAGCAATTTAGCCCATTTGCTGATTAATAATTCAAAACATGCTGCGTCAATGTATATAACTTGGACATTTGGTATATATAATATGCTTTCTCATCCTTTCGTGTTTGCTTAGATGTATCTATGTTGTTGGGGCTGCTACATGATTCTTGAAAACTAATAATTATAGTGATGAATGTTTGATGTTTGGCTCTGATCAGAAACTTGATTCTTGAAAACTTGACGCTGGCGACCAAGACCCAAGGTACAGTTCCTGTTCGTGCTTCACCTCCATGGCTGGCCCAATTTTTCATCTGATCCCTCCCTCTCAGTATTAATTTTAATTTTGCATGTAGGGCATTTTATCTCTGTTTCTGTTCTGATTCATAATTGTAAAATAATTCTAGGGTTCAAACGCATCATATTGTACTCAGGATCGTAGGTACAGTGGTATAATAGTTTTCCTATTTGTTGCCTAAGGTTTGGCTTACCGTGCTAGGACCTTGGCAAACATTCCAGGTACAGGGCATTGTTTCAAGCAGAGGAGGTAATTTTGTACTGAATTCAAGTGATGAAGAAGCATGCATCTGTTCGAGATTATAGTGATGAATGTTTTTCTCTGTGCGGATTTTGTGTGTGGAAGAAGCATGGATCTGTTCGAGATTTAAATCCGTTGGATCTAATCTGGTATGTCACTTCGGTAAACACCTGCATCTATTTCTTCCTTGCATCATGTATTTCCGTTGCCCGGTGTTTATGAAACATGTTAATTAATCTGGTATGTCTCTTTGGTAAAAACTTGGCTATATAAGAATAGTCAGATGATGGCCATGCTGTTAGAAATACTCCATTCCATTTACTTTAAAAGTTTTTTAGAAAAGCTTTTAAAACTATTGTATTAACAATTCTCACAAGACAATCAGTGTTAGCATGCCACTGATTATATTAGTTGCCGCACCACTAAGAGAAACAGGAAAGGGTTATATAAAACTCCCTTTTTTTGGACTGCTAGATCTGTTTAGGAAGTTTACCTGACACTGATTATTTAGGAAGTTGGCATGAGCATAAAAGGGAGGCAAGTTTACCTCACAGTCCCTTCGGTTCAGTTCAGCAAGAATTTTTTGCCTCAATTTCTTTTCTAGAGGTCATGATCCAATTAGTTAATTAATTGAGTTTGTTGTCTTTGCCATTTGTTTGATCCACAAGTTAAATGAGTATGAAGTGCTTGGTGGTGGCTGCCGATTGTTCCATCCAAAAAATAATTGTAGGTTCATATATTTAGGTTTTTGTGCCGGCTCGTTTATACTTGCTGATCTACAGGTTCTTTGTCTTCGTGTGTGTTATCTACAGGTCAATGACCTAAACAAGATTCTCACTGACGACAGTTGAACAAGACACACACATACACACTGATGGGTGTCCTACAGAGGCTGCTGCATCTACTCAGTCTGCTCGGGACATGCATGGTCATCGACGACGTGCTCGCCCCTGCTGTCTCTGGTGGATACTCCTCCTTCCCCACAGATTTTTTGGTTTTGCTCTTAGTATTGCATTGGTCGGTATTATGTAGATCCTGATGTATTCTTGCTCTTTCTTGCAGTGTTCTCAGTGGTTTCTGGGCTTCAACTCTCACTGGACAATGAGCAATTGAGCAGCACGAATGCAGATCAAATGCTTTCTCTGCTTGCGTTTATGATTTCTCAATACCCATGTCTGGTTGTTATATAAGCAGATTATGATTGAATATATTCAAGTAACTGAACCACTTGTTGATTTGTACTACAATGTTTGTTTTCTTCTTTCGAATATCCACCAAGTAGCAGGTCTGCTCCCTTTGAGATGTTAATTGGTGTTGTTTTACCTATTATACATGGTGTCAATGACATAATCAAGATGTACTAACAAGAACCGGTGCTTGAAAAGTTCAATTGTTGCTATATGAGGACATAGCACATCTTACAGTAATTGTGCATTTTATCACTAACTAATTTTGCTATTGTGCAGGGGCTGCAGTGCTGAGGATGCAAATATCCAATTTCGTAGATGGATAAGGTCTGCTCTTTTTCATAAGCTTATACATAATGTGTTCCCCATGTTTCATTGAGTTATTGATGTCGCATATCAATAACTGCTTGGATCAGTTTTTCTTTTAGTCGCTATATTGCCTTTCTTGGATCTTACTCAAATTGAGTTATTTTGCATGTCCAGTGGTACTACTGAGGGATGCATCAGTGTACTTGGTTCAAAAAACATGCGAGTACTTGTATCAACTAAAAAGGCACATCTTGGCATTGTTACTACATTGGCCTTCTCTCAAGATTCCTGGTTAGTACCTGTGATCTCGTTCTGCTTTAGTGGATGAATTCCACAAATGCAGTCTCTCATTGTTGTTCTTATATTATATCAGGATCGTGCTGTCGACTTCTTTCAACTCAACTGCAATGGGAACATTGACTAGACCCCCAGTGCTGGAATGTTGGATGCAGACCTTCACTTCTCGATTTGTTGTGTGCTTGCCAATTTTAGGAGCATCCTAAGAATGACTGCTTGTTTTCTGATAGGTATAAGCTTGTGGTCCATGATAATAGCTATTATACTCGCAATTTTGTTATATTACTATATGCAGCACAAATAAGATCTCTTGGCAATTTTGGTATAAATTTAAGTGCTTTAATAATATATATAGCTTTTATCTTGAGCAGTATATTTCGGATATTATGGTCAGTTCTGTTTAACAGTGTATTATGTAAAGCGTTTAAGAAACAACTTGTGGGTTTAATCAATGTGTAGCGTACAATTTGGGAAGCGCTTAAAAAACAACTTGTCGATTTAATCAACTTGTGGATCAGAAGCAAATTAAAAGCTTGAATGCAGTAAAGTTTTGGTTGTGCATTTGGGCTTGTGCCATTTGAGTTTTGGTGATATTGTGGTTTGCTTGCTTCAGGGATGCGATTGAGGTTTCAGAGTTGGAGTAGAGAGTTGAGAAGTGGTAGCGCATGGCGCAGGTGCCTTCCATTTTGTACTCCCTGGTGATGTTTGACGTTGCTGCTCCCTTTTATCAGGTGAACACTGCCTAAAAAATAATGAGATGGGTCTTTTATTAGGTGATTTCAGTTATGTAGGATCTATTTTCTTTCAGCTCTTGGCTGGGCAGATAGAGTTGCATTCAGGCTCTTTAGCTAGGCGATTTGATATTTTTTTGCATTAAATACACAAAAGTTTTGTCAATGCTACATGTGCTCAACATGTCCACTTCTTTTTCAGTTATTTTTGTGAGATCGTAGCCTCTCACCCTTTACAACATTTTGAAAGCGACTTGGCACTTGTTTAATAGCTATTAGCGAAGATATCGAACTATAGATAATCTTACTAGATGGGACATAGAGTTTTGGGTTGTAATTATCTAAACATAGTTTTTCTTTTCAATTTTCTTTCTTCCCTATTCTACTTAGATATTATTTAGGAACCAGGGCATCCGGTATTGTTATTCCAGATAGTGCAGCTTTACCGGTTGTAATTTCAAGGATGTGTAGTGTTTTAAGTGTAACCAGAGTCTAATTTCTATGAAGCTAGGAAGACAAAGAATTGTCTGATGGAACCAAAAGTACCTGATGCCCACCCAGTGATTAATGTTTGCGACCATTTTTGTTTTGTTCCAGATCTGACTCACTTCTGTTTTGATACTCAATATTATTTTAGTATGGTTCTTCTGATATGTTGAGTGTATGAATGGTTTTTCCCTTTCTAATGTCTCACGCTTGGTCATTTTTTTAGTATGTGCTTTCCAGGCATAGTCCGAGGTTTCAGATCCAAAAGAGATTGGAAGTTTAGTACAACAGCCAGAGCTTAATGTTGGAAGAGTAGACTGGCAGCATATCTTTTCCCTTTCTTGTTGGTACTGCAGCCAGAGCTTAATGGTTTTTCGAGGGTACTGATAGTTTTAATAACCGACTCCCACTTATTGCCAATCATATATTCTTTTACTCATGAATTGCAAGTACTCATGTTTTTCACTTGCCTGGCAAGCAGTTCGACAAAATTTAAAAAATATCATTCAAATGTAGTAAAGCAGGGTATTCAGCATTCGTGCATTTCTGACTTTGTGCAACCTGAAATCACCTTTCTGTGTGGTGTCCAGATCTGCATGTGGCACAAACTGTTGAGAGTCATATGTGCATCATGGAACAGTTCTCCATTGGAGGCCACAGCTCCTGCTATGGTTTCTGGAAACTACACTATTTTCTGTAAGCCGGTTAATGGGAATACAATTGAGATGGGACAAGAAACTTAGGTCTCCATATATATGGCGATGTACATTATGATGTTCAATATGATGCATTCTTGGGTTGTCAATTTTGTATTATTTTGGCGTATACACAGTATTTGCTATTATCGTTGGCATCTAACCAATCAGTGTTCTGTTTGAAGTTTCTGTTTGTACACATTTTTTGTTGGTCAAATTCCTTGTGTACAGTTTGATTCTCAAACTTGCTGGAATATGTGGAGGCTATGCTTAACTTATTCCTAATAAGTTTTCGATCGATATATTTGATTCCCATAACAATTCTCACAACATGGCTACACATACCATTTTTCTAGAGGGTACAGTGTGCAATCAGGGATAATGTTCTACTTCAAGATAATACTTCTCCATATTGTATAAATTATTTTAGACGCGTCCACTATTACAGATGTTTCTGTGATCAAATGAATTATAGAGAAAACCTTAAGGAAAGTAATTTACTTTTGTTTGATGGTAGCCACAGGAATTTAAAACTTGGAAAACAATAGATTTAAATATATATAACTTAATTACTTTCCAACGGATTACAATTCATTTTGTAATGATGTTTTTTATTCATCTAAGCCATTTTCTTCAAACGGGACTCGCCTTCGGCACTTGCGCCAGTGGCGCAACGGGTCATCTAGTATCTCTAACTGTTGAACGCCTAAGATATGTCGGGGACGTCCAACTAGTTGTGGTATTGTATTTTCGGAATTTTGGATCACTTTGTCACTTACTAGGAGCGATGATGGAGAGGATAGACAGATGTGATGCGCTCTCTCACGGATTAGTGACGTGGACGGTAAAACCAAACGTCCGGTCATTACCGAGGCGAGCGCATGCGCAGGGGATGCAACCAATCAACTTAAATAATCTGTCTCTCCTTACTCTGCAGTTTGTCGGGCCGGTTTTATGCAGCTTAGATATTTTTTACACAACTATTAGATCGTACAGAGCTTTTTACACAGACCAAATCTCTGAAACCGACGAAAGAAACGTCACCTAGGCGTCTCGCCTCCACGGCTCCACCTCACACGGAGTCCACAAACACATCCATGTTCGCTCCACCCGGCTAGTTCTGCGCCGCGCCGCGTTCTAGCTCGCGCCGTCGTGGTTCTGGCCGCGGCCATGGTAGAGATACGAAATCAACGCAATAATGCCCACTGTAAGGAGAACTAGTGGTTTTCGGCGCGGCGCACGCCGCGCCCTTGATGTCAAATTTCGGTGACGGTTTGGATTTAAAAAAAAAATCTTCAGATTTTAATTGTTTGAAATGAAGACAAAATTGCGAAGATTCCTTCATGCTAATTTGTGGAAGCATTTTTTTTTGTTTGGAATATTGAAAGTTGAATGGTGGTCATACGCGATAATTAGGCATTTTTTGTGTGTAAACATGTTTTTTGTCGTTGTATTTGTTAGTACCGTGGTGTAAATAATTGATTTTTGGGAAATGTGCACGTTTAAAAGGTTTTTGTTTTTTGATATGTTCAAATTCTAGAAATGTTTATATTGTTAAGTTGTGAAAATTTCAAAATTAGTAAAATTGAAAAGTTGTTCATATTTGATTTATGTTTATATTTGTCAAGTGCGTAGATTTGGAAGGAATTTTAAATGTTGGAATTTTCGAATCTGCAATTTGGGTATACGATGTAAATAGGGTTTTTTTTTTCCTCATGTTGACATGTTTGTAATATTTGAGTTGTGTTGAGTTTTTAAATTCCCATATTGCAAATGCATTCAATTTTTAAAAATAGTACAAATTTAAAAGTTGATTGTATGGCGTAATTAGGTTATTGTTTTTGTGTGTTCATTCTGCTTTTTTTTCTTTTTCTTTTCTTTTGTGGTGGGTAATTTTGTTGCATTTGTTAAATTCTCATATTTTGAATGCATTCATTTTTTCAAAATATTGCGAATTTTAAAGTTGATTGTATGGCATATTTAGGTTACATTTTTTTGTGTTCATATTTTTCCCTCTTGTGGTGAAATTGAGATGTGTAAATATGTTTTCATGTTCGTAAAATTTATTAGCATTTTTTCTGTGATGTTTGTGGTCAAATATGTTTTTAAAAATTAATGTAAATATAATTTGTTGTAGCGTCTATGTTTAGGGTTGGAAGTCATACAATATCTTTGAATACTCAAAGTTGTAATACCATTTTAAAACATTCAAATATGTTTGTATATTGACGTAAGATTTTTTTCCTGTAGTAAGTATGTTTACATATTCTAGAGTACCTCCAATGTTGCAGGAAATGGAGTTGTCCAATTTTTTCTTTATTTTTCAGTAATGTTTGTTGAAGTAAAGTATATTAAGATTTTGGCAAATTCATTTTTGTTGAAATATATTTTGTATTTCGAATTAGGAAATATGCAAATGCTGGCTAATTGGAAAATTGCAAACATGTTTATGTGTTGTGGAGTATTTGCAATTATTTAGTAATTTTGGGTGTTCGAATATGATTTCATTTTCCACTAATATTTATTGTTTCTGAATATGACGAAAACTTGCAATTATTTAGTAGTTTTGGGTGTTTAAATATGTTTTCATTTTCCACTAATTTGTACTGTTTTCGAATATGTCGAAATTTCTTTATTTTTTTTCATTAATGTTTGTTGAAGTAAAGTGTATTCAAATTTGTCATTTGGAAATCAGAAAATAAAGGGAAATTTTTTTTTGAAAAAAAAAAGGCAGCGCCAGCCAGGCCGGCCCGCGTGTAGGCCCAATTGGCTGGCCCAGGCCCGCTGGGCGGCGCGACGGCGTCAGCGATGACGTAACCGAGGGCGAAGCCGCGGCGGCGGCGAGGACGACGCCGGCGGCGCGCTGGCGCGAGGCGGGACGTGCGGGCGCGCGCGGCCGACGCGCCTGGACGTGGAGCATCCGGTAGCGGCGGCGCCGCTGGCCGGAGGTCGTCGGAGCGTCGCCGGTGGGCCGCGGGAGCGGCGGAGAGCAGCGACGCGCCTGGACGTGGAGCATCCGGTAGCGGCGGCGCCGCTGGCTGGAGGTCGTCGGAGCGTCGCCGGTGGGCCGCGGGAGCGGCGGAGAGCAGCGCGCACGGGCGCGCACAGCCGCGTCGAATCCGCCGCCTCCGCGGCATCCCGGGTCGCGTCCGTCGGGGATACGGTGGAGGCGAGGACGGCGGAGGCGCGTGGGGGCACGGATCTGGGCGGCGAGGAGCAGCGCGGCGGCCAGAGGCGACGGCGGCGCCGGCGGCCTCGCGGCCTCGCGGGAGAGGAAGGGGAGGAAGGTGAGGTCTGCGGGTATTTTTTCGAAAAGGTCCTGTAGTTTTTGGAATTTTGCGAACAGGTCCTGCCGCACGGGAAGTTGGGGACTGCGGAGCAAGTTCCAGGTTGTCGAGGGTTGTTTTTGCAAAATCTTCGCGGCTGCGTGGTGTTGGTCGTCCGATCGGGGGCCAACGGCGCGGATCGGGTGACTGTAGCGTACTGTTCATTTGCAACAGTAGCTACAGTACCCGGCCGCGGAGAGAGCGCGATTTTGTGCTCCCTTAATATAGTTAGTAATGGCTGCGAGGCAGCCGCCGGCGACTAAAACTCCCACAATGACCGACAAAATCTTGGGAAAAGCCTATTCATCAACCGGGTGATCGGCACCTTCCCATACTCCTGCTCCTTAGCGTGACGCGTGTCCCGACGGGGGCACACACACCGCAACCTGATAAGGTCGTCCTCCTCCTCTGGTCGTTTTTGTCCCTCTCGCTCCCCACCTTTCTCCACCATAGCACGCCTCCCGGCTCAGCAGCCGCCGCGCGCCACCTCGGTGAGCTCGCCGCACCCGCGCGCCTTCCCGGCCCAGCAGCCGCCGCCGCGTGCCCCTCGGTCAGGTCGCCCTCACCCGCACGAATCCCCGGCCCGGCCGCCGCACCCACGCGCCTCCTCGGCGAGGTTGCCACACCCGCGTGCCTCCGGGGCCGGGCACCGCCGTGCGCCTCCTCGGCAAGGTCGCCGCACCCACGTGCCTCCTCGGCGAGGTCGCCGCATTTCCTCGTCCCCTAAATCGCAGCCACGCAGGGACTCGACAATGGCGACGACGCGGGCCTGCAGTGCCAAGGAGGACCGGCGCTGTCGGTGCTGCGAGCAGCGGGCAAGGGACTGGTACCAGCGGCGCATGGCGGTGCTGCAACCCGTGGGCGGCAGTGCTGCCTACGCTCGAGAGCGGTGCTCGAGGTCGGCGCCGGTGCTGCCTTCCGTCATGGGCGGCGCTGCCTGCGCTCAAGGCCGGTGCAGCCATCGGGTGGAGGCAATGCTCCGGTAGGTAGACAGCGGTGCTACAAGAGCAAATTTATTCGATAATTTTTTGTTCTTCTTTCCTTGATTTTGGTGCAAAATTTTGAAGCATTTGTAGCATTATTTTTCCTCTGTTGATGCAAATCAATACAAGAGTTGTAGCAAGTTTCTTCTTGATACATTTTTCTTGATGTGGTGCAATTTTTTTAAAGGTTTGTAGCAAATGTTTCCCCTTTTTGATGCAAATCTGGAGACGAGTTGTAGCAAATTTCTTTGTTTTATAAAATGCAATTTTATATTCAAGAGGTGCAAATTCTTAAAAGTTCAGTAGCATTTTGTTATCCTTTGTGATGCAAATCAACGTATTAGCCGGAGAGCCTTCGACCACGTCTTCTCCGATGATGGAGGTCTTTTTGCTGCAAGGTGCTCCCAGGGGCTCAACAGCGTTGCTGCCATGGTGGAGGCGATGTGCTTCCAAGGAACAGCGCCGTTGCTCCCTGGGGTGGCATGACAGTGCTGCCAGGGGCACGGCGGTGCTACTAGCCGCGGCCGCCGCCGGCATGAGGCGCTGCAAGCCAAGGTCACCGGAGCTGCGAGTTATGGGCGCGGCGCGTCGCGTCTGTCGGGTGAGGCAGGGGGATAGGCACGGATGATTTTTATTTTCGCGTTGACCATTCAAACATGTGACGGGACACGTGTAGCTCTCTCCACCCGGGTGATCTTTCGGAAAGATCACCCGGGTGTTGCTCAGCACGCCCCCAAAATCTTGGTCGTCTCCACCGGGTTCTTGGTACTATGCCAGGTGCTGCATTTGACTTTCCGCACGGTTTCAAAAGATCTCAACCCAAAAACGGATGATCTAGATAGAGAGTATACCTATCATGTTGCCAAATCACAACTTTCCCAAAAATCTAGTCGGTTTGAAGATTAAGATTTTCCTCTTCGAAACAGCACCACGGTGTACATAGATGGTCTAAGTTGACAAAAAAAATACAAGTCACACTTGCATGACACTACCAACGCCTCCCACGAACGCGGAGAAACACGGGTGTTGTAGGCTAACTCGTTTCCCGAGCGAGCACCGATGCATTATTTTCGGTTTTGGCTTGTTTGTTTCTGTTATGTATGTGTGTGTATCTTCAGATAATTTATAAACAAATAATTACATTGAAAAGCATTGCTCTTAAACCTTCAAAAGTTAAACAAAAGTCCGTCTAGATGATAATATCCGATTATGTGTCATGTTTTTGGTATCACGACGCCTTCAGTGGTTATGTTTTCGAAGGAGCCATTGATAAGGCCATTTAGCAAGTTCATGACAAAGCATGGGGCAAATCTTCTACCACAACTTCCCCACCCACACCCCCCCCCCCCCCCCCCCGTTGTTTATCGGTGGCATTCCTAAGTGACGGACCTAGGATTTTACCATTGGGTATGCCGAACCAAAAATTTATTGGCCATCCAAATAAAAATATATTTCCTAGTTCAATAAATAATTATAAATTTGTATTATAACACGGTATAAAAGCTCACATCGATGATAGAACCAAAATTCATAGATTACCGTGCAATGGCTGCAGCTTGTCCTTGTTGTCGTGGGATCCCGACGTTGCCGAAATACTCCCTTGCTAGAAGGTGGTTTGCGGTGGTAGTACATGCAAGCAATTTAACTCAAATTTATGACTTAAATTCAGCAACATCTAACACTAACAGCTAAGCAAAACACTCTACCCATCAGGAGACAGGTCGGCAACGGCAGCAAGGGCAGCCGTCAGGTCATTGCAGCATGGCCAAGATGTTATATTCAAGGGAGAATCTACACGGAGGCGCCGCACGCACCCCTCTCCATGTGGTGGCTGTTTTATGTGTGTTTTTCCTTTACTAGCAAACAAGCCCGTGCGTTACAACGGGAGAGAAAAGATCTACGTAGGTATGCAAACTAAGTTCTTGATGGCATGGCGGGACGCAAGATTGGTGGCTTTGGCTGCGATGATAAAGTTTGAATTTATCTTGCATTAACTTAGTGCTTCATCCTTCAAGAAGTAGAAGTGTTATGTATTATTTCACCATAAGAGGATATTAATACATATTAAGATCAACATATTACTACATAGTACTAATGTATATATGCTCAAAACACGGTGCATATGTTACATGTGTACTATGTTAGAGACTGCCATTAACTATAATTTCTCATTTTAACATGCAGTATAGTGTCATGAATCTCGTCGAGTTCCTCTAAGAATCCTACAAACCACATGTTTTGAACTTACTAACCCGGCTGAAGAACTAAGATGGTATTGGTCCTAAACATGAACTCTCTATAAGACGTCCGAGTAAAAACTTATTTGAAACAGAAAAGAGAGAAACAGAGTCACATGTTAGTTGACGATTGCCATTTTAAATCAGCACAAAGAGCACAAAAATCTTCAGTGTGAAAGGTGAGTATTTCTTACACGTAAATAATTAACCAGTGACACCCCTTTTCCTCCAATAAATCAGATGACGACCTCCATTCCATAGCCAAAACTTTAAATACAAAAATGTACAACATGAACGGCATGCTGACATTACAGTCCATGTGTCAACTCTGTTGGAAATATGCCCTAGAGGCAATAATAAATAAATGTTATTATCATATTTCCGTGTTCATGATATATGTTTATTTCCATGCTATAATTGTATTAACCGGAAACATAATACATGTGTGGTTGCGTAAACAACATTGCGTCCCTAGTAAGCCTCTACTAGACTAGCTCGTTAATTAATGATGGTTGTGGTTTCCCAACCATGAACATGAGTTGTTAATTAATTAACGGGATCATGTCATTAGAAGAATGACGTGATGGACAGACCCAACTAAGCATAACAATATTGATCGTTTCATTAAGTTTTTATTGTCATGCCTTTTATTGTCAAGTATCCTATTTCTTAGACCATGAGATCATGTTATTCCCGGGTACTGGAAGAATACTTTGGGGACATCAACCATCGCTTCGTGACAGGGTGATCATAAAGGTGTCTTACGGGTATCTCAGAAAGTGCTTGTTGAATTACATGAATCAAGACTGGGATTTGTCCCTCCGTGTTTCGGAGAGATATACTCTGGGCCCACTCGGTAGTGCACATTCGGTAAAGCTTGCAAGCACGTGACTAATGAGTTAGTCACAGAGAATGTTGTATTACGGAACGAGTAAAGAGTACTTACCAGTAACAAGATTTAACTAGGTATAGTGATACCGACGATCAAATCTTGGGTAAGTAAAATATCGCGTGACAAAGGAAATTGTATACGGATTATAGTAGTCCACGACATAGTGGTTCAACCGATAAAGATCTTCGTTGAATGTGTGGGAGTCATTATGGATATCCTGGTCCCTCTAATGGTTATTGATCGGAGAGGTGTCTCCATCATGTCTGCACGTTCTCGAACCCGTAGGGTCACACACTTAACGTTCGGTAACGCTAGAGTAGCTCTGGGATAATTTTGTTAATGGTGTCCGAATATTGTTCGGAGTCTCGGATGAGATCCTAGACATCACGAGGAGCTCCGGAAGAGTCCGGAGGTAAAGATTTATATATGGCAAGTTGATTTCAGGGTTCCGGAAAAGTTCGGGATTTTTCGGCAGAGTGTCGGAATGTTCTAGAAGGTTCCGGAGGGTCCCATAGTGGGGCCCACCTGTCCCCAACGACCAAGGGTGGCCCACTGGTCCATTTGACCAGTCCTACTTGGTCCATGCAGCCATTCAATGGGTAGCCCTTTAAAAGGGATGTTACCACTCTTGAAAGAGGGGGTTACCACCTTTTAAATGAGAAGGGGTTACCACTATTGAAAGAGGGAGTTTCTACTTTGGAAATAAAGTGGCTGCAGCCCCTTGCCTATATAAAGAAGAGGGAGAGGTGCACCAAGAGACAGAGGCTTGGCCGCATCACTGGCTTGCTGCTCCTCTACCTCCCGCGCACCGCTTGGCGAAGCCCTGCCCGCGGGAACTCTCCACCATATCCACCACCACGCCGTCGTGCTGCTGGAATCGATCCCACCTACTTCTCCCTCTAGCTTGCTGGATCAAGAAGAGGGAGACGTCATCGAGCTGTACGTGTGCAAGCCTCCGGAGGTGCTGCTCGTTTGCGGTGCTGATCGGATCGAACATCGTCAACAACTTCACCGAGCTGCGTTGAATTAAACGTTCAACGCGCGTGTTCTTCGAGGGTATGATGAACTACTCTCCCCGTTACTAGAATCTTCTAGATAGGATCTTGAGTGTTGCTTCCGCATGTGAGAGAAATTTTTTGTTTTCTATCGCGCAAACTCCTACAGTGGTATCAGAGCCGGATCTATGCGTAGATGTTTTGGTACGGGTAGAACACATATGTGTATGTGGGCGTTGATAATCTTTTTATTACTTCCTTTGTGTATTTTGAATCTTAGTGGCATAGTGGGATGAAGCGGCCCGGACTAACTTTACATGTCCACGTACATGAGACTTGTTCCACGACTGACATGCAACTTGTATTGCATAAGTGGCTTTGCGGGTGTCTGTCTCTCCCACTATAGTTAAGATTTAATCTACAACGGGTTGTTAATAATTTGTTTATCACCGTTGTGGTTTCATGTTCGTAGGTAAGAACGGTTCTTTCTTCGAAAGCCCTAAGCCACGTAAAATTTGCAAAGAATAAGGGAGAGGCGTCTAACTTGTTTTTGCAGGGGTGCTTGTGATATGGTATAGCCCAAACTGTTTCATATGATATATTTGTGATGTATGAGATGATCATGTTTTGTAATGTTTCACGACTTGCATGTCGATGAGTACGGCAACCGGCAGGAGCCATATGGTTGTCTTAATTATCAATTGTATGACCTGCGTGTCAACTTCAAACGCCATGTAATTGCATTATTTATCGCTATGAGTTAGCAATATATGGGATGCAACGTGGTGGAGACAACCAAGGCGCCACATGAACATGGCGCCATGATGGAGATCATGCCGGTGCGTTTAAGATGGAGATCAAGACGCAATAAAAGGGCTATACCATGTCACATATTTTTATGCATGTGATGTTTATCCTTTTATGCATCTTATTTTGCGTGTGCTCGACGGTAGCATTATAAGATGATCCCTCACACAATATCAAGATAAAGTGTTCTCCCTTAGTATGCACCGTCGCGAAAGTTCGTCGTTTTGAAGCATCTCGTGATGATCGGATGTGGTAAACTCTACGTTCACATACGACGGGTGTAAGCCAGTTTTACACATGCGGAAATACTTTGGTTAACTTGACGAGCCTAGCATGTACAGACATGGACTCGGAACACGACGAACCGAAAGGTTAAACACGAGTCATATGAATGATATGATCAACATTTCGATGTTCACCATTGAAACTACATCTTCTCTCGTGAAGATCGGACTTGGTGTAGTGGATTTGGATCGTGTACCACTAGACAACTATGAGGGATGTTGTTTTAAGTGGGAGTTCGTTAGTAATTTGATTAAAATGAACTCTTTATCATGAACATAGTCTAAAGATGTCTTTGCTAAAATGTTGTAGATCATGGCCCGCAACGTAGCTCAGTTCAACTTCAGCGCATTCCTTGAGAAAGAAAAACTGAAATCATCTGGTTCAAACTTCACTGACTGGCACCGCAACCTGAGGATTATCCTCACTGGGTGTAAGAAGCATTATGTGCTCGATGCTGCGCTAGGTGACCCACCTGCAGACAATGCGCCTGAAGCAGAACAAAATGTCTTTGAGACGCGCAGAGATGACCACATTATAGTTGCCTGTGCCATCCTTACATCTCTGGACACTGATCTCCAGAAACGTTTTGAACATCACGGCGCCTATGAGATGGTTGAAGAGCTGAAAACCATGTTTCAGACTCAGACCCGCGCTGAGAGATATGAGATCTCTGATAAGTTCTATACATGTAAGATGGAGGAGCACAGCTCTGTCAGTGAACATGTTGTCACCATGGGAGGCTATATCCAACGCCTAATTCAGCTGGGATGTGTGATCCCGGATGAGTTAATCACTGACAGGGTGCTGCAGTCGCTCCCTCCGAGCTACAAAGGCTTTGTGCTGAACTATAACATGCAAGGCATGAATAAGACTCTTAATGAGCTCTTTGCGATGCTGAAATCTGCAGAAGTGGACATCAAGAAAGAACATCAAGTGTTGATGGTCAATAAGACCACCAGTTTCAAGAAGGTTAAGGCCAAAAAGGGTCACTTCAAGAAGAGTGGCAAATCTGTTGCTGCTCAGGGCGGCAAACCTGTTGCCACACCTGTGAAACCCAAGGCTGGTCCTAAGCCGGACACTGTGTGTTTCTACTGCAAGGGAGACGGTCACTGGAAGCGTAACTGCGCCAAATACTTGGCGGATAAGAAGGCTGGCAACGTCAAAGGTATATTTGATATACATGTTATTGATGTGTACCTTACTAGTTCTCGTAGTAGTGCCTGGGTATTTGATACTGGTTCGGTTGCTCATATTTGCAACTCGAAACAGGAGCTGCAGAATAAACGGAGACTGGCGAGGGATGAGGTGACGATGCGCGTCGGGAATGGATCGAAGGTCGATGTCATCGCCGTCGGGACACTACCTCTTCATCTACCTTCGGGATTAGTTTTAAACCTGAATAATTGTTATTTGGTGCCTGCGTTAAGCATGAACATTATATCTGGATCTTGTTTATTGCGAGACGGTTACTCATTTAAATCAGAGAATAAAGGTTGTTCTATTTCTATGAGTAATATCTTTTATGGTCATGCACCCAACGTAAATGGTTTATTCTTGTTGGATCTCGATAGTAGTACTTCACACATCCATAACATTGATGCTAAAAGATGCAAAGCGAATAATGATAGTACCACATACTTGTGGCACTGCCGTTTAGGTCATATTGGTGTAAAGCGCATGAAGAAACTCCATTCTGATGGACTTTTTCAATCACTTGACTTTGAATCATTTGATACGTGCGAACCATGCCTCATGGGTAAGATGACTAAGACACCGTTTTCCGGTACGATGGAACGGGCGAGTGATTTGTTGGAAATCATACATACTGATGTGTGTGGACCAATGAGCATTCCAACACGTGGTGGATATCGTTACTTCCTAACTTTCACTGATGATTTGAGTAGATATGGGTATATTTACTTAATGAAACACAAGTCTGAAACATTTGAAAAGTTCAAAGAATTTCAGAGTGAAGTAGAAAATCATCGTAACAGGAAGATCAAATTTCTACGATCTGATCGTGGAGGGGAATATCTGAGTTACGAGTTTGGCATGCACTTGAAAAATTGTGGAATTGTTTCCCAACTCACGCCACCTGGAACACCACAGCGTAATGGTGTGTCTGAACGTCGTAATCGTACTTTATTAGATATGGTGCGTTCTATGATGTCTGTATCCGATCTGCCAATGTCATTTTGGGGGTATGCATTAGAGACAGCCGCATTCACTTTAAATAGGGCACCATCTAAATCCGTTGAGACGACACCATATGAGTTGTGGTTTGGTAAGAAGCCAAAATTATCGTTTCTTAAAATTTGGGGATGCGAGGCTTATGTCAAAAGATTACAACCTGATAAGCTCGAACCCAAAGCGGAAAAATGCGTCTTCATAGGATATCCAAAGGAAACCATTGGGTATACCTTCTATCACAGATCCGAAGGCAAAGTTTTTGTTGCTAAGAATGGATCCTTTCTTGAGAAGGAGTTTCTTTCGAAAGGAGTGAGTGGGAGGAAAATAGAACTAGACGAGGTTATTGAACCTTCTCCCGAATTGGAGAGCAGCGCAGCGCAGGAAGATTTGGATCTTCAGGCACCGCCTTCACCAGCTAGAGAGAAAGAAGCTGATGATAGTGATCATGCAGCTTCGGTCAAAGTTCCCGTTCGCAGGTCGACAAGGTTACGTACTGCTCCTGAATGGTACGGTAATCCTGTCTTGAACATTTTATTGTTAGACAATGATGAACCTATGAACTATGAGGAAGCGATGATGAGCCCAGACTCTGGAAAATGGCAAGACGCCATGAACTCTGAAATGGAATCCATGAAGGAAAACCAAGTGTGGACTTTGGTTGACCTTCCTGATAGCCGTAAGGCTGTTGAATGTAAATGGATTTTCAAGAAGAAAACAGACGCTGACGGTAATGTCACCGTATATAAAGCTCGACTTGTCGCAAAAGGTTTTCGACAAATTCAAGGAGTTGACTACGATGAGACCTTCTCACCCGTAGCGATGCTAAAGTCTGTTAGGGTTCTACTAGCAATTGCTGCTTATTTCGATTATGAAATTTGGCAGATGGATGTCAAAACTGCGTTCCTCAACGGAAACGTTGAAGAAGAGTTGTACATGGTACAACCTGAAGGTTTTGTCGATCCTAAGGATGCTGATAAAGTGTGCAAACTTCAGCGATCCATCTATGGACTGAAGCAAGCATCCCGGAGTTGGAATCTTCGATTTGATGAGGTGATCAAAGGTTTTGGATTTGTCCAAAATTATAAAGAAGCTTGTGTTTACAAGAAAGTGAGTGGGAGCTCGGTTGCATTCCTGGTTTTATATGTAGATGACATATTACTTATTGGGAATGATGTGGAGCTGCTTAACAGTGTGAAAGATTATTTGAATAATAGTTTTTCAATGAAAGATCTTGGTGAAGCTGCATACATATTGGGCATAAAGATCTATAGAGATAGATCAAGACGCTTAATAGCACTTAGTCAAAGTAAATACCTTGAGAAGATAGTGAAGAAATTCAATATGCAGGATGCAAAGAAAGGTTCTTTGCCCATGTTACAAGGTAAGCCATTGAGTATGACTCAGTGTCCAACTACGGCAACAGAAATAGAAAGGATGAAGAAAATCCCCTATGCCTCGGCCATAGGTTCTATTATGTATGCCATGTTGTGTACTAGACCGGATGTGTCCCATGCTCTTAGTTTGACGAGCAGGTACCAGAGTGATCCTGGAGAGGCTCACTGGACAGCAGTTAAAAATATCCTTAAGTACCTAAAAAGGACTAAGGACATGTTTCTTGTCTATGGTGGTGATGAAGAGCTCTCCGTAAAAGGTTACGTTGATGCTAGCTTCGATACTGATCCAGATGACTCGAAATCTCAAACAGGGTATGTCTTTATCTTGAATGGAGCTGCGGTTAGCTGGAGGAGTTCCAAGCAAACCGTCATTGCGGCATCTACATTAGAGGCGGAGTATATGGCCGCTTCTGAAGCAGCGAAAGAAGGGATATGGCTGAAGGAGTTCGTCACTGAACTCGGCGTTGTTCCGAGCGCACTGGATCCCATGGAGATTTTTTGTGACAACACTGGTGCCATTGCTCTAGCCAAGGAACCAAGATGTCACAAGAGTTCCAAGCATATCAAACGCCGGTTTCATCAAATTCGTGAGCATGTCAATGAAGGAGATATTACCATTAGCAAAGTACATACGAATCAAAATATCGCTGATCCGTTGACTAAAGTTCTTCCACAGACAAAACATGATCAACACCAGAAGGCCATGGGTGTTAGATTTTTACCAATGTAAACTAGATTATTGACTCTAGTGCAAGTGGGAGACTGTTGGAAATATGCCCTAGAGGCAATAATAAATAAATGTTATTATCATATTTCCGTGTTCATGATATATGTTTATTTCCATGCTATAATTGTATTAACCGGAAACATAATACATGTGTGGTTGCGTAAACAACATTGCGTCCCTAGTAAGCCTCTACTAGACTAGCTCGTTAATTAATGATGGTTATGGTTTCCCAACCATGAACATGAGTTGTTAATTAATTAACGGGATCATGTCATTAGAAGAATGACGTGATGGACAGACCCAACTAAGCATAACAATATTGATCGTTTCATTAAGTTTTTATTGTCATGCCTTTTATTGTCAAGTATCCTATTTCTTAGACCATGAGATCATGTTATTCCCGGGTACTGGAAGAATACTTTGGGGACATCAACCATCGCTTCGTGACAGGGTGATCATAAAGGTGTCTTACGGGTATCTCAGAAAGTGCTTGTTGAATTACATGAATCAAGACTGGGATTTGTCCCTCCGTGTTTCGGAGAGATATACTCTGGGCCCACTCGGTAGTGCACATTCGGTAAAGCTTGCAAGCACGTGACTAATGAGTTAGTCACAGAGAATGTTGTATTACGGAACGAGTAAAGAGTACTTACCAGTAACAAGATTTAACTAGGTATAGTGATACCGACGATCAAATCTTGGGTAAGTAAAATATCGCGTGACAAAGGAAATTGTATACGGATTATAGTAGTCCACGACATAGTGGTTCAACCGATAAAGATCTTCGTTGAATGTGTGGGAGTCATTATGGATATCCTGGTCCCTCTAATGGTTATTGATCGGAGAGGTGTCTCCATCATGTCTGCACGTTCTCGAACCCGTAGGGTCACACACTTAACGTTCGGTAACGCTAGAGTAGCTCTGGGATAATTTTGTTAATGGTGTCCGAATATTGTTCGGAGTCTCGGATGAGATCCTAGACATCACGAGGAGCTCCGGAAGAGTCCGGAGGTAAAGATTTATATATGGCAAGTTGATTTCAGGGTTCCGGAAAAGTTCGGGATTTTTCGGCAGAGTGTCGGAATGTTCTAGAAGGTTCCGGAGGGTCCCATAGTGGGGCCCACCTGTCCCCAACGACCAAGGGTGGCCCACTGGTCCATTTGACCAGTCCTACTTGGTCCATGCAGCCATTCAATGGGTAGCCCTTTAAAAGGGATGTTACCACTCTTGAAAGAGGGGGTTACCACCTTTTAAATGAGAAGGGGTTACCACTATTGAAAGAGGGAGTTTCTACTTTGGAAATAAAGTGGCTGCAGCCCCTTGCCTATATAAAGAAGAGGGAGAGGTGCACCAAGAGACAGAGGCTTGGCCGCATCACTGGCTTGCTGCTCCTCTACCTCCCGCGCACCGCTTGGCGAAGCCCTGCCCGCGGGAACTCTCCACCATATCCACCACCACGCCGTCGTGCTGCTGGAATCGATCCCACCTACTTCTCCCTCTAGCTTGCTGGATCAAGAAGAGGGAGACGTCATCGAGCTGTACGTGTGCAAGCCTCCGGAGGTGCTGCTCGTTTGCGGTGCTGATCGGATCGAACATCGTCAACAACTTCACCGAGCTGCGTTGAATTAAACGTTCAACGCGCGTGTTCTTCGAGGGTATGATGAACTACTCTCCCCGTTACTAGAATCTTCTAGATAGGATCTTGAGTGTTGCTTCCGCATGTGAGAGAAATTTTTTGTTTTCTATCGCGCAAACTACTACAAACTCAACCACACCTTTGCGAAATCAGAACTCTAGATCCCACGAGGGAACATAAAGAATACCTACAATAACACTACTCCTTTCAACAATACAATTGTATGCAACGGGTTGGAGAGCTCACAGTTTGGGCTGTCATAGATGAAGCTATATTCTAACATCATTGAAGTAACTTCAGTTTTGATCATGCATATAAATTCTCTTTTGCCGGGGCTATGGGCTCAGCTCATCTCTCGAAAGCAATCATTTTCCTGTGTAGAGAAGGGGTAAGATTCCGCTGAGTGAGGCTTTAAATGGATCATATCAAACAATATCTGATGAATATACTATTTACAGGCAAGAGTCGATTGTTTGTTGCTGCTTGCGGTCGCCCCCTGGTTGAAGTAGCTGGTCTTCCTGAATGCCATTTCATGGGTTGCATAGTAAATAGACGACCATGGCATTCTAGCTACCAGATATCACTTCAACGTCAACTGAGCTACCCCCAGTGGAGACATCGGCCGGCATTTTTCGCCGCTAGAACCACGAACCCTGCCTGCCAGAGGAAATGAGAAAAGACAAAGCATTGCTGTAGTTCAAACTGAAACTCTCTTTAATTTGCTGGGGACTTGGGGGGTATCTAGCGCTGCGCTTGGCGTCCGTGGTGGATAAACGGTATGAACATCCGGACGACCTCATCCCACAATCCATCACCCTTAGTATAACCTCGGCCAGACGGGCCTGGCACCGCCGCCATCCCACATGTACAGCGTCCAGATCTCGGTACAGTGACGTCTTGGGCGTCGTGGCGGGGCGGCGGGAATGGCTTCGTCGGGGGTTGGAGCAGCGTCCGCGCGCTTGGGTGGGAGGATGTTGGCGGTAGTGTATTTTGCACCGATCTCCCCTCCCACGCAGGGGGAGGCCACTGGGGAACTGAGCAGGGCGGCGCGCGGGCTAAGGACGCCGGTGACCCGATCTAGGGCGGGGCGCGCGGGGAAGTTCGTGGCAGGGAAGAGGAGACGCGCCTGGCGGTGGATCAGGAAGAAGGGGAGGTCAGGTGCTGAGGGCGACGCTCGCCGGTGGCGCAGGAAGAAGGGGAATCGAGGACGTCGCCTGCTGGTGCTGAAGGAGGCAGGGAAGGGGATTTCTCGATGGAAAAGAATCGGTGGCGTGTTGCTCTAAAACGAATTGTTATTTATCACTTGGCGGTGGCAACTTCTGTAAATAAATGAAACTTTAGGCCTAATTTCTATGACGTTCCACAAGAAACCTTACTGATTTTATTATTATTAGGTATATAGATAGGAGAGAGCACATGCATGTATGCAGGAATCTAGTGACATCATCACATTAATTGTAAATTTCAAAAATTCAAAATGTTTTATCTTCTAAACCGTTATTCCGATTAGGGATCTGTTTACACCGCTAAGTTTGTCTCGGCAAGGGTTTCAAAACTAGATCTCATGTTGATAGATTTTGATAAACTTTTTTTCCGCACCAGTTACCAGATTAGCAACATACAGCTACCACAATAATTATACATGGTTATCAGATTATTTTTTACACATTTTCGACAGTTGCGACACATCAACATATTGAGTGTGATGAACTTTTCCTGTTATGTCAGTTACAGTTTTAAAACACTATGCTGGCCAGATTAGCATCCCACTTATCATAATAATTATACATGGTTATCAGATAATTTTGTATCCATTTTATAGACATTGCAATGATATGTATAGCTAGAAAGTAAGAGTCGAAACTATTTCTAAGACCTACGAGATGATATCATTCCACAAAATGTAGTATCATGCAGCCTTATATTGGTCTAGAATGGTGTACAGAAACATGATAACGAAGTTATTATAATATGGTAGGTTAATGATAATAATCTGATAACTACTGATGAAAAAAAAGTTATCAAAACATATCAATATAAGATCTAATTTCGTAGATCTCGTCGCGACTAAGCCAATGGTGAAAACGGATTTTAAATCAGATTATTGGTTTGAGAGATAAAACTTTTTTAAGTTAGATATTGGAAGGAATCTAGAATAACATCATCGTCCACATCACTGCATGCATGTTAATTAGGAAGGACCAGCATACGGCGCCGTTTAGTCCTATCCATTCAACTATATTCAATCACCATAACGACGAGATTGAAATAGGATTCGCCGTTCGTGGAGCTTGGAAAACGTTGTCTGTCTTGCTTCGATCGCTAGGTACGATCCCTAATTTCTTATCCGTGTCGATCGCTACAGGCTGGCCTGATGCGGTCCTTTTCTCCTTAATACACGTACATACGTGGGCTGGGCTGGAGGGTATGCCTCGGCCCCTGTAGGTCCGCCGCCTCTTCGCTAGTTCCTCTCCTTCGCCGTCTTTGGATAAACATCTTTTGGCGGAGGCAAAGGAGCCGACTGGGCAAACATGCATTCACCAAAGGCATTATTTTTTGTACCTTACGTTACCGTAAAAAAGTCTGAGGATTTTGTGACCTGATGCATCATTGACAAGCATGTCGGCTATTGTTATAGGATATTCATCTTTGAGTGTAGCTCTGTTAAGGTCTCTAAAATCTACGCACATCCTGATCTTGTTGGATCTCTTCTTCTCAATTGGAGTAATGTTCAAAATCCAGTCGGCATATCGGGAAGGCCGGATACAGTTCGCCTTCAAAAGCCAACCAGTCTCCTCCTTGATCCGGTCATAAATCGTTGGATTTAACTCGCAAGCCCATCGTTTGTGTGGTCTAAAATCGGCTTTAATGGACAACCGATTCCCGACCAGCTTTTGGCTTAACATGGGCATGCCGTGGTATTCCCATGCGACGAATGCTTCACCAACATGGTTAAGTCGGATTTATAATTGGTTTCCACATTCCGACTCACGTAAGTCAAACTAGGGACTGTCTCATCCCCAATGTCCACTGATCAGCCGACATGAAGCCTTATCCCAATTTGTCTATCTTGTCTGATGAATCTAATATATCATGATGAATCTAATAATATTTATTTTCTATTGTAATTCTAATATCGGTCGACAATAGAAGACTAAGCTTCGCCGCAGAGCAAGAAGCTCGCCCCAATGGCATATCTCTGAACACACGCTGTGATGACCCTAATTCTTCTGATTCTCTACTTCTTGCGCTTCTCTGCTCAACTTCACGAAGAATTAGTAACAAATTTTGGAAGAATTAGTACAGAATTTTGGAAGAATGAGTAAAGAATTTTGGAAGTATTAATAAAGAATTTTGGACGAATCTGAAGAACTTTGGAAGAATTAGTAAAGGATATGCACAATTCAGGCGGGGGGCACCCCCCCCCCCCCCCAGTTTTGGCATATGTACAATTCAAGGATATGTACAATTCAGCGACGGCGTGCTGCACGCCGTGGAGTTACAGCGATGCATAGGGGAGGTGATGGCACTGGCGGGGAAGGACGCCGCGTCCGATGTGCGGAGCGCGGCGACATAGTGGAAACGTGCCATCGTGGAGGCTCTGGGGAAAGGTGTCTCGTCGGATCGTAATCCGATAAGGTCCGTGGAAGGCGTTTGTAGTGAAGTGCAAGAATGACTTTGTATGTCACTTACATCTGGCATTGGACACCATGAGAGAATTGTCGGGTCCTATTCATGTTTTGGTTACCTGGCGGTAAATCTAGTTATTGCATGCCAATCGGATTTTCGGAGCACCACAAGCTAATAGGTTTACTGGATAAAAAATACCGATTTTTTTGAAAGATTTGAGTTTGAAAACGAGCACACTTGGTAAATGGTCATACCACGAAATTTGAATTCAATTTTTGGTTTTCATGTTTGTCCGATCACCGGCCGGGATCTCTCGGTAACCACAGTAATCATCGACAATCCCGATCCCCTAGGGAGGACGATGCAGCTGACATCGTTTCACTAAATCTATGCAGCGGATAGCCTGGACAAGCGATTGATGGTCCTTTTTGTTTCACTAGTTGAATGCCCGTGCGTTGCTACGGATGTACATTGTAGCATATAAACTCATTAATCTAGATGGTCCTTTTTTCAGCCAACATATTTTTCTTAATCCACAAATCTCAACGGTTGAAATTCTAAATGGTACTTTTTTTCGCCCATCTAATGATTGTTGCTCGCTCCCTCCTTGATAATCTATTGCCACCATATTTTTCCTAATCGACAAATTTCAACGGTTGAAGTCGCCTTTAGTGACCTCGTCGTCCTCTAGATTTGGCCAAGTTGTTACTTCGCTCTAGCGCCTTCCTGAATAATTTTGCTTTATACATTTGGTTCATGAATACAAAAGCTTGATGGTTTCACTTTCACATTATTTGTTCAATGAATCACTCAGTATGCAGAAGGGGAGATAAAAATCTTGAAATACATCAAATCATGAAATACAGTTTTATATAAATCAGATAAGTGAATGCGCAATACATCCTTATCCACATATATTTTTAATGCAAAGTTGTGTCATTGCAAAATAATAATAATAAACACATGAGATTTGTCTTGCAATCACAAGAATATAGAAGATGTGAATAAGCCGGTTGTAGTTATGATCTTATAAACTTCATTTGGTAAAAGTTTCCGCTGCACCAAGGAACGATATAGACAACTGGAAGGGTTGTGTGATGACGTATGTGAAGAACTTAAGAATGAGTTCCCCCTGTGCAACCCTTCAGACCCCCATCCTCCTTTCCTATCTCTGCAAACTACAAGTGCGGACAGGAAGAAAGAATATTAGATCTATGGGATTAGGTGATTAACTAAATAAATGGAAATTCTAAGAATCGTAACGTAACATAATTCCCCTAGGCAATTAAAGTTAAAAGTGCAGAAAATAAATTTATGACAACAATTAAAAATGGAAAACGAACTGAAACGAGAAGGTGCAGAACTGTACTTAAAAGTACTTGACAAAAATGTACACTAACCGAGTGATTACATACAGTGGACCAAGAGAAAATTTATCACCCGAGTACCAGCAATTTCAGCTCCATTCAAACTAAAATTCCTAGTGCTCCAAAATTAACATGTCTCTCAGTATTATATTAGGTGGCTGGATTAAACAAAGCTACTCGTTGCACCTCATGCATTGATAAAACTGTGAACAAAAACTACAAATGAATGGAGCTGCATTAGAGTTCTGCGTATTTCCTACGATCATCTGGCAAGCCAGCCTCCATGAACCTGGAATGTGAAATAGACACTAAGATAAAAGTGCACATCTAATTGGCAAGTCCTCTGTATGTGAAGCACAGAGGGGATAACAGTAGAAAAGCAACCATTGCTGCCCACCAAACCAGAAGGTGATTTCAGTACTACATACCTTCTTCAGGGAAAGCAACCATTGGCAGGTCATTCTGTTCATAATGCTAAATCCAAAAAAAAAGTGTGTCCTTCTGACATAATCAATCTGAGGCCATACCCAATACACCGGTCAAAAAAAAGTTGATGTTGTACGGTGAGAAGGGTACCATATCATAATATAACAATTACCACTAATCGTGCTGCTAGTGTGGATAGCAGATGTAGGGGTTCAAACTAAACATCATTGTTTACACTCCTAGGAGGTGAGATTAAGAGCAAGTAAATTATAGAAGCAAGATTAGAGAATCCAAATAGATACATATATGGCCAGGAAGGGGAGTAAATACGGTTTAAGCACTTTGCAGACCACGGAATAGAAGACAGAAGCAGCGAAGAATCAAGAGTAGGATCCAGGATGATTCTATGTGATTCAGAAAGGGAGATTGCAGCTGATATCTCCAAAATTATTGCAACAGATTCCACCATGGAGGAGGTGGAGAGAGCTCATCGGCAGCAGCTGGTTACATAATGCAGCTGAAACTAATTCTCAGCATGATGATATCTTTTTAAGGATTCCAGCATGAATACATATGAATTTTATACAGTACTAAATAAAGCAATCTGCCAGAATAGTACAGGTTGAGTTTGTACCCACCAGATGTCAGTTTACACGATATAATAATAGAATGTTTCAACTCAAAAATCAAGACACATAGCTGTCTGGTAAGTAGCGCAAATTATCGAAATATATATTTTTCACCTGCACTTATCAACCAAAACCGAAGAGGATAAATCGAAACCTAACCAAGACTGGCGCCTCTAAGAACAGTTACTTGTTGAGTAACGGCCTATAAAGAATCCTGCAATCAATTTCCATGGAGAGAAGCACATTTAATTAAACCATCCATAGGATTTCGGATTTCTTGCACAGAGCAAACCATCAAAGGAACAAAAATCGATTCTGAAGTTCCCCAATTCCAGGTAACCCATTTCAAGAAATATCAGCCCAGACTCAAAGGGCTAGCTGAAGATATACCTCTGATCTAATACCACCATTCCCCAATTTAAGAAACACCAATCTGTTCGCTGAAGCTATACCTCTGATCTAATACCTTACTGTAACCTAAGATCCAACAAGTAACCTAAGAGGTAGAGTAGAAATTCGGAGAATAGAGAGTAGCATTAAGGTCTGTTCGCTGGAACATAGAGAAATTGGTCAAGAATAGAAGTCGGTTCAAATCCATTGCTACCTCATCAAACAGGCTAGCTTATTCTGGCTGCAATTCAAGACCCTGAATCTAACAGTAAGGTATTCAGTGGCGCGCATACATCTGCTCCAATTTTTGCAGTCACTAAACCCGGTAGTCTAGCATTAAGCTGCAGGCACATATATATGCAAATAGGAGTGATCCCTGTGTCGAACGGTAATCAAATACAAAAACTAAAAAGGTATGCATAGGTGCATAATCTGTTTAATTTGCATAATCTTGAGGTTTCCTACATATCCAATCCAAAAATTCACAAGGGCCTGCATTGTCCACCGATACAAACAAATCTATAATGCTAATTAACAGTGTAAATTATTACTGCTGGTGACTCACTGTAGAATGCTAATAAGCGACACCACTGAGTATACTAATGGCATCAGCAGCAACAATATTATGCGTTCGTGATTACGCTGCACAGGTTCGTGAGGTACATGATGATAATAGTACCTTACCTTGGAGGGCGTGGCTGCGTGGGGGTGGCCCAGGACGATTGGGATACCTCCAACCCATGGCGTCGTACGCCTCCACCAGCTCCAGGCAAATGGCCAACTCCGTTCGACCCCTCGGCAGCTGACTCCAGCTCCGGCTCCTGCTGCCGCACTCCGCCATCCGCGTCGACCACCTTCTCTACCGCCATGGATTAAGTAGTTGCAAGTTGTAGCGGGCCACGGAGGGTAGATCGGCAGGCAAGGGCCCTCGGCTCCCGCCATGGGGCTTCGAATCAAGGGGGACTGGGTGAGCTCGAGGGTATCCACCGGTGCCTCCGTGTCTCCGATTGGTCGCCCAGGCTCAGAGGAGGAAGAGGATTGACTCCGAACCAACACCACAGGCGCCGTGGATGTGGGGGAGAGGCATGCCGGAGACCGAATCATGCCCTCAGTAGACGAACACCGAGGGTCGCTTCTTCTTCAACAGGCTAGATCGGGGACGGGATGCGGCGGAATATTTGTTTCTGCGGCAGTGCCGGCGTCGCCGGGGGACAGCGGCGACAAACCCTAGCACCACCGCTCGCCTTTCTTTCTTTCTTTCGTCGGTGCGAGAATTGGCGAAATGAGGTGAAGCGGAACGGTAGCAGGGGACTGCGGGTTGATTTGTTGATTTACGAGGGGGTTATTTGCAAAATACATAATCGAACAGGTAAGTTCACTTGGCGGTGGCAGTGGTATGTAAATATTGGACCGTTCGATTTCTTCCGTTGCTAGCGAGCGGAGACGTCCGATTTCGTCCGTCCGGCAGAAGACAGGACACTGCGTTCTTTTATAGTAGAGATTACCTGTTCTACTGTATATGGTTTAGGAAAATATGGTGTGGGCTTATTTTAATCTCCGAAATTGATGGAATTCAACACAAGGAGAAAGTTGTTAATTTTGAATATTCAACATACTTGAGTACAAACGTTGAGAAACTATGACGGCTGGATTAATAAAATCAAATGTTGTTTGAATTTGTTGTAAATAATGGTGGCTTAATTTTTGGGTCGTTTAGCATGCAATGTAGATGTTCATTTAAGTCTGTAACAATTACACCTTATATAAAACATATGGTACATCTCTGCCGAAGTATATGATTCTCTAGAACTATGCCAGGTGCTGCATTTGACATTCCGCAAGGTTAAAACCCACACAATTATAGTAAGAGAAAGGAGAGGGATTTTAACCGTGCCAGTGGCGGAGCTATTCCAAGCCTTGTAAAAAAATATTCCAAAACTGGAGCGGCCCCCCCGAGTTGTACATAGCTCTGTCTATGGAGAGAACGATATCAAAGGGAAATGGAAACTCGCGAACGTCTCGCCTGGCTAATTGATGACACTTGTCTCTACCTCCCACTAAGAGTAACCGCTACCATTCGTTTCATTTGTCCAGCCTCATCGAGTTTCCAGCAAAACTCTTTCATCACGTCACACTTGGGAGCCGAAGAGAGGTACGCAAGAACTTTTTTCTCCATTTTGCGCTTATAGAAAAATACACCAGATAGTAAAGCGGTTGCATGGTGGAGTAGAAGTATTTCAACGTCGTCCACAAAGGATTGACAAAGCTGGGTAACAAAATAAAATCAAGGCAGACGTTGGAACACCTCTCGTACAAAATTGAAATAAAATCAAGGCGGATGAGCTCTCTCGAGAGAGATGGAAGCTCGCGAACTCTCGGGTTTGTTTCATATGTGCGGTCTCATCGAATTTTAGGCCATTCCTCGACCGTCACACTAGGCATTGCCGAAGAGGTACATCGGCTCTGTTTTCTCCCTTTTGCGTTCATAGCAAGATAAATCGGGGAATGGCAAGTGCTTGCGCGCTGGGGTGCCGACGGTGACGCGTGGTGGCCGGCGGGAGAAAATTGACGACGTTGGAGTGGATGTGGCCGAGCGGGGAGGAAAAATTATACTCATCGAGTAGGTGGAGGAGTAAATATAAGAGTCTAATCGGTCTAGGAGTAATAAAAACCTCTACACCTTTTGAAGGATCACCTAGGTGTAGTTTAGCCGCTTAAAACGAAATTTTTACTCGTCTGGCCGGTTTGGAGAGATCGGCTAGAGATAACCTAAAATTAAAATTCAAATGTTTAGGAAAAACTAAAACTGTTTTTGGTGAAGCTTTTTCTCTTTGTTGGTTCAGGCAGCAGCATAGGTGGATCCAATCCAAGAAAAAGGAAAGCAGCCTCTCCTCGGTTTCTCAGCTACTCCGGCCACAGCCAGAATCGAACCCAACCAACCCCGAACCCGAACCCTCTTCTCCCCCTCGGTCTCATCGAAAACCCCCGTCGCCTCGTCCCCTCCCCATTACTCCTCTACAACTAGCTCCCCTCCCTTCCTCCGCTCCAAAATCACCACCACCCCGCAGGCAGTGACAGCACACGTGCGCCCTCAGATCCCTCCTCCCCTGCACACGCCATCCCGCATTCCCCGAGGTAAGCTCGGCGTCGCCTCCCGTTCCCGATCCATCTGCTCCGAATTGCGCTGCCCTGTTCTTGCTCGGGAGATCCTCCGGCAGTTTGGGCTGAGCGTAGTACTTCTTGTCGCAAGATCTTTCCTTTTCGTAATATCTGTGTGATGAATTGATGGTGTTCTGGCTGAACAGGCTAGTAGCCGCTATGGCCCCTTGTGCGACTGCCGGCGTGCAGATGCTGGCTGCGCGCCCCTGCATCTCGGCCTCCCAGAGCATGCTTGCCTCGAGGGCACGGATCAGTCCGGCGCTCGGCACCAGCACCTTTGCAAGCTGTCCCAGGATCTCCTACTCCAGGTCTCTTGGCTCTTCCAAGTGCGGCGATGTCGCCGTGAGAGCGGTGTCTGGAGAGAGTACCTCTCAGGGGCTACCCATTGATCTGAGAGGTAAGCTGCAGTGCCAGGAAATTGTTGCCTTGTGGTGGAGATCATGTTTGGTACTTCTATGCGTGTAAACAAAAATTCTGTGATTCCACGATCCACATCTACTTCTAACTTTAGTTTGGGTGATATTCATACGGAATAAGCGCGCTAGTAGTTAGTATTGTTCACCTATTAGTATATGCCGCTCTCTTTTCCTAACACTGTCAGATTCATGCATGCCACTTGGATTGATTGCTGAGATTCCATCCTTGATTCATTATAAATCATAGGGGATGATATTTGCTTATTTTGGAGTTTAGCGCGTCTCAGGCGTGCACGTGATAAATTTGAATCATCTGTTGAGTCTAATTTACTTGACCCCGAGAAGATATAAGTTCTCTCACTGGCAAGTACTGAAAAGTTAGTTTCCTAGGGAGTGTAATGTAGTTAAGGAGTATAGAACTATCAGTGGCGGGTGGTCATCCTTTAATGATAAAGTTAGCCCTGTCATTTGGCATATTACTGATCATGCAATCTGTGAACAAAACAGATCCTGTTATGTTAGTCACATGAATTGCTGACATTATGAAAGTGAGGTCATATTATGTTTTGTGCAAGTTCATTTATCTCACTGGCTTTCCAGATTATTAAATATGCCATGGTACTCGTGTTCTCTTACTAAGGAAAGCAAGTGTGTAATTCATTAATTTTCAGGACTCAATCTGATAGATAACATGCCTATGAATTACCACATTTCTTTTCTCATTTAGCTCTGATCTTTCAGGGAAAAGGGCATTTATTGCTGGGGTTGCTGATGATAATGGCTATGGCTGGGCAATTGCAAAGGCACTTGCCGCAGCTGGTGCTGAAATTCTTGTTGGTACATGGGTGCCTGTATGTTTATCCGACCCTTGCAGTGTACATCATATTGGAAGCTTTTGTTGATGAACTATCTCATGGATAATTGTACCATCGGCAGGCACTTAACATATTCGAGACAAGCCTGAGGCGTGGAAAGTTTGACGAATCACGGAAGTCCGTACTATAGTTCTAGATAATTTTGATCTACCTCTAGTTTCATTTTATGCATCACAGCATATTTCTGAACTTGTTCAACACTTTACTGATTTGCTGTTGGTACAGGCTCCCAGATGGATCTCTTATGGAGATTGTTAAAGTCTATCCACTGGATGCTGTCTATGATTCCCCGGAGGATGTTCCTGAAGATGTAATGCTCTACTTTTGTATATCCCTTCGTTTAATCCCCAATTTGGCTTATAATGAACATTGTATTTTCACTATTTTAGGTCAAAACAAACAAAAGGTACGCAGGATCATCAAATTGGACTGTGAAGGTATGTTGACGAAACCATCTCTATTGCATATGAATGAGTATCTAATTTCTAAACTTGCCTCAAGACAACTTTAAGGTTGGTAGTTTACCAGTGGTTGCATGTTAGGACTACAAGGGATATAACACAACTATAACTACCACTACAACATCACTTCACCTTATTCCTTCCAAACTTAACACTGGCACACTGTTTAAATCTGAGGTGGTTGTTGGGGGTGGTAGTGTAATATTGAACGCATGTTATTTTTTGGGTAGTTCATCTCTCTTGTAGTCGTAAATATTAGCACTGTGGTCCTCATTGCAATGCAAGCTCCATTTTGCATACTCTCCCAGTTTAACAAATACAGCTCTGGCAATGGAATAAATTTATTTTGCAATAGCTTTGGAGTTTGACTAATATATGAATATGTTCATTTGATAGGAAGCAGCTGAAGAAGTCAAGAAGGATTTTGGCAGCATCGACATTCTTGTGCATTCTCTTGCTAATGGTCCTGAGGTACCATTCCTCCTTATTTTTTATTTGTTTGTGCACATATGCACGTTCATGGCATTAGGCTCAATTCTTATGTAACTCCTTCACTGAAAAATCACCCAACTTTATGTTTGAAGGTTACAAAACCTTTGCTGGAAACCTCAAGAAGCGGCTATCTTGCTGCAATGTCAGCATCCAGTTACTCCTTTGTTTCCTTACTTCAGCACTTCATTCCTATTATGAATCCAGGTAATGCAGATCCTCTCAGTACTATGCTGCCATTCATATAGTTATCTTCCACACTGAAGTTCCGCACTTTTGCCTGACCAAAGCCACAGCCGTTTTATGTACCTTGAGACCTTTGAGGATTTATTCGTGTTTGAATTTTGAATATATCCTGCAGAATGTATCTCAATGCAAATGCCAACCTGTGTGGTGCAGAGTTACAGTGTGCACGCCATGTTGGGCATAAATTCCACTTCTCTAGAATAAAACCTTCTTTTCCAGCCTGATGTCTTGTTTTAGTTTTATATTGCTAGTTAATTGTAGTAGATATGTTGTTTGGATTGTCCATGGAACTTTTGAGTGGACATCAATGCTGAAATTTCTTATACCGCTTATTAAG
Source organism: Poa pratensis (assembly GCA_947311845.1). NCBI lineage: Eukaryota > Viridiplantae > Streptophyta > Magnoliopsida > Poales > Poaceae > Poa > Poa pratensis. The sequence goes on from CAMZMU010000068.1 coordinate 26,933,976, forward strand.
TCTGATCAGCTTCTTCAGTAAAATGATGTTGTGTTCCAACACAGAACCATATAGCCATTATTTGCACTGCCTCATGAGTTCAAATTTTTTCCAGGTGGTGCTACTATCTCGCTAACATACATTGCATCTGAAAGGACGATTCCTGGGTAATTTTTTTAATATTTGTTTATGGAGTTAAGCTGTTTTCCAAGCTATCTTTACATCTGATTATTTTGATGTTTTTTAATCATAGATATGGCGGTGGTATGAGTTCAGCTAAAGCAGCTCTTGAGAGTGATACAAGAGTAGGATTTTCTTTATGATAATAATGCACATTTTCAAACATGAGGTCTTTGTTTTGCATGAGTGCTATTATTTTTTACTTTGTTCCCCATTTAATTGGTGTAGGTACTTGCTTTTGAGGCTGGAAGGAAAGGGAAAATTCGAGTTAACACCATATCTGCAGGTATCCTTCAAATGGGATGCCGTTTTTGTAGCTGACTCATCTTGGTAGAATAACGTATGCACTTACGTTGGATCTTGGGCATGTTAGGTGTATAGTGAATGCATGGGAAAGGAATGAATTTAGTTACTATGTAAAAAATCTATCAATTTTTTTTTGGATGCTTGATCAATCCATTTCTGTATGTCATAGTTACATTATTACTCTTACATGCTAATCTGCTCTGTTATGTACAATATGTATCCCCTTGAATATAGCATCTGCATAGTTTTCAAGGATTATTATATAGCTTTAACAGTTTGGTAGCACTTGCAATTGCATCCAATTTGCTTCATTGTGCTTTATTGATGCATCTGTAGGTCCTTTGGGGAGCAGAGCCGCAAAGGCGATCGGATTCATTGAGAAGATGATCGAGTACTCTTACGTTAATGCACCATTGCAGAAGGAACTTCTGGCAGGTTAAAAATATTCTTGTCTATATATATTATATTTGGGCAGCAACTTGAAACTTTTTTCTATGAAAATGATATCTTACAAGAAGAGTTGCATGTTTTGAACAGATGAAGTTGGGAATGCAGCAGCATTCCTGGTGTCTCCTTTGGCTTCTGCTATCACTGGCTCGACTGTCTATGTCGACAACGGGCTAAACACCATGGCTCTTGCGGTCGACAGCCCGACGGTGGCATCATAGAAGCTGCTCTGGTTGCTAGATCTGCTTTCCTGGTTCACCGCGGCTTTGATTCTTGAATAAAGAGGTTAGTTAGTTAGTGCAAGAGTGAGGGTGGAAAGAGAAAGGGAACTGGCTGTTGGTATAATCTTAAGCAGTCTGGTGACCTCTTAGGCCCGTTTGTAATACTGTATTATCTTGAATGCTTGTCTTTGGCACTGTTCAGTGTGGCTGATTAGTTCCTTGATGACAAATTGTGGTATACATCAGAAAGGTAATGTTTAGTGGTTGGGCTCGTTCTGTGAGATGTGGGGTGAGACAGTAAACCCCACACACTGCACAAATGCACTTGATCTCTGTGTACTTATACTGATTGTGCTATATCAAGTAACTATACTGGTTCCGACAAAAAAAAAAAAAAATACCGGAATGTTGGGGAAGTGAAAATTTATTGGTGTCCTTGGGACAAAACTGTGCAATATAAGTTCCTAGCAAATCTATGGTACACATTGCTGAAAGATGCCCATTTCGATATTAACAGACCGTAATTTCACCACAACATTCGCTTAGGAAGATGTAGCCTGTATGCAAAATGGGTAACAGATCATCATGAGAGATATGAACATTGTCAAAGGAAACTATGATAAGAATATGTGAATTTAAGTGCTATACATGTATAGTTTCCTTTTCGTAAAACAAATCATCGTGAATTTTCACCAAATATGTCTGTAAAGCATAATAGTGATGTAGTGCATTTGCTACAACTCATTATATTATTTTCTGAAAGGAATCTACTGTTTAAACCTTTTTGCTTGCTTATGAGCACAAAAAGATCAGAACATGTTGAGAAGGGCAAGCTCCTGTTCGCTCAGATAGAATAGCTTATACAGTAGAAAATTCAATCAGGATGTAAAAAAATGGACAAGCCATGTAGGCAGGCTAAAGGAACAACTCAAGGGAACTTAGCAGACTAACATTTAGGTAAATTGTATTTCTCCTTTTCATTCTAGGTAAACCTTTGTGAAGTTCATTCATTAAACGTTCATTAAACCTTTGTGTTATTGAGATAATGGACTGGCAGAGCAAATTAGATCAGGAAGAACATGCTAAAAAAATCATCATTTAGAAGGAGCATTTCCCAAGTATAATAGACGAATTGCTCAGGCTAATCTAAACAGTTGGGAGTAGCATTCTAGCAATGAACATGGGCATCACGAGCCAGAAAAATGTAGAGAATATCTTCTGCAAGTCACAGTCATGGGCTTATGGCTAATGCTTTCTTGCTCCGAAACATTACGAGCTGAAGACACGGAGTTAATTTCGTCATAGCACTTAGCACTTCTTTTTCAGTGATGGCGCTTAGCACTTGGTCTTCCTTCTCCTTCAAAAAATTTGTCGTAAAGACAACACAATGTTTCAGTATTTACTCATCTGGCCTTCAAATCAACTCTACGGATGATTCATATTCCTTTGATCCCTTCTGTAAAAGACCTCAAGTACTATGATTAGTGAGATGGAGATGGCAAACAATTTGAAAATCGACATCATAACAGCAATTGAGATGTCAAATTGACATCTACAAAAAACTTATTATGATTGGAAAGGGCCTAATATAAATAACAATGGCATTGCTGTACTCAATGTTCAGGGATTTAGTACAACAGAGCAACATACAACTATGTATACAGCAGCATTAAAATGTCTGCGTGAAGAAGTGCATGGGCTAAGAAAGCACATCACACAATAAGCAGAGATTCCGTGACAAAAAATTGAATGAATTTTGCAGGCTAAACAACATCCTAAATTAGGACGAAGAACCTTCATCTTCGATGCCTTTCATGACAACAGAGCACATGACCTGCTTCGAGACGTGGGTATCAAGCTCTCTTGATATCTCTGTTAGTCTGAAGTCGAAGTTGGTCCTGCTCCTCTGAGGTTTGGGTGACGATGAACCTGAAAACCGCCTCCTTGGGCTCGACAACCTTGCTGTCGGTGACCCTGACACCCAGCTCTTTGTGAATGCAGGCACGATCTCCTTCCCTGTCATGCTTCTCTCCTGGTTCAAAGGACCTCGCTTTGTCTCCAATGGTAATGGTTTCATCGGGGAGATGGTCGTGGATTGCAGCTTCTGCCTGATTCGCTCACGCGCACGCTCTGCGGCCGCCATTGCTTTTTCTTTACTCATATTGATCAACGTCCATGGGTTGATCTGGATTTCATCCTTTTTTCTTGTTGCATCATTGGGCTCCTTCTCGTCGATTCTTATCGACAGCTTTCGGGTACTCTATCGGGTTCAAAATTGTTTTGTTATCTCTAATGTTACTTGACAGTTAATTATACTAGTGCAGCAATTTATCTCTGCTTACCTCATTCACTTCATCTTTTCTGCAAAAGATCCTTGACAAGAACGATGGCCTTTCCGGAGAGTTGAAGTCAATGCTCTCTTCCGAGGATAAATCCGAGTCATCAAAAGGATCATATGCTTGTGCAGCTTCTCGCATAGCAAGGATGTAATCGTATGTCCTCATTCCCTGTAGTGAAAATTATGCAAATTTAAGGTGCCAAAAATGACAGCATATTCCTGAGCTCTGCACACTGGTAACACAATCATGGATTTGGCAAAACACAAACCTTTCTAATGAGCAGAACATGGAAAAAGAAGAGCTGGCTCAGTGCTGCAGTACTGTACAATGTAAAGAGGACAAATGCCATCTGTAGAAAAAATGAAAGAGCAGTGTGAGATTGACAAATAAAATACATAAATGCAGTTTGTTATCAGGCATATTATTCTTTATAACTTACAGATAATGCTGCATGAGCTCCTTTAGGGAGCCTTATGTGAAGCCTGTGCTCCATTTCCGTTTTCAACCCTTTGCTGTCGACAAAGCAGCGAACAAAAATTGCAACCGCTGTTCCCCCCTCGATAACAAGCTGATAAATAGATTGAAATGTGCCAATTAGAACTGGTCAAACTAAAACAGCTTGGAATGTTGGGCATACATGATATATAGACAAATGGAATTTTGAAACAAGCAAATTTGTCCAGACTTAGCACCCACCATCAGCAAGACAAAGAACATTAGCAAAATAAATGCTGCATAATTCCTTCTGCCGATGCAATTGTTGAGCCACTGCGTTGAAAAAAGTGAATAATCAGTCACTTGACTTTCTGAAAGATGACGAATAGAGCCAGATACTTAGAATTGAGGTATGCATATGTATAGTGGTTACCCTGCAGTGGTGATCAAATCCATCAACACACCGGTCACAAGTTTTGCAGTGCTTGCTGCGCAATTTCACCTGTAATTTAAGATCCGTAAGTTCTTAATTGCTCCACAGTTGTCAGAGATGTAACACATTTGCTGAACTTTACTAACAACATATGAATTCAGTCCATTTAACACATGCCATGTTCAGAAAGTAACATATCCACATAGAAATAGATTCATCCGAAAACATCGAAATAAGCTGCCTTTCTTGATTTCTTTCAAACACAGAAGCAGATTAATAAACTAGAGAGAGGGATGTCCATGGGATACCTCGCAGTCGCAGATTGGGCAGAATGAGATGTCCTGGTCCTCGGTGGCGTGCGGCAAGACGATGTCGTCGAGTTTGGTGAAGGCAAAGGGGAGCATGGGGTCGAGCTGTACGCTGGAGTTCCACTGCTCCAGGTAGCTCCGCCGCACCCAGCGGTTTGTCACACGGACCTCCACCCTCTTGAGCAGCCGCATCGCGTATCGCCACAGGATGTAATCGTACCGCAGCCTCGGCAACCTCTGCCCGCGGCCGCCGCCGCCCCTAGCGAGATGGCGCTGCCTCTTCATCTTCTTGGCGTGCGTCCGGTCGGACGGGTCCACGGCAGTGCAGCGCACGTAGAGAGCCGCGGTGGCGGCCGCCTGTCGTCGACAGGCCGGCCGGTCAGCACAGGGCAACGCGAGGAAAGATGAAAGCTTTACTAGAGAAAGAGAGGCCGTTGGTGATGAACGTACCGAGAAGGAGAAGAGCGCGAGGAGGATGTTGCTGGCGACGGTGCTGCCGAGGTAGGGTCCGAGGACGAGGTAGAACGCCCCGACGAGGAGGGCGAACACCGCCGCGCCCACGAGCTGCGGTCCGAGGAAAACGGGGAGGTCAGATGGCGCTGAAAGCGGCCGCAAAGAGGGGTGAACGAACGGGAGAGGGCGGCGGACCTGGAGCGGGTGGAGGGGGAGCTGCCAGCCGTGCCGCCGGCTACACCGCGGCCACGCCATCGCCGTCGGGGTCTCTCCGCCGCACACCATCGTCGAGAGATTCGATCCGAGCGCGCTGCTCTGCTCTCACCTCAAGTCAAGCGGCGGAGAAGGAGACTCTTGTGAGCTTGTTCTGACATGTGGGACAGGGCCTCTGCCTAACGTCTTTCCTTCCTTGTGTTTTGAATTTCGAATCGCCGTGGCGGCTATCTGGGCTGGGTCATCTGGAATTGGACTGACAAATTCCATGGAAAGAGAAGTACTGTTGGCCCTTGGAAGCCCACCCTGGAGCAAGCTGCAAACAAGGTGTTTGGTTGCCGTCCAAGGCCCAGGAGCGCGTCTAGCTGTTCCAGTCGCAGCCTGGGCCTGGGCGGGTGCGCCTGTGTGTCGACCCGTGTGACGATAAGCACGGGTCGCACACCCCCGCGCACGGCCCACTCTTCTTCCTCCCGACGCCGTCGAGCCGCCCGTCGCCGCCGGCCAAACCGCCTGCTGCCGCCCCGCCCTGCGCCAGCCGCCTCCTCCGCCGGTCCGCCGCCGCCCGGCCGGCCATCCCTCTATACCCACCCCCGCACCCAAAACCGAACTCCGGCCACCGCACCGCACCCGCACAGATAAGTTTCTTTCCTCACCTTCGCCGGCGACGCCACGGCCAGCCGCGTCGTCCCGTCTCCGGTGAGGTCCTGGCCTCACCTCCGACGGGGCGCCACGGCCAGCCGCGTCGTCCCCGTCGTCGGTGATTGTCCCCTAGCCGCGCCGCTGCACTGCCGCCCGTAGCACCACGCTGTCTTCTTATTCCTCCTCTCCATCTTCTTCCTTGCCACGCCATGGGCCAGGCCCATGTGGGGGTGTGCGACGCTGCCTATCGTCGACCTGGTCGACAAATAGGAAATGACGCCTGGGCGGCTTGGCGTCACTCATTAAAGGATTGAAAAAAGTATAGAAATTACTGGAAATCCACTTTGAACTCCCGGTGCATATGCTACTGTTATTCTTTTCAAAACTAAAAAATATGAAAACACTTTAAAATAAATACTAAACAATTTGGCCACAAATATATGCAAGTTTTCAACATTCGGGCAAAATCCCAAGGAGGATCCATCTGCGCCTGATTCGCCTACACCATCTGCCGACGCGGAATCCAACGCAGATGTGTCTACGTCGTCAGATGCGTCAGCGGCATCTCCAGGTGAGGCATCCGAGCTGCCGCCCTTCAGTTCGCCGCAGCCGTCTTCCTCGCCTGGACGCGCACATGGTGGGACCCCCGAGCGATCCCGCTGTCCCTCGCCACCACATGCTGATCCGAGCGACAGCTCGGAAAACGACAACGGCAGCGGCCCATGCGCCCGCCACATCGCCCGCTGTCTCCTCTGTTGCCTCCACACCCTGCAGGATCTTTTGTGCATGCTGGTCCTGATGTTTCTGTTGTGCAGCCTACGCCAACAACACGTACACGTTTTTGGAAAGGTATAAAACAACTCAAATAGTATAAGGATGGTACTATTACATACAGTAGACAACCTAAGATTTGTAAGGACGGAAATTGTGTTAGATAATGCCAACATTTACAGGAGAACCATCTTCTCTTCCTGAGGCTCTTGATCATCCAAAGTAGAAAAAGGCAAATGGAGGAAGAATATGATGCTCTGCTGCAAAACAAAACTTGGCATCTTGTTCCATCAAGTTCCAACCAAAATCTCATCGATCGCAAGTGGGTTTACTGTATGAAGAAAAATATTGATGGTACGATTGACAGGTATAAGGCCCGATTCAAACAAAGGTATGACATAGATTATGAAGATACTTTTAGACCTGTATTTAAAGCTGCAACCATTCGAACAAAGGTATACCATTCGAGTTTACAGCAGATAGATGTTAATAACGTGTTTTTACATGGTATTCTAAAAGAGGATGTTTACATGAAACAACCCTAGGCTTTGAAAATCCTGATGCTCCCCATCATATTTGTAGACTTGACAAAGCTCTTTATGGTTTAAAACAAGCTCCCAGGGCATGGTTTTCTCGTCTCAGTTCCAATTTACAAGATTTTGGTTTTGTGTCATCCAAGGCCGACACCTCTTTGTTTCTTTATCAAAGAGCAGGGATCACCATATTTGTCTTAATTTATGCTGATGACATTATTGTGACAAGTTCTTCCAATAAGGCCATTACGGTTTTGCTTCAAGACCTCAATAAACATGCTATCGAAGATCTTGGTGACTTGCATTTTTTCTTGAGTATTGAAGTTAAGAAAAATAAAGATGGTTTCATTTTGACACAAGAGAAATATGCTACATATTTGCTAGCTCAAGTTGGGATGACCCATAGCAAATCAGCTCCTACACCCTTGTCCTTTACAGAAAAATTGTCTCTTCATGAATGAAGTCCTCCTTGTCCCAAGGATAGTACACAATATAGGATTATTGTTGGTGCTTTGCAATACTTGACTTTAACATGACATGACTTGTCTTTTTCAGTTAATAAGGTCTATCAGTATCTTTATGCACCAACTACAACTCACTGGACAGCTGCAAAAAGAATCTTGAGATATGTCAAAGATACACTCAAACTTGACCTTTCGTTCCAATGTTCACCTTCTACACTTGTGAGTGTCTTTTCAGATGCGGACTGGGCTGGATGTCTAGATGATCGCATGTCCACTGGAGGTTTTGCTGTTTCGTTGGACCAAATTTAGTCTTTTGGAGTGCCCGCAAACAAGTTACAGTATCTCGTTCTAATACTGAAGCTGAATACAAGGCTTTAGCAAATGCCACAGCCAAATGATTTGGGTTGAACCTCTTTTGAGAGAGGTTGGTCTTACACTCCAACAAAGGCCTTGTGTTATGGTGTGATAACTTAGGAGCTACTTACTTGTGAGCAAATCTCATTTTTCATGCATGCACAAAACATATTACTACTATATATATATACTATATTTAAAGACAAGCCGTTTCGCTGCCTCTCCGCGCGCCGGCTACTGTTCTAACGAACAGTAGCTACAGTGTTGAACAGTACTCCGTGGAGGGACCTATTCGCAATTTTCCAAAAAACAAAGGACTTTTCTGCAAAAAACGTCACACATCCCCTCTCCCTCTCTTCTTCTTCCTCCTGTGCAGCACCGAGGTCGCCTCCGTCGCCGACGGGCGACGCCACCCTTCCGCTCCTCCCCCGATAAATCGAAGCCCATGGAGAGCTCCACCGCCGCGTCCTCCACCTCCTCGCCAAGAATCGCGTGCCGGCACGCCCAGAATCGCCGCCTCCGCGCTCGAGCTCGGCAAGCACGAGGTCGACTTCGCCCGCCTGCTGCCGCTCTCCATCGACGACCTCGAGGACGGCGGCGCCTCCAGGTTCGGGAAGTGGAGCACCAGCTTCTGGATCTCGAACTCGGTAGCGGCAGCGGTTCACCGCGGCCCATCCACCATGTCATCCACGACCTTCTCCATAGATCAAAACAGAGCTGCTGCGCATGCGGGGCGACGAAGGCCGGCCGACCGGCCGGAATACTCAGTTCTTCCCACTGGCCACCGCAGCTCTGGCCGCCACCCCGCGCAGCTCTGCTGGCAGCCCTCTGCCTCACATCATCTCTCCCCCTGCACCTCCTTTCCCCTCCATACCATGGCCATATGTGGGGCACCTCCGTCTGCTTAATTTTGCACGAGGCCTGAGCAGACAAGCCCGCTCGGGGAGGAGCAGGCCATGCGCGTCCTCGACACCGTCCTCCGCTTCGGTGAACGCTCAGCCCCCTCCTTCTGCGGCTTGCCTGGATTCTGCGTTCTGCTGACTGTATGTTGTGCTGACTGATTACCAGTGATTGGAATTTTAAAGACTGATCCTTGCTGTTATCATGTACACATAGTAGAGATTGGTTCGGCTGATAGTTTCTCATATTATTACTGCAGTGGATTCTGAGCCTCATGCTAATCTGGCACTCTGCTTATGCACTAAACAATTGGTTAACCCACGACCACTCTGTTATCTAGGCAATGGAAGATGGGTTCACATGCATAACTTTCTAAAGTTCAGTTATTTTTATGTAACATTTAACTCATGAGTCAAGAACATACATCTGATGCTGAACTATGGCTAGATTTTTAGGCTACATATCTCATGTTTGATCGTGTCACTAACTACAGATTATTATCTCATCAGCTTATCCGTAGATCAAGTCAAATCTTGTGGAGCACTTGACCTTGATTTAATTGAACATGTCAGATTGTCAACTCAGTGAGTACATTCATGCAACCACCATCTCTCTAACCAATATGTGTGGCTGGTCAGTTAGAAAGATTAAAAAAGATTGTCTATTGCCGTTAATGTGGGAAAAGCGTGCTAACTCTGCAGAGTGTAAAACTATTTGAATAGCCGAGTCCTCGGATATGGACAGTTGGGAGGCTGTCCTAGACCATGTGCAAGTTTTTGGAAAAGCTTTTAAGTTAAAAGAAACTGAAATGGTGAAGGTGTGACACAACTATGCCAAATGGAGTGGTATGAGTTGTTGGAATAAATGGACCATGGTGAGCCATGGTCAGGAAAAAGAGGGGTTTTGGGGAAACAAATGAGATGGTGACGTCTTTCAAAGATAGTTATAAAACTCTTCTTACCTTTTTTAATAAAGATATAGAGATGTTTTAAACAAATAAAAGTTGTAAGTTAAAATAAAACTAGTGCATACTCATGTTGGGGTAGTTTGCGAGTACATTCAAATGTACTCATATTGGTTTCGTCTCTGGCTATTGTCCTAGCCAGACTACGAGGAGGAGCACTACGCCGAGCAGGAGTATGGCGACTTCTACGCGAACTAAGGATCTTTACAAGTCAGCTGCCTGTCGGGTACACACAATTTTACCACAACCGAGGGTGTTTCCTGTAAAACTGCCATCTTCTCCCCCCTCCCCTTCTCCCTCCCGCGACGCTCCCGTGGTCGACGCCGCCGCCGACGCTTGCCGCCGCCGCTACGCTCCTCCACGGCCAAGTCCAAGCACGCTCCCGGCTCCGCCGCATTCTCCTCTCCATCCTAGCCCAGAATCGAGTGCCGGGACGCCTCACAGCCGCCGTAATCGTCGTCGGCGTGGTCGCGACGTCCGCCGCCGTGGATAGCTCGCCGCCGGCGAGCCCGGCGACCAAATGGTCAGCCGCGCCGCCCGTTGGCCTCGCCTCGACGCGCGCCACCGGATCCGCGCCATGACGGCCTTGGTCGCGTCCGCCGCCGCGCGCGAGCGCGACCACGGCGCCGCCGGAGCGTCCGCCACTACCGCCGACGCTGACGTCACACACCGACGTCAGCGGGGCCCACCTGCCAGCTACAAACTCCGAATTTAAAAGAAAAATGTTAACAAAAATTGTAAAATCCATATCTTCCAAACCACGATTCAAAAAAATGCAAAAAAAAATACTAAAATTTGCAGAAAAAAAGGTCTTCATAGCTAACACATCTCCATGTGTGCCTACACAACTTTACCAAAAAAAAAATTATAAGAACAAATAAATTGACGTGTAGGAATTTCCAAAAAATTGTAGGAATAAGACAAGCCGTTTCGCTGCCTCTCCGCGCGCCGGCTACTGTTCTAAGGAACAGTAGCTACAGTGTTGAACAGTACTCCGTGGAGGGACCTATTCGCAATTTTCCGAAAAACAAAGGACTTTTCTGCAAAAAACGTCACACATCCCCTCTCCCTCTCTCTTCTTCTTCCTCCCGCGCAGCACCGAGGTCGCCTCCGTCGCCGACGGGCGACGCCACCCTTCCGCCCCTCCCCCGATAAATCGAAGCCCATGGAGAGCTCCACCGCCGCGTCCTCCACCTCCTCGCCAAGAATCGCGTGCCGGCACGCCCGGAATCGCCGCCTCCGCGCTCGAGCTCGGCAAGCACGAGGTCGACTTCGCCCGCCTGCTGCCGCTCTCCATCGACGACCTCGAGGACGGCGGCGCCTCCAGGTTCGGGAAGTGGAGCACCAGCTTCTGGATCTCGAACTCGGTAGCGGCAGCGGTTCACTGCGGCCCATCCACCATGTCATCCACGACCTTCTCCATAGATCAAAACAGAGCTGCTGCGCATGCGGGGCGACGAAGGCCGGCCGGCCGGCCGGAATACTCAGTTCTTCCCACTGACCACCGCAGCTCTGGCCGCCACCCCGCGCAGCTCTGCTGGCAGCCCTCTGCCTCACATCATCTCTCCCCCTGCACCTCCTTTCCCCTTCATACCATGGCCATATGTGGGGCACCTCCGTCTGCTTAATTTTGCACGAGGCCTGAGCAGACAAGCCCGCTCGGGGAGGAGTAGGCCATGCGCGTCCTCGACACCGTCCTCCGCTTCGGTGAACGCTCAGCCCCCTCCTTCTGCGGCTTGCCTGGATTCTGCGTTCTGCTGACTGTATGTTGTGCTGACTGATTACCAGTGATTGGAATTTTAAAGACTGATCCTTGCTGTTATCATGTACACATAGTAGAGATTGGTTCGGCTGATAGTTTCTCATATTATTACTGCAGTGGATTCTGAGCCTCATGCTAATCTGGCACTCTGCTTATGCACTAAACAATTGGTTAACCCACGACCACTCTGTTATCTAGGCAATGGAAGATGGGTTCACATGCATAACTTTCTAAAGTTCAGTTATTTTTATGTAACATTTAACTCATGAGTCAAGAACATACATCTGATGCTGAACTATGGCTAGATTTTTAGGCTACATATCTCATGTTTGATCGTGTCACTAACTACAGATTATTATCTCATCAGCTTATCCGTAGATCAAGTCAAATCTTGTGGAGCACTTGACCTTGATTTAATTGAACATGTCAGATTGTCAACTCAGTGAGTACATTCATGCAACCACCATCTCTCTAACCAATATGTGTGGCTGGTCAGTTAGAAAGATTAAAAAAGATTGTCTATTGCCGTTAATGTGGGAAAAGCGTGCTAACTCTGCAGAGTGTAAAACTATTTGAATAGCCGAGTCCTCGGATATGGACAGTTGGGAGGCTGTCCTAGACCATGTGCAAGTTTTTGGAAAAGCTTTTAAGTTAAAAGAAACTGAAATGGTGAAGGTGTGACACAACTATGCCAAATGGAGTGGTATGAGTTGTTGGAATAAATGGACCATGGTGAGCCATGGTCAGGAAAAAGAGGGGTTTTGGGGAAACAAATGAGATGGTGACTTCTTTCAAAGATAGTTATAAAACTCTTCTTACCTTTTTTAATAAAGATATAGAGATGTTTTAAACAAATAAAAGTTGTAAGTTAAAATAAAACTAGTGCATACTCATGTTGGGGTAGTTTGCGAGTACATTCAAATGTACTCATATTGGTTTCGTCTCTGGCTATTGTCCTAGCCAGACTACGAGGAGGAGCACTACGCCGAGCAGGAGTATGGCGACTTCTACGCGAACTAAGGATCTTTACAAGTCAGCTGCCTGTCGGGTACACACAATTTTACCACAACCGAGGGTGTTTCCTGTAAAACTGCCATCTTCTCCCCCCTCCCCCTTCTCCCTCCCGCGACGCTCCCGTGGTCGACGCCGCCGCCGACGCTTGCCGCCGCCGCTACGCTCCTCCACGGCCAAGTCCAAGCACGCTCCCGGCTCCGCCGCATTCTCCTCTCCATCCTAGCCCAGAATCGAGTGCCGGGACGCCTCACAGCCGCCGTAATCGTCGTTGGCGTGGTCGCGACGTCCGCCGCCGTGGATAGCTCGCCGCCGGCGAGCCCGGCGACCAAATGGTCAGCCGCGCCGCCCGTTGGCCTCGCCTCGACGCGCGCCACCGGATCCGCGCCATGACGGCCTTGGTCGCGTCCGCCGCCGCGCGCGAGCGCGACCACGGCGCCGCCGGAGCGTCCGCCACTACCGCCGACGCTGACGTCACACACCGACGTCAGCGGGGCCCACCTGCCAGCTACAAACTCCGAATTTAAAAGAAAAATGTTAACAAAAATTGTAAAATCCATATCTTCCAAACCACGATTCAAAAAAATGCAAAAAAAAATACTAAAATTTGCAGAAAAAAAGGTCTTCATAGCTAACACATCTCCATGTGTGCTTACACAACTTTACCAAAAAAAAAATTATAAGAACAAATAAATTGACGTGTAGGAATTTCCAAAAAATTGTAGGAATAAGACAAGCCGTTTCGCTGCCTCTCCGCGCGCCGGCTACTGTTCTAAGGAACAGTAGCTACAGTGTTGAACAGTACTCCGTGGATGGACCTATTCGCAATTTTCCGAAAAACAAAGGACTTTTCTGCAAAAAACGTCACACATCCCCTCTCCCTCTCTCTTCTTCTTCCTCCCGCGCAGCACCGAGGTCGCCTCCGTCGCCGACGGGCGACGCCACCCTTCCGCCCCTCCCCCGATAAATCGAAGCCCATGGAGAGCTCCACCGCCGCGTCCTCCACCTCCTCGCCAAGAATCGCGTGCCGGCACGCCCGGAATCGCCGCCTCCGCGCTCGAGCTCGGCAAGCACGAGGTCGACTTCGCCCGCCTGCTGCCGCTCTCCATCGACGACCTCGAGGACGGCGGCGCCTCCAGGTTCGGGAAGTGGAGCACCAGCTTCTGGATCTCGAACTCGGTAGCGGCAGCGGTTCACTGCGGCCCATCCACCATGTCATCCACGACCTTCTCCATAGATCAAAACAGAGCTGCTGCACATGCGGGGCGACGAAGGCCGGCCGGCCGGCCGGAATACTCAGTTCTTCCCACTGACCACCGCAGCTCTGGCCGCCACCCCGCGCAGCTCTGCTGGCAGCCCTCTGCCTCACATCATCTCTCCCCTGCACCTCCTTTCCCCTTCATACCATGGCCATATGTGGGGCACCTCCGTCTGCTTAATTTTGCACGAGGCCTGAGCAGACAAGCCCGCTCGGGGAGGAGTAGGCCATGCGCGTCCTCGACACCGTCCTCCGCTTCGGTGAACGCTCAGCCCCTCCTTCTGCGGCTTGCCTGGATTCTGCGTTCTGCTGACTGTATGTTGTGCTGACTGATTACCAGTGATTGGAATTTTAAAGACTGATCCTTGCTGTTATCATGTACACATAGTAGAGATTGGTTCGGCTGATAGTTTCTCATATTATTACTGCAGTGGATTCTGAGCCTCATGCTAATCTGGCACTCTGCTTATGCACTAAACAATTGGTTAACCCACGACCACTCTGTTATCTAGGCAATGGAAGATGGGTTCACATGCATAACTTTCTAAAGTTCAGTTATTTTTATGTAACATTTAACTCATGAGTCAAGAACATACATCTGATGCTGAACTATGGCTAGATTTTTAGGCTACATATCTCATGTTTGATCGTGTCACTAACTACAGATTATTATCTCATCAGCTTATCCGTAGATCAAGTCAAATCTTGTGGAGCACTTGACCTTGATTTAATTGAACATGTCAGATTGTCAACTCAGTGAGTACATTCATGCAACCACCATCTCTCTAACCAATATGTGTGGCTGGTCAGTTAGAAAGATTAAAAAAGATTGTCTATTGCCGTTAATGTGGGAAAAGCGTGCTAACTCTGCAGAGTGTAAAACTATTTGAATAGCCGAGTCCTCGGATATGGACAGTTGGGAGGCTGTCCTAGACCATGTGCAAGTTTTTGGAAAAGCTTTTAAGTTAAAAGAAACTGAAATGGTGAAGGTGTGACACAACTATGCCAAATGGAGTGGTATGAGTTGTTGGAATAAATGGACCATGGTGAGCCATGGTCAGGAAAAAGAGGGGTTTTGGGGAAACAAATGAGATGGTGACTTCTTTCAAAGATAGTTATAAAACTCTTCTTACCTTTTTTAATAAAGATATAGAGATGTTTTAAACAAATAAAAGTTGTAAGTTAAAATAAAACTAGTGCATACTCATGTTGGGGTAGTTTGCGAGTACATTCAAATGTACTCATATTGGTTTCGTCTCTGGCTATTGTCCTAGCCAGACTACGAGGAGGAGCACTACGCCGAGCAGGAGTATGGCGACTTCTACGCGAACTAAGGATCTTTACAAGTCAGCTGCCTGTCGGGTACACACAATTTTACCACAACCGAGGGTGTTTCCTGTAAAACTGCCATCTTCTCCCCCCTCCCCCTTCTCCCTCCCGCGACGCTCCCGTGGTCGACGCCGCCGCCGACGCTTGCCGCCGCCGCTACGCTCCTCCACGGCCAAGTCCAAGCACGCTCCCGGCTCCGCCGCATTCTCCTCTCCATCCTAGCCCAGAATCGAGTGCCGGGACGCCTCACAGCCGCCGTAATCGTCGTCGGCGTGGTCGCGACGTCCGCCGCCGTGGATAGCTCGCCGCCGGCGAGCCCGGCGACCAAATGGTCAGCCGCGCCGCCCGTTGGCCTCGCCTCGACGCGCGCCACCGGATCCGCGCCATGACGGCCTTGGTCGCGTCCGCCGCCGCGCGCGAGCGCGACCACGGCGCCGCCGGAGCGTCCGCCACTACCGCCGACGCTGACGTCACACACCGACGTCAGCGGGGCCCACCTGCCAGCTACAAACTCCGAATTTAAAACAAAAATGTTAACAAAAATTGTAAAATCCATATCTTCCAAACCACGATTCAAAAAAATGCAAAAAAAAATACTAAAATTTGCAGAAAAAAAGGTCTTCATAGCTAACACATCTCCATGTGTGCTTACACAACTTTACCAAAAAAAAAATTATAAGAACAAATAAATTGACGTGTAGGAATTTCCAAAAAATTGTAGGAATAAGACAAGCCGTTTCGCTGCCTCTCCGCGCGCCGGCTACTGTTCTAAGGAACAGTAGCTACAGTGTTGAACAGTACTCCGTGGAGGGACCTATTCGCAATTTTCCGAAAAACAAAGGACTTTTCTGCAAAAAACGTCACACATCCCCTCTCCCTCTCTCTTCTTCTTCCTCCCGCGCAGCACCGAGGTCGCCTCCGTCGCCGACGGGCGACGCCACCCTTCCGCCCCTCCCCCGATAAATCGAAGCCCATGGAGAGCTCCACCGCCGCGTCCTCCACCTCCTCGCCAAGAATCGCGTGCCGGCACGCCCGGAATCGCCGCCTCCGCGCTCGAGCTCGGCAAGCACGAGGTCGACTTCGCCCGCCTGCTGCCGCTCTCCATCGACGACCTCGAGGACGGCGGCGCCTCCAGGTTCGGGAAGTGGAGCACCAGCTTCTGGATCTCGAACTCGGTAGCGGCAGCGGTTCACTGCGGCCCATCCACCATGTCATCCACGACCTTCTCCATAGATCAAAACAGAGCTGCTGCGCATGCGGGGCGACGAAGGCCGGCCGGCCGGCCGGAATACTCAGTTCTTCCCACTGACCACCGCAGCTCTGGCCGCCACCCCGCGCAGCTCTGCTGGCAGCCCTCTGCCTCACATCATCTCTCCCCTGCACCTCCTTTCCCCTTCATACCATGGCCATATGTGGGGCACCTCCGTCTGCTTAATTTTGCACGAGGCCTGAGCAGACAAGCCCGCTCGGGGAGGAGTAGGCCATGCGCGTCCTCGACACCGTCCTCCGCTTCGGTGAACGCTCAGCCCCCTCCTTCTGCGGCTTGCCTGGATTCTGCGTTCTGCTGACTGTATGTTGTGCTGACTGATTACCAGTGATTGGAATTTTAAAGACTGATCCTTGCTGTTATCATGTACACATAGTAGAGATTGGTTCGGCTGATAGTTTCTCATATTATTACTGCAGTGGATTCTGAGCCTCATGCTAATCTGGCACTCTGCTTATGCACTAAACAATTGGTTAACCCACGACCACTCCGTTATCTAGGCAATCGAAGATGGGTTCACATGCATAACTTTCTAAAGTTCAGTTATTTTTATGTAACATTTAACTCATGAGTCAAGAACATACATCTGATGCTGAACTATGGTTAGATTTTTAGGCTACATATCTCATGTTTGATCGTGTCACTAACTACAGATTATTATCTCATCAGCTTATCCGTAGATCAAGTCAAACCTTGTGGAGCACTTCACCTTCATTTAATTGAACATGTCAGATTGTCAACTCAGTGAGTACATTCATGCAACCACCATCTCTCTAACCAATATGTGTGGCTGGTCAGTTAGTAAGATTAAAAAAGTTGTGTATTGCCGCTAATGTAATTTGCTTACACGTTATCTCCCCAATTACCTATTCATTCTACAAATATGTTTAGTTATTTGTCTGTAGTTGATACTCTGAGAATTATCCAACAAAAAGAATTTGTATCCGGTACCAATTATGTCCAAATATTTTTCTTATTGCTCCAGTTCTTCTGCCTGACAATTGTAGATTTATATGGAAATAGTAAAGCGAGTAAAAGCTATAAGATGTTGAGATGCTGATAATTTACGGATATCAGCTGATGAGTTGTCTGCTCTATTTTAATGTTTGTGTTATTGTTGTCTCATATACTTACATGTCACCATGTATTGAGAAGCTGTGTGCACTCTTCGCCTACCTTCCGGAGTATTGACCATGATGATGTCAGTTGTGCAACTTGTGTGAACCGTGTCATCATAGCTGCACTTTCCAGGACAACATAATGGTGTTAAAGGTGCTAAACACTGAAAGGTACAGTCACTACATGCAGGATTTTGGATAGATAATGCATTCTTTCCACGCCAATTGATTGATCTAACATTTATATCCACATATAAGAGTGAATGCGGTATTCTAAGCATGATACCATGGACGGGACCGCGATTAGCTGTCTTGGGATTATTTCAGTACTTTCTGAAACTCTTTTGCATCCTCACGCCTCTATGAAATTCCAGCAATGAGTATAATTTAATTCAGTATCTGAGCCGGAGTTTTGCTGTAATTCACTGCATGTTTTTTCTGTTTAATGCGATGTCTATTCTGAGTAATACGACACACGGAGTTTACTTTGTTTTAAGAAGTTGCTTTTTTGGGAAGGCATGTACTTTTTTCTAGGGGTCAACGGGATGAGCACGAAGGCTCCCACTTGAATGTAGTAGTAGTAGGTCGGCAGGATGAGCATAAAGGCTCTCACCTGAATGTGGTAGTAACGATAATTGTTTGTATATCATGAAAATACAGGCACATTAGAGCTCATGGCACCAGAACTCTTCACTGGGTTTACAATGAATCGTTAGATATATATTCATTTGGGATGTGCATCCTTCAAATGGCAACATGTGAATACCCGTACGATGAATGTACATATTTAATATGGTTTTCAAGTAAGTGCTTTGCAGTCCACACTACCTAGCTCAGCCGGACATTAACTATCAGTAATTGATTTTCGTTCATTGGTCCTTCATGTAGGGTATAAAACCAGGTGTTCCCACCAAGGTCAAAGACGATAAGCTCTTTTAAAGAAGACTGTCTACCTCCCGTAGCTGAAATACCTACTGCAGATGAGCTCCTGAAAAACTCTTTCCTCCAGAAGGATGGTATGGTTCTCTAACAACACAATTATGCAGTTCATTCCTCTGGAATTTCCTATATCTTGACTCCCTTCCTCCATCTACTTTTATTAGTGTCAATCAGTAAATAGTAACCGAGAGTGTAAGTTTGCTGGTGATGTCAACTTGGTGCAAAAGTGGTATTTTGGATTTTCTTTACATTGCAGACTTTTAATAAACACAATGATTCTTGATGTTCTCTCACATCTGAAGTATTTTGATATCTTATTATTCTTAAAATAGGAATTTCCCTAAAACTGTACATATGTTAGCATTAAGTTAATATTTGAATCTTTAGGTGTACAAATTGAACCCCTGCCCTCTAAGGTGGGCAATAGTAATCGGCTAAAGAATGTGTAAACTATAGTAAGACTCACTGATTTAAAAAGTCGTTGGCATGAAATCAATATAATAAATTTTCCGTACCCAGAAATAAAAATGTTTGTTCATTGTGAGGACTCTCGGAATTGTGCTGATTGGGCGCCTGTGTGGAAGCACCGATTGAAGTTTGCACAAACCCGACGAAGTACACTTAGCCTTGGGCGGCTTGCGCTGGCTGATTTGGTTAGTGCTATCTACTAGGCTCTGATATGTGTTGGTGATATGATGTAATCGGATCACTCTTCTCTTTGAAGACAAAAAGCAATCAGTAGAACATATTTTCCCATCACTTTTAGTTTTACTAACCATGCATTCAACTACTTATGCAGTTTCTGTTGCATGTGACGTGAATGACTGAATTTCAGTGTTTGTTTGGTGAGATTGCATTCACCAGAGAAGGTATGTTCAATTTTGGTTGATTGATCGCAACTAAGTTCTTTTTAGTAATTCTTAAGAGATAATTCTCAACCTCTATTGCTTACAGACACTTTTCCTTTGCATCTTTTTGTCATTTTTGTAGGCATATAAACATCAATCTTAGAAAGTGGTCAGGGAACTAAAAAAGGATGCAAGTACAGAACTTAAAGATCTGATGATGCTACTTAAGAACTTAATCATGCCACTTTTTGTCCATGCAAACAAATACAGATAAGAAATCATAAATGATTATCAGCGCATCGATGATATATAGGAGCTCTATTACTATGTAATTGGCATTGCTTTTCAAACACGCAAAAAGAAACGAAATGCTGAGATATTTATAGTTGTTTTTTCCGCTCAGTATTACACTACATAAAGAAACCTGAGAAGAATTTTATTTGACATACATATGTCATTTCGAAAGTACTATTAAATATTATGCTAATTTCTTGAACTAGCAGGAGGCTAATATTTTTCTGACTCAAATACGTCGCCTCCTCAAATGCTAATTTCCCACCATAATTTGTGAGCCACAAAATTTTAGACTTCTTCCCCACGATTATATTTTAAACACATGTATTTAAGCAAAATAAATCCTAGAACAATTTTACACCAAAAGCGCGGCGTGCGCCGCGCCAAATTCACCTAGTAGAGATTGATTATCATTTAGTGAGAGAAAGGGTAGCAAGTAAACAATTGGAGATCAAGTTCATTTCAAGCAAATATCAGATTGCAGATGGCTTCACCAAAGCATTTCCTGTTAGAAAGCTAGATGAGTTTAAACATAATCTAAATCTTTGTAATATAAATTTTATAAGAGTTTAGATTAAGGGAGGCTGTTAAACTACATGTACTAATACGGTATAGGTATGGTGTAGTACACCAACCTATACTGTATACCCTTTGTATTGCCACGGTGGAGGCATTTTCCACCCTATATAAACACGAACCCGAAAACCTAGCGGGCTATCGTTTCCGTCACAATTCTGATACTCTCTCCGTTCACTAATATAAGACACACTGAACCCATTATTTCAATTTTCTTGATTCAAATATATCTATCACTATTGTCTACTGACGCCTTCGACGAAGGCCATCACATTATGGTCTGACGTGCCACCTTTCCCCAGAGCCTCCACGACCACCCGCTTCCACTCCGCCGCCGCGCTCCTCGCGTCCCCACGCATCACCTCCTCCACTCGCCGACTCACCTCCGTCGCGGCGAGCACGCCGTCGGTTCCCACCTCGGCGCGCGTTCCGACGCGCCACTCGTGCTCGACGAGGCACGCATTCATCCGTTGGTCGGACATCTGGGGCACGCACACCATGGGCACGCCGCACGCCACGCTCTCCACCACGGAGTTCCAGCCGCAGTGGGTGACGAAGCAACCCACGGCCGGGTGAGAGAGCACCCGCACCTGGTCGCACCACTCGACCACCATGCCGTTCTTGACCCGCGCGTCCATCGCCGGCTCCTCTGCCTCGGCATCCGCCAGGTCCGCCTTGATGTCCTTCCGGACGATGCAGAGGTACGGCCTGCCACTCTCTTCGAGGCCCAGAAGCAGCTCGTCGAGCTGCTCCTTCACCATCCTTGCCAGGCTCCCAAACGCTACGTACACCACGGAATCGGCCGGCTTGGCGTCCAGCCATTCCATGTACTTGGCGTCGTCCTGCTTGAAAAGGCCAGCCTCGTCGCCGGCAGGCAGCACCGGGCCGATCGGGAGCAGGTTGTACGCTCCCATGGCAGCGAGCGTTCCCGCCTCGAGCTCCTGGCACGTGTTGATCACCACTGTTGCTTGGGGGGTTTCCCTGTCGAGCGTGTCGAACAGGTCGCGGACGGTGACGTAGACGCAGTAGAAGAAGTCCGAGGGGTCGCTGGAATCGGTGAGGAAGGACGGCAGGTCCCGGATGGCCTGCCGCGGGAGGCCCGGGAACGGCACGAGGAACGACGGGTCGTGGCGGTGGTCGGCCACGACGCCGGCATGGCCGTGAAAGTAGTGGTAGTAGGCGGCGAGCACGGCGGCGGGCTGGATCCAGTAGAGCGCGGACGGGACGCCCCTCTCGCGCGCGACGTCGGCGGCCCAGGGGAGGAGCATCGTGTAGACGATGCGGGTCACGGCGCGACCGCGCGCGGCGAGCGCGTCCACGAGCTCCCCGACGCTGCGCGCGCCCGCGGCGTGGAAGGACGCCACGTAGTCGTTGAACGCGGCGGGGTCGGTGCTCCGTACGAACCCGGTTTCGGTGCCGTCCGAGAACGGGAGGAGCTCCAGGCGGCCGTCGTCGTCGTCGTGGCGCGGCTCGGCCGGGAACATGCGGCGGTGGGCGGCCTCGGTGGTGGAGAAGGTGACGAGCGTGTCGGGGGCGGCGGCGATCAGGCGCCTGGCGAGGCGGAGCGCCGGCGCGATGTGGCCCTGGAGCGGGTAGGTGAGCACGAGGAAGTGCGGCCGCGGAGGCATGGCGGCCTTCTTTTCCTGACCCGTGGCTTCGTGTGGCTTTCGATCGACGACGGCAAGGCGGCAAGCAAGTGACTTTTGTGGAGGGGCGAGAGAGTGAAGTTTTGTGCTCGCGAGCCCACCATTGTAGAATGCAAGTGACTTTTGTGGGGTGCGTCTATGCCAGAGAGGTGTGGCACACCTTGCTGCGGCGTTGCAACTTGCACGTCCTAGTTCCACCCGCAGATTCGCGTCTAATCGAGTGGTGGCCAGATGTGCGCCTACAGGTGCCGAGGCAGCATAGGAAGGGATTTGACTCCCTTATCTTGTTGATGGTTTGGACCTTGTGGAAAAAGCGTAATGCTCGAGTTTTTCAACACATTGAGGAGACTCCCGTCATCGTCTGCCGCAAGATTGCCGATGAGATCGAGCTATGGAAGCTCTCGGGCGTTGTCGGGCTGACATCTTTGTGGAGATAGCGCATTAGGATTTGGGCGTTGTTATTTTGGCCGTGTGTTTGTATGCCCTACTTCCTAGCATGGCCATGTAACCGCATCTTTGATGTTGGAAACGTTGTACTCTAGGCTCTGTCCCTTTTCTTCTAATGCATTGGACACGCAAAGCTTTTGCGTGTTCGCAAAAAAAAAGTACAAAACCAACAGAATTCAGAAGTTTACGTTTCCGCTTTGCGTGTTCCCAAAAAAAAAGTACAAAACCATCGGAATTCAGAAGTTTACGTTTCGTCCATTGGTTCGTATAGAGTCCAATTGTCACTGGGCGAAGTGAACACGCGATCAGGCACGGACGGTATGGAGCAGGGACGCGGCCGGTTCAGGTTCTGCTGTCGCCGGCCGGTTTGGACACTGGTGGTGGTGGGCGCTGCTCTTGCCGTCCTCGGACTTCCGTTCAGGTTCCGCTATCTAACTGCGATTATCTCGATCTTGGTGGTTACTAAATATTATACATCCGTACTTATTAGTTATTAATATCTGAACTTATGAAGGAAGAAACACTAGCTAACAGCCGGCCAGCCACATGCGAGTGAAATGAAATGAGGAATGGGTCGGGATAGAACTGAACCACATGTCCCTCCTTTTGTTTTCTTTGGTTGAGGATTTGTTGTAGAGACGAAATTGGTGTAAAACACTTGGAGGAAGAGAACAAACAAATCTCACCCTGTCATTTTGTAGACCTGGTAGAGATATTATTCCACATTCCACATGCTCTTATAGAACATGTTTGGTTGACCGCTGCCTTGATGTTGTAGGCTCTCGTCCAAAATACACCAAACACCTTGTATGGTTTCATCCAATCGTCAGTGATCCGTATTGTCCGGTCACATTTGGCATTCTACTACTCTACACTGGTGATTTGTGATCTGGCTTTCTTTATAGCGTACAATTTCTTCATGGCCAACGAGGAAGAGAATGCGTCATCAGGAAAAGACAATCTGATGGTCCAATGCAAAATTTGGAAGTTAAAATCAAACAAAATTTTGCAAACAAAAGTCTCCCAATTCCAGGAGTACAAACCTAGCCTTAAACATGTAATCAGTCAATCCTGACGTCATCACTCACCTGTTCATGTCCAGATTAGCAGTTGAGCTGAGCTGCTAACAACCCACTTCTCCAAAGTACTCCATCCAGATTAACAGTAATATTCATCGGCCCAGCGCTTCGCCATCTCGCTCTCAGTGTCACTCACGTCGCTATGCGAGCTCTGCTCTCTCGCATCCCGATCTCCACCGCCTCCTTCTTCTCCTCCTCCTCCTCCCAAACCCTAGCCTCGACCGCCAGCTTCGCCCCGCCCCGCCTGGTCCGCCGATTCGCCGCCATGACCGCCGCCGCCGCGGAGGAGTTCGTGAAGGGCCGCGTCTTCCCCAACGGCGTCGCCGTCATCACCCTCGACCGCCCCAAGGCCCTCAACGCCATGAATCTCGGTGCGGATCGCTCTCCTACCTGCCTGGTTGGGTGTGCCTTGTGGTGTAATTTGAGTAGGAATACCTCGATTTATTTTCGTGGGATCCCAAACACAGTAGTTTGGAAGATTGCGGAGGGTTGGTTAGGTGAAGCCCGTGCTGTGTGTTTGGTGATGTTTCCGAAATTCTAGTGGATAGCTAGTGTAGTTGTACTATTTTGTCCGATTTATACATCCGAACTAGTGACTAGACAGCATCTGAAATAAATTTGCTGCTAAATAGCAAGGACTTGAGTGAAATTTGAGATCAGGGTGGTACATTGCACGTTTCACCACCTACATTTAAATGAGTTTACACACACACAAAAAAAAACAAATGTTGCCATTCTTTCATATGACACCACGTCAATGTTTTGGCGATCATGTGAACCCATTGATCTGGCTGCCCATTCCAACCTGACCTTCTGATATCATGGGCCCACATGCAGATGTCGGGCATTCTTGCGGCACGGCAATCGTGTCGGAGTTGATTGTGAAGATACATGCTTGGTCGAATCGGGGAGTGTCCCTCTGTTTGCCACTTGTGCATCTCTTCCTACCCGTGTGAACATATGATGCCCATTTTTTTAGATGAAACATGGCAACTCACTCCTTTTGAGGTGGTGTGAAGCAATTTACTTCTCCCTCTGTTACAAAATAGATGGCGTCCTTTAGCTTTGACTATTTATATATATAAAAGATTATTAAGATTGGCCAAGTAAGAAATTACGTTCAAAGTTGTACCTTGGAAAATATGTCCATGTCTAAAACGTTCTGTATTTCGGAACGTAGGTAGTACAAAATATATGTCAAATTTTTCAACTAGTTTCACTTGTGAATTATATAAACAGATTGAATATACACTAATAAGGTTTGCAGGAGATATAGTTTTACTATTGAGCTGAGGTAATCTGGAAGCATATGAGAGAGTGAAAGATCTGGGGAGAACGGTGAACTTCCAAAGGGAGGGTAGTGGCATTTTGGGTAGTTATTGAAAATTGTGTTTGCTAGGTGTAGAAAAAAAACCACTGTTATGCCTGCAGTGGTACCAGAGCCATTTAGATGGCGAAAGCCCGGTTGCACATATTAACAGTGGTAGTCTGGTAGATATGCTGTTTTTCCTCATGTCACACGGTTTCTGTTCTGACTAAGGCATGGATATCATGCATTCATGCGTACGCTAAGCAGAATGTATGTTTATGTGTTAAAATCACGTCATACAACAAAGGCTCTAGTTATATTCTCTAGATATATATTGCTATGTATTCATCACTCACAAAGAAATCACTTTGCATTTTCATATGAGTAGATAAAAATCATTTCAAACTAACGTCCTTAGGTTTCTCAACCAGTCCTTTTTTTTATCATTAAGTAAACCTTATCTTTACACGAACTGATTTGCAAAAACTGAGCAGAGTGACACTAACTCTCCTACCCCTGTATAAGAAAATTTGACATGTTACGAAGGGAAGAATAGACTGAAAGCAGATTAACTTATTCTTGCTTGTACAATAATGGGTACATTGATCCCTTTTTATGGGGATGGCTTATATTAACTAGTCTTGTCTAAAGGAAACTAATGCTAACAAACCGTAATGTAAAGGGAACAGAGAAAGGCTGCCTTGTTCAGCACTTAATGGCCTACTCCACCCTGTCCAGGGTCAAGATTTGAGATTTAAAGGTTATGGGGAGACATGATGTGGTAGCTGGTACACATGCATAGCATGTACACATACATATTAATTGTCCACAATATAAATTCTGATTGTCTATGTCCATAGATTTTGTCCACTCACACTGACCCCATAGATTGTTTTTCTGATACCTTGTTGAGTTCCACTCACATATTCATTACCTCAAATGGTTGCAGAAATGGACCTGAAATACAAGGAATTTCTTGATGATTGGGAAACTAATCCAAATGTGAAGTGCATTCTTGTGGAAGGCAGTTCTTCACGTGCCTTCTCAGCTGGTATTTTTCTCTCTCCATTTTGTCCCTCTTTTTTGTGGTGAATAAGCTATGTATTTGAAGTTTGAACATGCTGTATTGCCTTTTTTGTCCGGAGCATTGGAGATGTTTTCAAATAAGATTCATGGCCAATGCAGGGATGGATATTAAAGGTGTTGCAGCGGAAATTCAAAAGGACAAGAGCACATCACTTGTGCAAAAGGTTTTTATTTTGATCTTTTTTATTATCCAACTTTATATTTAAACTGATGGTTCTTCTCTTTTTTGTAAAAAAAAATATATGAGGTATTGGTATATGTTGTTGTCTATAGTGTTGCCCAAACTTGCACAAGAAAGTAACTACTGCTTAGTGTAAACTGCAGGTGGGGATGTGAAGAGACTTGCTAATGATTGCACAATGCCAGAGATAATAGAGGTCTAGTAATAAGAACTTGTTTGTATCTGAGAAATAAATTGTACCGTTACAAAATATAGTTGAAACTGTATTCCAATCTGAAGGGAGAATTCAACATAGTTAGAATTTTCGAATTCACAGCCAACTTCAAAAAGTAACGCAATATTCAAATAATTCTGCAACATTCGGAATTATAATTCAAGACTTCACTTCTTATGTTAAGATTTACCTTAACCGTTAATTCAGCCATATAACAAAACATACGCATTCAAGGTCCCATTGAAATGGGAGAATCAATATAAATTTGAAGAACAATGCCAAACAAAATATTAACTCCAACATTTACTCAATTGCTGATTTCTGAAAAAACTTGACAGTCATAGGGGTGTTTGTTTTTGGATTCCCATCGCGTAGTAACTAAAAAACTGAGCCAATTGCCATTTTATTTGTTGATTATCATAACATGAAAAGCGAAAAGACAACCGGCTACATGCATTCTATTGGTTGATTCTGATTACATGGAAAGTGAAAGAAGATAACGAGCTGTAGTTTTATCAGACTGATATTCCATTTACTTATGTTTTCACTTTGACGTTGTGGAATATTGGAATGTGCACATATATTTTAAAAATGGTTCAGTTATATCACCATAAGTGATAAGTCACTATCTATTGTTGTAACACTCTGCTTCTTTAACCCACTTACCATTTAAGATTACATTATCTATATCAATATTAACATGGCTGAGCATCTATAAGCACAATACATCTATGTACTTACAGTACTAATATTTTGTAAATTCTTAGCTTGTTTGGAACAACCTTAACTGCTACTCCCTCCGTTCCAATTTAATTGACTTGCTATGCACCACATGTGGATGTATCTATACAGTACATTGCTGAGAAGAACCCTCTCGATCGTATTTTGAATAACTAATGTTTAATTGACACAAATGTGCTAGTCTTACTAGTACCTAGTTTGTGCTCCTCGATTTGTTCCTTTTTTTTGTCATTGGTGAATGAAAATATTGTTCAGTGCTAAGATTTTTATGCCAAAAATGTTTAATAGACATAATTGTGCATGTCTACACTCTTACTAGTATCTTAGCTTGTCGTCCTTGCTGTGGATGAAAATATCATATTTTGTTATGTTGTCCTTTGTCCAGTATATTGTTATCATATGCATCACCACGAAGCACACTATTCCTTTTCAGGTCTTCACTGCCGAGTACTCTTTAATTTGTAAGATACATGAGTATGCGAAACCTTATATATGCTTGATGGATGGAGTGACCATGGGGTTTGGAATTGGATTGTCTGGACATGGCCGCTACCGCGTTATTACCGAGGCAATTGTTTGCAACTCCATTTTCTCTCTTCATTTTAATGAGTTCTGCTTCCAACTTTCGCTTTATGAAGACTGATCATTTTTGTCCAATGTGCTACTATTACAGAGAACACTCTTGGCCATGCCAGAAAATGCTATAGGCTTGTTCCCAGATGTTGGCTTTGCTTACATTGGTGCAAAAGCGCCAGGAGGGGGTGCAGTTGGTATGCTTCTGTGTCCCCCTCCCTCTTGTTGTAGTAATTCATAGGTGGTTTCTTCTGCTACTAATTTATTTAAAATCATCATGCTTTTCTAACCTTCTGAGTTCCATAGAAGTCAGAGCTATACCCTCCGTCCCTACATCATGCACTCCTATGTATCTTGATGTTCCAACCTCTTTGTGTTTTGCTGTTATCTCCATTTTTGCTACTCCCTCTGATCTGGTTTAAATGTCGCCGGAAAAGAGCTGATTATGTACAACTTAATAGTACTACTCGTGACACTTTTTTGAGATCAGAGGGAGTATCTATCTTGTCTCCATTTCTGCTGTGGGTGTGTTTTCAGATGACCATCTTTAGTGGAGCATAATCAAGTGAATGCTTATTGAAAATTCTCTGTTTTCTGTATTGTGGAAGAAGTTTGACAGTACTAAATTCCCAGTCTTGGAAGCTACGCATCATTGTTCAGTTATGGTGTATGTGCAGCATGATCTTTGCTTATGCCCTTTCATCTCCAGTTGATCTTTCCATTAATACTATGACATTGTTGTGGCTTTCTCTGTCCCCAAAATGGGTAAAATGTGTTCAAATCATATATTTTTGCTTCTTTACTTTCCTTTTCAGTAACCATATATTCTTTCAGGTGCTTACCTCGGGATGACAGGAAAAAGGATATCTTCACCTGCTGATGCTCTGTTTATAGGTCTTGGAACCCATTATGTACCTTCTGGGGACTTGGGCTCACTTAAGGAATCCCTCTTGAGTGCTAACTTGTAAGTCTCTAACTTGGTGAAAACATACTAAACACATTAATATACAATTTACTAACTATTTTCTATAGTTATCTGTTTATGTATTCATATATTTAGTTTCACGACACAATAAATGCTTGGAATATTACTTTACTATCTTGGTGGTATCTTGATATTGTAGTTATCTTTATCTGGCAGCACCACTGATCCTCACAAAGATGTTGAGTCACTCCTGACTGGGTACAAGAAGGAACCTGAGTCAGCGCCCCAGTTAGAAAAGCTTTTACCAAATATCATTTCTTCTTTTGGTCCTGATAAATCAGCTGCTGAATCTGTCAAAGAGCTAAAGAAGTTTAGTCAAAGTGGTGATGCCGAAGGTAATGCTTTTTAAGTGTCTTTTTTCAAGGCACAAAGACTACCCATATACAGTATAATAAAACAGTGTCAACTGCATTTTTGTTTGAAAATGTGCTGTGCTATATAATAATTTAACCCAGCGTAGCACTGATATGTATATGTAATTATTCTTTTCCTTTGTTGGCTGCAGTGGCAGAATGGGCCAACGATGCTTTAGCAGGACTAAAGAAAGGTGCTCCATTTTCTCTTTGTTTAACACAGAAGCATTTCTCTCGAGTTGCATCATCGTATGGGAATAATGAAAACCATCTATCTAAGGTAGTCTCTAGTCTCCTGTATCATTGATTTCTGTTAGCCATTCCTGTATTTTTGCTAATTCTGGTGCTTGGTGCATTCAGCTGGCTGGTGTTATGAAGTTGGAATATCGCATTGCCTTGAGATCATCGGTTCGAGATGATTTTATTGAAGGTGTACGTGCTGTCTTAGTTGACAAGGACCAGGCAAGTTATCCATGTGGTTTTATTTTGAATCTTCGATTTCTTAAATGGTTAGGTCCACCAGACCAGACTCATACAGTTAAATGTGTATGGTACATGTGTTAGTTGTTACTCCCTCCATCCCATAATACAAGATGTTTTGGCAAGCTGTTTTAGCTTGCCAAAACATCATATATTGTGGGACCGAGGAAATAAGCTCATGACCAATAAAACCAAAAGTCTGAACTGATGGAAAGAAGCTAAGCAATCACATAAATTGTAACACCCCACTCAAGTGTGACTCGATGAGGTCTACACATGAATAGAATCTCACGTATGACTCGATACGGCCTATGCGTGGACAGAAAGAGAGCAAGAGCATATTTTATTATATTGCGAAAGCCGAGACTTGAACGAAAGACCTCTGCTCTGATATCATGTTAAGTTTCATGCACCAACTACTAGAACCAGAATTCCGAACTAATGGAAAGAAGGTGGGCAACTGTAACATTAGTCACCATTTTTTCCATAGTCCTCCATCTACTGATCTTTTCTCTAAGCCTATAGGAGGTCCAACCAGTTGGAACATTTTCCTTTCTACTACCACTGTTCGGACCATAAGTGCTACAAAAGCCAGAACCGTACATATAGTTGCATTCTGCAGCGCGGTCCATTGGTAAGGTTCTATTTTGTGGAGAAGAAGTTGATTGTTTTCGAGTGCTTAAGTTCAGACAAGTCATAAGCATAACCCTGCCAGATGGGTTGTATTGGCATTATTAAGCTTAAATGTATGCTTTTCTCTGCGTGCCAGCTTATCAACATACATGAGGAATAGCTAGCTAAGGGGTTTGGGCTTGTAAGGCTGGGAGCTACTTCCCCTGACTTTGATACAGCTGTCAATTGTGCAGAAGCATGGTTTTGGCAAGCTGTCCTGAATCCTGAGAATCAGTTGCGTGAAGAATTTGCCACCTGTAGAAATTTGCCCTTTCATAGTCTGGCTTTTTGTAGGCTAAAGAATGAATTTTCTGAAATGCCCTTGGTCTTGTATACTATGATGATTTGTATTAAAGATAACACATATTTAAGAAATTGGAATAACAAAAATCTGAACACTGCCACATTTGTAGTTTAGCTCCTTTAGCAGAAGTCTACAAGAGGAGATATCTATCAAGGAGAAATAACTCACAGTTATATTCAACATTCAAGATGAAAATGTCCATACATATACGATCACTAAGTAACCGTAGCAAATATGCCATCAAGAAATTATATAACCAACCCATGCAAACTCCATCTAAACCAGGGGGCAGTGAAATACACAAACTCACATCTAAATCACGGGAGAAAAGAAAACGAACCTATCAGCACGGTGGTTTCAGCAGCCAGAGGGACTATGAGGGCGGAGAGAGGCAGCACCGACTCAAGGGAGACGATGTCGTAGTTGAGGGAAGCATGAGGTGTAAGTGGCACCGCTTTCTTTGGAGGCAATGCTGTATTTGGGGAAGTAGAGGGGTCAGGGAGGAGAAAAGATGCTGCGCTGTGGGATTGCTTCACCTTATACTGGTAGCAAACATTGGTAAATACCATGAGCATCCAGTATCAGTATCCCTGGCAAAATCTCGCAGAAGCAAAGATGAGCCAGGGTGTCTTCTGTCATAACCTAGGTGAGTAACTAGCATGTACTGACAAGTGGCTTTTGGCATGGAGAATCCAAGCAAAAGCTGCCAAACGGTGCCTTAAGCTTCTGTTACTTGGAATGTTGCCTTTTTTTTAGAAATGGGAGCATAGCCCCAGTCTCTGCATCAGTGATTCACACGCCTTTTTATTGCAAAGTTTCTATTTAGAGTATTACAAAACATAGCAAACATCCAAAGTGACTACAAGCCAGCCACTGATAAAAAAAAGTAAACTAAAGTAGCCATGAACTAAGGAGCGCAGATTCTTCGTCATGCTGCCACCCATCTCGGCTGAGAATAGCCCGCACAACTGCCATTAGCTGGGTGCAGCCGGACTCCATCAAAGATCGCTGGTCTAGCGGCAAGAGGAAGGACCACATAGTGATCCTGTATGTAGCTCTGTGACAACCTGTAAAAAGTGAACATTTTCGACCTTGTTAAAAACCACATCGTTTCGACAATTCCAAATAGCCCAAATAAAAGCACAAACGCCAATGCGTATACGCCTTTTAGTTTTCTTATCTAATCCTGCAAGCCAAGAGCCAAACATATCAGCTATGCTTGTTGAGGTGGGATATTATATGTGAAATGGAGCAATCTCCAAATTTTGCGAGCAAAAATACAAGATAGAAACAAATATTCTATCGTTTCATCCTTGTGACAAAAGACACATGTCTTGCAACCATTCCAATTTCTCTTAATTAAATTGTCCTTAGTGAGAATCACTTTCCTGTTAACAAACCACATAAAAATTCTGATTTTTAGTGGTACTTTCAATTTCCATAAGTACTTTCGGAGAAAAGGTGTATGCCCATTACTTGGAATGTTGCCTAGATATATTCGAGCCTAAGGGCAGTTTTTCTGCTGTTGTTTACAAGTCTCATTAATCTTATCTGTCCTGGACGGTGCCTTGAGCATGTTCACCCTTTTATCTGTCCAAATATAATCTAATTAACTATGTAAATCATTTGTATTAACTACGTTTTTTAATCATTGGGCGTAGAGATAAGCTGTAGACACTATCAGTGGGGTGGCATTTTGAGAAATTAGGGCCCTGGTCTGCTGTGTGCTATGGCCTATGGTAGTCTTTTAAAATACGAAAAGTGCAATGACTGCTCTCTCCACATACAGATTGAAACTTCTTTTAGTCAGATCATGTTGGATACCTTGTACTCTTGTTCAAGCTTTGCAAAAATTTAAGGTTTATTGAATTGTTAATTAGAAACAGTAAAATGTTAGATCCTGGTATCATCTTTGTCTTGCAAAGATGACGTGGTAGTGGTCCATTGAACTTAAAGGAATCAGTAGCATGCCACTAATCTTTTCGTTGAATTTTATTGTCACTTTGCAGAATCCAAAATGGGATCCACCAACTCTGGAAGACGTAAACATGGATGAGGTCGAATCAATTTTCGAACCATTAGCTGCCGATGCTGAGTTGAATGTATGATTTTCTGTAGCAACCCAGAACGCTATTGCTACCCGAACATCCTTTTTCCTTTCGATGATGTAACAGGAAATTAAAAACATAAATACGCTGTCCATTGGGCCAATAATAAATGCTTAAAATGCCTCACCTGAAACAAGAGTGTCACCATTTGAGCTGAAGCATGAATAAGCTGGACTGAATTTACTTTTGATGTCGAGGAACGTTGGAATTTACTTCTGCTTCATTTCCATGAAATGGAACAGCGCTGCGGCTGCGGCAATGAAACTCACTGATTTCATCGGACTGAACAACAAAAGGTTCGGCCAGCAGATTCTGACACGTGTATGTATCAAGTACAACTGACTTATCAAACTTAATTAAAACTGTTGCCGAAAGCTTGGACATGCAAGACTAGAACAGATAAGACCTGTCGGTCTGCCCTGGGTGCTCGAAGCGGCATGACGACATACGTGTCCTTAATTTCATTTCCAGCTCTTTATTAGCGAGTTTTGGTAAACAAACGTATCCCACCACCATCCTTCCGACTTCCGAGTCTCGTTATTATGTTGCTACCTAGATGGTGGTCAGCTTCATGAACTTTGCTTGGTGGATGGCTAACTTGCTGGTGCCTGGATAGGATATTTCTTACGTACAATCGTCGTGCTGCTGCTGCCACTGTGTGTCCACTCGGGCGATAGAGATAAGGCCGACACTAGAACTCTACGAAATGAATTGATGAATATGTGGGGTTTTGGCAGGGACGAAAATCACACAAGCTTCCGTTTTAGCTCGACCACACCACGCCCCTCAATCCAGCAATCCTGATAAGGTCGGCTCCGGCGACCCGACGCGGCAGCACGACCACGACGCGCGCCAACTTGCTGCGCCGCTGCGCTACTGCTAACGAGCGCCAGGACAGCGACGCCCTCGCGTCGGCGCTCTCCATCTCGACAGATACATACACCTTCCGTCCGTCACCGAGCGGACGACGGCGACCGGCTCTATAATTCGACCGGCTACCGGGATAAGGCTGACGGCGCCGCGGCAACTGACTCTGACGTTTCTCTTTAGAGCGAGCTGACGGTGACGCCGGAGGAAGCAAGCGCAGCATCATGGCGTGGGTCCCCGGCGAGGAGATAGGATTGCGGATTGCTACGGCCAGCGGCGAACGGAGCGATTCCCGTCCGTCCACCGTGTTACCGCTATCGACTCCGACAGGATGGCCCGTTCCGTCCCCCCTGTGCGCTGCCCGTTGTTTTCTCTGTAATTGCCTCCGAATCTATGATGGCTCCACCTGTGGTGTACCGTGCATTGGCGGACCTACAGGGTATGCCGGGTGGGCCATGGCATACCCTGCGGCCCAGCCCACTTACCTACTACTACTAGTTAGCCTGGCACACGAATTAGCTATCGATCAAGATGGGCTCAAAAAAAAAAAAAAAGCTATCGATCAAGACTAAAAAAAACTATCGACCCGCACCCGCACACACCGCACGTATCGATTGATCGCCTCCAGGCTCCATCGATCGTCCAGGCTCCAGTTCCATCGATCGCCGGCCGCCACTCTTGCTGAAAAGGAACCCGCACGTCGAACCAGCAGTTAGCGCGAGGTCCTGCGAACTCTCCTCCAGGCTATCGATCGCCGGCCGCCGGCCCCGGACCGCTACGCCGCCAAGGTAGCCGTCCGTCCGCCGAAGTCTAGTACAGGAGATCTATACTACATGTTTGACGATCTAGTTTAGTTGTAGCTGATTTGGGAATACGTGATTGATTTGTTAACTGAACTACTTTGCGTGATGTATGAAAGGCCAAATATTATACTCAGCTTGTTGTTTTCCCCAAAAATTTCAGTTATGAAGAGAAGCAGCGACATTGCATCTCTTTTTCAGAAATAAGACGGGTGATATTTTCTTGAGGAAGATGATATTATCGATACATGTCTTTAAGAAAGCATAGGCCAGACAAGCAAATATTGTAAGTTTCCTCTATACCTATTTCAGACTTTAGTATGGGGTTTTGAACTATTTATGTGGTAATTTTTGTAACTTTCGTACTTAATCTTTCTGTTACATATTTGCTTTTATACCATATTAAAATGCAAAAGTTAATTATTTATTAAATTGGAAAATAGGTTTTATCAAAATGATATAAAAAGTTGGTGCGGCATACCCAACGGAAAAATCCTAGGTCCGCCACTGGTACCGTGTACATCCGGTCTTTCGATTTGGTATAAAGGTGCAAAGTATTATTCGGAAACTAAGCAAGTGCACGATATTTTTACGGTTTTGCTAGCTGAGAATTAGCTTAGAACTCAGTCAAATTTCTAGCCGTATAATCTTGCGCTAAGATTCTTTTTTTAGGGGTATTCGTATTGTTTTGTTGCCTTCGTCTTATCGCGCGAAATCTAGGCGCGCAGGCCAGCAAGCAGCTATCAGCACGAAAGGAAATCGATCGATCCAGACTTGCATGATGGGGCTTGTGGGGCTTTTTTGATTTTCTTCTATGTCTACAGATTTGGGTCACATGCACGTGTGTGTTTTTTCCCTTCGTTTCCATGATTTTCTTTTGCAGGGAGAGCAGGGTACTCTTGCTTTTTTTATTGTATTTTCTTGTACTTATTTTTTTCTCATAATATTTTTATTTCACTATTCCAAAAATTAGTTTCGCTTAATCAACTGTACAACCGTCAGATCTTGTGCGGAGATTCATGCGAATTTTGTTATTTTTTCTTTTAGGTTATTTTGCACAGGCTACTAACAATAAAATGAAAGATTGGTGAAAACAACTCCTATTCGCTAGAATCAAACTTGCGACTTCCAGTGGTCCTCATGAATATTAGGAACCGACGTACTTTGGTTTGTATTTTCCTTTTTTTTGTTCTTATTTCTTCATGATACAACAAATATGATGGGTTTATTTTCATATTTGTCGGTTTTGTTTTGCCTTGACATTTTTTGTTATTTTAATATATTTTTTATAAATACTTATTTTTAGCCTACTAAAGCCATAAAAAGAGTGGTGTCGATGTAGAAGGCGACCGATTGGTGTTGTTGAGGACTCCTGTCGATTGTCGAGGTGATCCGACGAGTCTTATCGAACTCCGGCGAGGCTTGTCTGGACTGGTGAGGCTTGTCTAGATTCTGCGATGCTCTTCTAGATTCGACGATACTTGTCGAGGGTCGGTGTAACTTGTCGAGGGATGGGGGCGACTAGTGAGTGTTGCAGCAGTATGGTCATAGAGAAGTTGGCATGATCATGGTGTTCGACAATGAACAACGGCCCCTGCAAGTTACCCTCGGGATATCGGCCACCCAACTTGATCTGGGGGCCGTCCCGACGAGGCGAGAGGTAATCTTTTCTTTGCAATTATGTTGTTTTGCCGTTGAAGAGAGCAAGGAACTGTAGGTTTGTTTTTATTTGTTTTTGCTGATTCTCAAAAAAAAATGATTTGCTTTGTATTTCATTATAGTTTTTATTGTTTATTTTCCTCTTCCCCTTCTAATTTGTCTCTATATAATTATTTGTGTGTGTCAAGGGGTGCACAGATTTGTTTCTTTGAGACTTAAGTGTTCTTAAATATTGTTCATTCATATTTTTTAAATCTATTTTTCTTAATTAGTTTTTTGTGTTACTAATTCCTAGTCGTATGAGAATTAGTTAAAGTTCAATCAACTTTTTAGCCGTTGGATCTATGCCACCAAGATTCGTGTGAGCAATTGTTTGTTAGTGGCTTGTGTTCTTCTTTTCTTGTTCCATTTGCAACTGCACTTGTAACTGAGTTTTTTTCGAAAAGATGCCCCCTAGTTGCAACACAGATTTGTTTTCCTTTTTTTTGCCCTTGTTGTAACTGCACTTGCAACTTGCAACTGTGATTTTTTTTGGTTTAAAAAACCAGTTGCAACTACACTTGCAACTAAGATTTTTCTCGGGGATTCCCCTAGTTGCAAATGCACGTGCAACTGATTTTTCTTTTCTTTTTTTGTCCCCAGTTGCAACTACACTTGCAACTGAGATTTTATTTATGTTTATTTCCTAGTTGCAACTGTACTTGCAATTGAGATTTTCTTGAGAGATGTCCCAGTTGCAATTACACTTGCAACTGAGATTTTGTTATTTTTGTTCCAGTTGCAACTACACTTGCAAGTGAGATTTTTCTCGGGATACCCCTAGTTGCAACTGGACGTGCAACTGAGATTTTTTTTTTTTTTTTTGCCCCCAGTTGCAACTACACTTGTAACTGAATTTTTTTCTATTTTTGTTCCCCAGTTGCAACTGTACTTGTAACAACTTAGCTTTTCTCGAGAGACATTCTAGATGCAGCTGCACTTGCAACTGAGATTTTCTGAAGTATGCCCTAGTTGTAATTACACGTGCAACTGAGATATTTTATTTTTTTACTTCTTTTCTTTTTATGTTATATATTTTTGTATTATTTTGAAAAAAAAACGTACAAATAATATTTTATACTGTAGAAGAGGTGAATATTTTTTCATCTCGAGACTAATATTTTTTGAATTTGTGTCAAAATATTTTTGAACTTGTCAACAAGTTTTCATAAGCGTGTGAATTTTTTATCTCATGAAACTATTTTTGAATTGGCAAAGATATATTTTTAACTAGCGAACACTTCTTTTTACCAGCGAACATATTTTTAATTTGCGATAAAATATCAACATCGACTACTTTTTTTGAACTAGCATACAATTTTTGAATTCACGATTTTTTTTGAAATATCTGATTTTTTCAAATCATGTAAATATTGTTTCTTACCTTTTAAAAATAAATTTAGAGAGAAATAACTTACAATGTTCAAAATAATGGTTCACGGGTTGAAAATAATGTTCATTTATAGTAGACATTTATTCTTCGTATGATTTTAGAAACAAAAAATCAATGGAAAACTTGAAAGGTAAAAAATGAAATAGGAGAATGAAAAGAAAAACGTTCATTTGTATAAATACAAAAACACATGTTATATAAATTTAAATATATGAGATTTATAAGAATAATAAAAAACATTATAGTTGTGTTAAATTTTTTGCACCAAATATACGCGATTTTGCTAATTCTCAGCTAGCTTAGAGCTTAGTCAACTCGCAGCCATCAGATCTCGTGCTAAGATCTGTGATTTTGTTTTTTATGTTTTCTTTTTCGTTGTTTAGCACGGCCTGCTAGCAAATTTGACTCGGCCCTGCAAAATAAAATTGATGTGACACAAAAACAGTAGCTTTCGTTGAGTTTCGAACTCATAAGCTCGACATTTCACACATCCATACTTAACCACCAGACCAACTCACCTACTTGTGCCATTAATTGCCATGATTATTTATATCATAAACTCACACTTTTATCTATTTTCCCATATTTTCTACATAGAACACTTTGTATCTGTTTTCTTTTTTTTGTCCTCATATTGTGTTAACTTTTTACTTACCTTGAACTCCTTTTGACCTATTTTTTTTTAAATACCTTATTTTCAATCCACTAAAATCATTTGTAGATATCGTTCATAAAAAAAGAATTCTAAATAATTTCTTATGAGTTCATTATTTTATATTTTCTTGCGTTTTACTCGTTCCTCGATCAACTAGTTTAAGCTAGACTCCGGTCGACTCCGTAATGGTTGGAACTGAAATTTTTATTAAGCAAGTCAGGTTGCAATTGAGATTTTTTTCCCAGTTGCAAGTCGGGTTGCAACTGAGATTTTTTTCCAATTACAAGTCATGTTGCAACTAAGATTTCTTTTTTCCAGTTGCAAGTCGGGTTGCAACTGAGATTTTTTTTCCAGTTGCAAGTCGGGTTGCAACTGAGATTTTTTTCCTGTTGGAAGTCCAACTGAGATTTTTTTTCTGGTTGCAAGTCAGGTTGAAACTGGGTTTTTTTTTCCAGTTGCAAGTCGGGTTGTAACTGAGATTTTTTTCCATTTGTAAGTCGAGTTGTAATTGAGCATTTTACAGTTGCAAGTCTGGTTGCAACTATATTTTTTTCGGTTGCAAGTCCAACTGAGATTTTTTTGAGTTGCAAATCGGGTTGTAAGTGACAATTTTTTTCCATTTGCAAGTCGGGTTGTAAGTGAGCCTTTTACAGTTGCTAAGTCTGGTTGCAACCGAGATTTTGTTTTCCAGTTACAAGTCTGGTTATAACTGAGATTTTTCTTGTTGCAAGTTGGATTACACATGAGATTTTCCAGTTGCAAGTCGGGTTGCAACTGAGATTTTTTCGAGTTACAAGTAGGGTTGCAAATGAGAAAAATGTGATTGGATGTTGGATTTGCATCGTGATCTCAGTTTTTAACTGAATGGAAATGAAATAAAAAACTCCTTTGAGACACATATATAACTGGATAATCTCAGTTCCTATTATTTTCCACTCACTAGCTTTTTCTAAAGTTTGTCTCTCATTTCCTAGTGTTTTTTGTTGGCTTGTGTTAAGAAAGCGACGAAGGAAAACCACCATATTGTATGGTACGCCGCGCTTCCGAGAGGTGACGAGGGGTGCGATGATGACCGAGGGCGTTTGTTGACGTAATCGTGGGGCTCAATGACAGGCGGCGACCAGTGACGATGCGGCCGATTATTGTGGTTGGAGACCACTGTCGAGTGTCAAGGTGATCTGGCGAGGCTTATCGAGCTCTGGTGAGGCTTGTATGGGCTACTGATGCTTGTCGGGAATCGGCAATGCTTGTCAAAAGTTGGCGATGCTTTGTCAAGAGTCAGCGACTTTTCGAGGGTCGGGAAAGGCTGGCGAGGATCCAGGACACCCCGATGAGGTCCCGGATGGGCAACGTCACGCTTCCGAGAGCCGGCGAGGTGCGCAGCAGGGTAGTCGTAGAGAACTTGGCATCATGGGGAGGGTTTGGCAATAAACGACGTCCCCTGGCGAGAACCCGTCGGGATACCCACCCGACTTGAGCTGGACACCATCCCGGCGAGGCGAGAGGTGGTCTTCGACCGTCGGGTATAAATACATTCGCGTCTCGGTGAGATGGCGGCGTAGTCGACAACGCCGTCGAGCAAAATATCGGTGTGCAGCCGACCGACTGACAAACACGTACCAATACAACTATAGACATGCACGTACACAACTATACAGCTAGCTAGGTATACTAGCAGCACAAGCGAACAAATAAAAAAACAACTAGCGAGTAGACAACGGCAGCGAACAGAAAAAAGAGGAACGAGCAAATTAGCTACCCGTCGAGTTAGTTGGGCCGGCCCATGCTAGGTACGCTTGAGTCAACGATAAGTCTGGACTGTGAAAAATCGCTCTACAAATACGGTGGATGATGTCAGCTACTCCTTCCGTTTTTTAATATAAGATGTTTTAGTTTTTGTCCATGTGCACATGCACATAAATGTATGTAGACACATTTTTATGTGTATATTCACTCATTTTAGTGTGCATATAGACAACATGTGTACCACCTAAAACATCTTATATTAAAAATGGAGGGAGTAACTGAGAATTAGCTTAAATCTCAGCTAGCTGAGCCTTAGACAAACACATATTTTTAACTTCTGAGCTCCCATTGTTCTTCGTTTTGATAGCTGGTTAGCTACTAGTTGCACTTGTGTAACAAAACATAAACAAGCTACTACCATCGGTATAGAACTGGGAGTATTTCATATTTTTTGAGATGGGAGTATTTCACCTTACCTGTATATATATTTTTATTTCGAAACGGAGGTGAAACCTTTTCCCCGTCTCATTAATTAACGCAAAGTTACAACCACGAAAACTACTCTTGCGCCATAAAAGGCACAGTCCTCTTCCTTAATTTAACCAAAAACACGGGTGGACATGGTTTAAATATTGCGAAAGACCCGCACATTTCTCTCTTCCAAATTTAAACATGAAAAGAGATGCAAAGGGCTACAAATTATCGAACCGCCGGTGGAGATGCTCTAACTTCACCGTTGGAGGAGTATATGATAAGAATGATAGCTCTTGTGGGGGTCGAAGAGTGGATAAACAGATAATCAGCTTGGATTGAATCTACCAATTCGACTAAATTCGATTTTCAGGCCAGTGTATTTAATACTTATTTTTTCTGGAGTAGATATAATTAACAGTGTAGAATAGTAACTCCACACGCGACTGAACAGTACAGCTTCCGACACGCGGCGTGGGCCTGCGGCTCTCTTGATGACGACGGCCGGACCTGCAAACCGAGCAGCTTCCGAATTCCGACACCTATGGCGAGAACCGAGTCGTTGTACGAGTAGAGTACTTCCCTAACTCCAAAGAGGACACCTCACATCCACTTCGTTAACTCCACCCTCCACGTGGGCTCCCCATCTGCATCGGACGCGTGGCGACTGGCCGTTGCCGGGACGGCTACGAGCATACTGTTCACAGGTTCCGAGCTCCATGCTCCCCTCCCCAGCTCCTACAATCAGGTGGCAAGTGCAGGCTAAACGAGAGTTCTCCCTCTCCTCTAGCCTGTTGAGAGTCGACCTCCGTGTCCAGCTGCCGCCCCGCTCCTTCTTGCTCTCCGACGGCACTGCCGGCCGGCGAGGAGATGGATCCGGTGGTTGGCCTTCCCTGTATATAGTTGGAGTAGGTTTTGGGTTAGGTTTTGCCCTTGTGGCGTCTGGCTATATGCCGGTTTGGAGCTCGCCGCGGACACTTCCGAGCGGCGTTTGGTGGCTTGCGGTGAGGTGACCTCCGGCGGTGGCGGCTTGGTGCCGCGGGAAGCTGGAGAGAGCCGAGCCGGTGTCTCCTTTCAATAAGCTCGCCGGGTGTCGTGCTCCTCGTCAGACCTCTAGATCTTTGAGGTGGAGAAGGAGGTGGTGTGGAGGAGGAGTTCTTGGCTGCAAGCTTCTTCCCGTCAGCTGTGTTGCTGGTGCTGCGGATGGCTGGTGGTGTTGACGGTGGATGGCCAGCCCAGGTGGTTCGGGGTGATTCCCCGGCCGTTTCTACAGCAGCAACTTGGTCGCGGCCTCCATATCCAATTCGGGGTGTTTCCCTGATGCGTCTGATACTTCTCCGGCGATTCAAGGCCTGGCGTGGTGATGCATGTAAAATGCATACATGAACTTTGCACTTTAATTGCTTATATTCCAATCATATTTGCATCATATAAGGGTTATATCAATGTTTTATAATGATTTTTGGGAATATTCATTTATTTCCTATTTTTATGGAATTAACCCTGCACAGGCAGAAAACCCCGTTTTCTTATTTTAATGTTTCAGGGACCCAAACGTCAACGAAATCACCTGGAAATTTACGGGCGTCAATATTTGGAAGGAAGAAGACCTGTGGGCGAAGGAAGCGAGCAAACGGAGGCTCGAGGGCCAAACGAGGGGGGCCCACGCGGCCAGGTACTGTAGCCGCGTGGGACCCACCCATTTGGGCCTCGTGGCTCCGTTGCCTTCGATCTTTTCTCCACCGACATCGTCTTGACCTAAAAACGCCTATAAAAAAGGTCCCCCGACGTTCTCTGGAAGGAGCGCCGCACAAACACAGAAACA
The DNA here is from genome assembly GCA_947311845.1 of Poa pratensis. NCBI lineage: Eukaryota > Viridiplantae > Streptophyta > Magnoliopsida > Poales > Poaceae > Poa > Poa pratensis. The sequence goes on from CAMZMU010000068.1 coordinate 26,975,950, forward strand.
CCGAAACGGAGATCAGGAGCTGCAGATTGGAGGGGGAAAACTCCGGCGGGGCGCTGCCGGCGTGGTCTCCATCTTCTCCATCGACTTCTCCACCGTCTCCATGATGAAGAGGGAGTAGTCCACCTCTGGACTATGGGTTTGTGGAAGTAACTTATGTATCTCTCCTCTCTTGAGCTTCACTAATTAGCACCGTATGAGCTGCTGAACATGATTACGGTCACCGTTGTAATACCTTTGTGGTGGATCTTTATGAGTTAATATATGTTTGAGATTGCAATGTTTGTTTCAGTTATGAGTATAGATGCATATTATGTACCCCGTTCTTGTCTACTTGTTTTGATCAAGCATGTTTATGAGAGCGTGTGTGGGGGAACGTGTGCATTAGTTGGAGTAACGGGGGGTGGCTAGTGCAGTGAACGTGAGAGAAAGTTCTGCGATCCACTTTGGTATCTTTACCTTACTTTGTTACCTCACTAGGGATAAACTAAAATACCATGCTACCGGGGATGTGGGCGTGACCATTGCCACTACTCCATGACTAGATCTAGCATGTTCTTATTTTCACTTCATGTCATGATACTTAATGCTATACTCTGAGTTATCTTAATTACTGAGGTGTTATGATTTAGTTCGCATCTTGGTGGAGTATAAGAGAGGTTAATAACCAAAAGATCTCTATGTTAGGACGTGATGCCCATATATCTAAGTAACTTGTTATCAAACCCTGTGTTGCAATCTCATATGTTAACTGTGTGTGTTCCATTGTCTACCACTTTATAAAGAGAGAGTGCATTTGTGAAACCATGAACCCCAGTCCATTTTTAATCATAAGAAACACCTTTCCAACACCATATACCACTTTTCTATTTTCAGCCATCATTAAATCCGAAAATACAAAAATACTTTTCATCTTGCATACATCATTCAAAAACCCAAAAATATCATTTATCATTGCATCCACCATCATTGCATATTTATTTCTTGTTTGCATTGCATAACTATCCTGATATCATTCTTACACCTTGTGCTTGACAACCACAGGTGAGGTTGAGGACCAAAACATCTAACCTTGTTTTGTAGGTAACCAAAAGAAGGATAAGAAGATAAATCTACCACTTCAGATTCCCCGAGAGTTCGATATTAAACCCTCGAGTCACCCCTCGTGGGGAAAACTGTCTTCCACTTACTATACACTCTGCACTTGGAGTCTCAACCTAATCCCGTTTACTTTTGCAGGTATCAAAGCCTTGCTCTTCGGGACCATCAAGACGTTTTCTGGCGCCGTTGCCGGGGAATCGTAGCTGAGAGATTTATCCAAGGGTGTGCATCATCGCATTCATCTCACAACAAAGTCAACGTCACCAACTTGTGCTAACACCTAAGCTTGGGGAGGTTGCACCTACGTGAGCACCATCTTATCCATCTTTACTTACAAAGCAATTTATTTGTTTTGTTAGTGTCATTGCATATCATATCATATTTATTTCAGTTTTGCATAAAAAATTAAAAATACCAAAAAAACTTGCTAAAATGGGAGAAAGAACTAAGTTGTGTGACTACACAAACACTCCTAATGATCAATTTATCACGAGAGCTATTGCCACACCTAAGATAAATGCTGAGAGTTATGAAGTAAGTCCTAGTTTGTTGAACTTGATAACTAGGGAACAATTTGGTGGTAGTGCTATGGAGGATGCCTCTATGCATCTTCATGACTTTGTTGAAATATGTGACATGCAAAAGTTTAAAAATGTGGAAAGTGATATCCTAAAACTGAAGTTATTTCCTTTTTCACTTAGAGGAAAAGCTAAAGAGTGGTTGCATTCCTTGCCATCTGGTAGTATTAATTCTTGGGATGATCTAAAAGAAGCTTTCATTAAGAAATATTATCCCCCTGTTAAAATTTTGCAAAATAGAAACAACATCCTTTCTTTTAGGCAAAATGAAAATGAACATGTTGCTATGGCTTGGGATAGGATAAAACTTATGCTTAGAACTTGTCCCTCACATGGAGTTAATGAATGGACCATATTACACTCTTTCTACAATGGTTTAAACTACATGTCTAGAAACATACTTGATTCTGCTGCTGGAGGTGCTTTTATGAGTAAGACTATAGTAGAAGCTAAAAATATATTGGAAAGCATTTTACAAAACTATAGTCAATGGCATACTGATAGGGCACCTAATCCTTCTAAGAAAGTGAACTCTATTGAAGAAACTAATGATTTGTCATCTAAAATGGATACTATTCTTGCTTTGCTTAATAAACCTAGTGTTGAAAATGTTCCTTTGCAAGAACTAGTTGGAAACAATTCTGAAAATATTGATGTCAACTTCATTAGGAACTATGGTAATAATGGGTATGGTAACAACAATTATAACTCTTATAATAAACCCCCATATGTGCCAAATAAATATGCTTCTAGTGGTAATGTTTCTAGTGACTTGGAAAACACCATTAGATCTTTTATATCTACCCAAAAAGAGCTTAATAAGGAATTTATCTCTAAGTTTGAAAAACAAGATGCTTTGTTTGAAAGGGTAGATCAGCTTACTAAGGAAGTCTCATCATTAAAGAGCATCATTACAGCCCAAAAACATGAGGAAACAATAAAATATTGCCAAGAGGTTATCAATAAGTCTTGGGAACACATTCATGAGCAAGAGAGAGTTGCTAAAGAATCTATTGGGGTAATGAAAGAGGTTGAAGTTGAGGAAGTTAAAATGCTTAATGAAGTCAAGGATCCTTTGCTTGACTTAGAAAATTGTAGCTTGCATGAATTAATATCTATCTTACAAAAATTTGCAAGTGATCCTTCCATCAACACTAACCAAGCAGGTTTTGGTTCTTATATTGCTAATCATGTCTTGAAAGAAAAGATTGCTAGGTACAACCAAGAGGCTATGATACCACCTAAGCTTGGGGATATGTGGATACCTAAGGTACTAGTAACTATTGGAAAAGAGACACACCATGCCATACTTGATCTAGGATCTAGTGTCTCTGTTTTATCTAAAGAACTATATGAAGTGCTTGAATTGAAAAATCTTGAAAAATGCTCTATTGAACTAGCACTTGCTGATGACTCTATTAAACATGCTTTGGGAAAAGTAAGTGATGTTATGGTAGAGTTACATATGACTTTTGTGCCTGTGGATTTTCTAATCATGGACATGGGGAGTAAAACCTCTAGTCCTATTATTCTTGGAAGACCTTTTCTTCGTACCACAGGTGCTATCATTGATTCAAAGGAAGGGAATGTAAAGTTTCAGTTTCCACACAAGAAGTGCATGGAACACTTTCCAAGGAAGAGGGAACCACCAAAGTTCAAGCTCCCTCATGAGCTTCGTCCACAATAAAACAACAAGTAAGAAGCCTAGCTATATGGCTATAAAGAAAGCGCTTTGCGGGAGGCAACCCGGTTATTTTTATGTGTGATTTTTCTTTGTGTCCTCTTGCTGTAACAAGAGATTTGTGTCTAGTTAGGTTCTGGAGTTTTCAATAAAGTGCCAAGTTTTACCCTTTTTGGTTTGAAAAAGTTGCTTATAGCGTTCGGAGATTTTATTCCTGCACGAGTCAGTGCACGGTATGATTTTTAATTCTTATTCTGTAACTCCGAATGAGCTCATATTTGAACTGTAGTTGCAACTTTTCATCCTCTGTATGCATGAATTTTTCGGAATTTTTCGAGAAAGTTTGGTAGGGTAGAAAAATACGTTTTGCTGCTGCTGTTTTTCTGGACAGATTCTGTCCCATTTTGTTTGATGCATGCTTTGAGCTTTTAAGTTGAATCTTTTTGATCCAATTGAGTTTATGAGTAGGCATACAACATTATACACTTTCTGGACATTCATATGAATTTTTGTTCAAGGATTATATGCAGCAAGGAACCTATTTGTTTATCACTATTAATGCACCCCACAGAAAAGAGATGGGAGAAACGGTGTTTTGAAGTTTTTTCACAGGGATTGGAGGAGATGCACCAAGAGCTATCCAAGGATGGTGAAGACCATAAGCTTGGGGATGTGAAGACAACCCCGCTGGACCTACACACTCTCGGTTTGCACACGTCCAACTTCTGTTTTTCGATCGAAACACTTTATCGCATAAACTTGGAGCGTCGTTTTTTTTTTGTTTTTGTTTGAGTCTTGAGAGACCACCACACTATCAATTATATATGAGAGAGCTACTGGAAATATGGGTTGAAATATGTTGGATGCTTTTATAAGATTGGGAAAAGGGATGTTTGACTTGATTTTTAATGATACATATAGTTGCATGATTCATGAGCTTGTTTATGAGTAATAGTTTGCAAATTCTTTTTGTAGAGCTATCACTTATTCATGTTTTGGTGCTGATTGTTATTTTACTTGGTTTAACATGGATTAGTTAGTTCTATGGACACTCATGCATGCATCTAGATGGTCAACTTTCTCCCTTTTGCTAGCCCAAAAACTCCAACAAGCAAAAACTTGTTTCCAACACCTTCAACCAAAGTTATTCCAGTGAGTCCACCATATCTACCTATTGGCTTTATGCTATTCCGAGTATGTTTAACATGTTGTTTGTGTTATCTTACCTCTGAATGAAAATGTTTATGTTATTGATTGCAATGGAAAAAATTGGTTATATAGCTCTCACGAACTTGATGCACAATGTTCTTTTATTTGCATAATAAAACTTGACCCATTGTGATTAAGATTATGATGTTTGTGGCTTGATGAATGTTTTGGGTTGGAAGTTAGCCCATATGTGCTGTCACATGGCAAGCTTTCAACACGCTCTTCATCTCATTTAGTTGATATCATGTGCTTTTGTCTATGGATGCTTATCATGTTGAAATAAATGTGGAAATAGAGTGAGTTTAAATGAGTTTGTGTAAATGGTTAGAGAGACGCCTGGGCCGCTAATCTAAGCCATGCATCATTCATGGTGGAAATTTACTTACATACTATGGTGAACCTTCTGTGATACACCTTGCAATAAAAAACTATTCCAAATGGTAAATAAAAAGGGTGTTGAGATTGTTCATTTTGTTTGTTTGTCTTGTCATTTTGATATGGGCTTGTTCCATATCTTGGGACAAGAGGTACCCCAGTTGACGCTCTTGATGATACTATTATGCTTACAATGATATTTAATTGAACTTGCTTTGTTTCCCAAGTTGAGTAACACATGGTGTAAGTACTTGTATTCAAGGGGCATGAGACATTCAACCCATTCTTTATCAAGCACACTACTCATATTTGCTTTCACTTTAACCTTAATCATTCAAGATGCTATGATAGGGGCAATGAGAGCTTGACACCAATGAATACCTTATTGCAATCATTAACTTAAGTAGAAGAGTTTGGAAGTTGGATGAAACTTATGCATGCTTTACCTCTACTCACATATACATCTTTCCAAAGTGTACACCTATCATATTCAGATTTTCATCTACACTCTATGACCATTGTAGGATGTTCTACTTATCATTATGCATACATGTGTTCCATATTACTTGCTACCATGTTACACTTTGTGAACTATCAATGAACATCCTTGTCTTGAATACTTGATATCACTTCATAAACTATTTGCATATTGCTACTCCTTTGAAGAATGAATCATTTGACTATATGTAGCAATAGTAATCATCTTTGATATTCATTGTTAAGTATTAAATTGCAAAGTCCATGTTAGTTTTATCATCTTCATACTCGAGGACGAGCATGGATTAAGCTTGGGGATGTTGATGCATGTAAAATGCATACATGAACTTTGCACTTTAATTGCTTATATTCCAATCATATTTGCATCATATAAGGGTTATATCAATGTTTTATAATGATTTTGGGAATATTCATTTATTTCCTATTTTTATGGAATTAACCCTGCACAGGCAGAAAACCCCGTTTTCTTATTTTAATGTTTCAGGGACCCAAACGTCAACGAAATCACCTGGAAATTTACGGGCGTCAATATTTGGAAGGAAGAAGACCTGTGGGCGAAGGAAGCGAGCAAACGGAGGCCGAGGGCCAAACGGGGGCCCACGCGGCCAGGTACTGTGGCCGCGTGGGACCCACCCATTTGGGCCTCGTGGCTCCGTTGCCTTCGATCTTCTCCACCGACATCGTCTTGACCTAAAAACGCCTATAAAAAAGGTCCCCCGACGTTCTCTGGAAGGAGCGCCGCACAAACACAGAAACACCGAAACGGAGATCAGGAGCTGCAGATTGGAGGGGGAAAACTCCGGCGGGGCGCTGCCGGCGTGGTCTCCATCTTCTCCATCGACTTCTCCACCGTCTCCATGATGAAGAGGGAGTAGTCCACCTCTGGACTATGGGTTTGTGGAAGTAACTTATGTATCTCTCCTCTCTTGAGCTTCACTAATTAGCACCGTATGAGCTGCTGAACATGATTACGGTCACCGTTGTAATACCTTTGTGGTGGATCTTTATGAGTTAATATATGTTTGAGATTGCAATGTTTGTTTCAGTTATGAGTATAGATGCATATTATGTACCCCGTTCTTGTCTACTTGTTTTGATCAAGCATGTTTATGAGAGCGTGTGTGGGGGAACGTGTGCATTAGTTGGAGTAACGGGGGGTGGCTAGTGCAGTGAACGTGAGAGAAAGTTCTGCGATCCACTTTGGTATCTTTACCTTACTTTGTTACCTCACTAGGGATAAACTAAAATACCATGCTACCGGGGATGTGGGCGTGACCATTGCCACTACTCCATGACTAGATCTAGCATGTTCTTATTTTCACTTCATGTCATGATACTTAATGCTATACTCTGAGTTATCTTAATTACTGAGGTGTTATGATTTAGTTCGCATCTTGGTGGAGTATAAGAGAGGTTAATAACCAAAAGATCTCTATGTTAGGACGTGATGCCCATATATCTAAGTAACTTGTTATCAAACCCTGTGTTGCAATCTCATATGTTAACTGTGTGTGTTCCATTGTCTACCACTTTATAAAGAGAGAGTGCATTTGTGAAACCATGAACCCCAGTCCATTTTTAATCATAAGAAACACCTTTCCAACACCATATACCACTTTTCTATTTTCAGCCATCATTAAATCCGAAAATACAAAAATACTTTTCATCTTGCATACATCATTCAAAAACCCAAAAATATCATTTATCATTGCATCCACCATCATTGCATATTTATTTCTTGTTTGCATTGCATAACTATCCTGATATCATTCTTACACCTTGTGCTTGACAACCACAGGTGAGGTTGAGGACCAAAACATCTAACCTTGTTTTGTAGGTAACCAAAAGAAGGATAAGAAGATAAATCTACCACTTCAGATTCCCCGAGAGTTCGATATTAAACCCTCGAGTCACCCCTCGTGGGAAAACTGTCTTCCACTTACTATACACTCTGCACTTGGAGTCTCAACCTAATCTCGTTTACTTTTGCAGGTATCAAAACCTTGCTCTTCGGGACCATCACATGGCAGCAGGCCGGCGATTTGGCGATTGTTCGTCGTTGTCGGTGGTGGTGAAGACCCTATCCAGGGGCTTATTTGTATTTTCTGTTTCTTTAGGGTCTTTTTCGCCTTGGGTGCAGGCAGCTGTACTACGATGTGTACTCTCTTGAACCATCTAATGAAGTCGTTGCTTTCAAAAAAAAAAAAAATCAGGCAGCTGCCGGCTGTGACATGCTAGAAGGCGGCGGAAACTGCTACATGGAAGATGAACCGTGAGCTGCGGCTGACTCGGACCGAGAATTTATCGGTTCGGAAGAGGACAAGCCGACAGGGCAATCATGGAGTAGTAGCGCACGGATTGCCAGGCAAACGCGGGCCTCGCTCATTGGTTGCACGGCGCATCGGCCGCCTGTGGCTTTGGGGAAAGGAGCCGGCAATTGGAATTGGCAAATCCAACTTTTTGACCTCCGACGAAGTAGATAACTCTGCTATTTCTATGAATAACTGGATTTGCCAAGTTGGAGCGAAGGTCAAAGTTGCCAAATTTTGAGTCGGTTCAACGTTAAAGCAGAATATATCACTTGTTTCACACTACTCGTATTATAAGCTTGAGTGTATTTACGCGTACACCACACTTCAAATCATTCACGCTAGATTGCAACCTTACGGAAGAAAGAAAATTAGACTAGCTAGGCGTTTGTGCGTGCGCGGTACAAAGATCAAGGATAGCAAGCGATAAACCTCGAGGAAATCCATCTTATCCCTTCGCTCCCGCCACCGCCATACCACATACCGATCGCTTAGGGCATATTCACTCGTCCCCCAACGCCCAGAGCTCAAAATAGCGCCGTTTGGCGAAAATAGCGCCATTTTTTTCCACTCGGCCTCCCAAGAGACCAAATAGCGTTGTTTGGACCATTTTTTGCGCCGGCGCTCTCGGGCCAAACCCAGGCCGCCGGGGGCAGCTGGGGGGAGGGGCGAAAGCGCGCGAAATAGAGGCGGGCCCGTCCTGTCAGCGAGCAGACGAAAAAACACGTGAAACCGCCGTCTTCATCTTCATCTCCTCGGCTCCCGCGCCGGTCAAAAGCCTGCGACGCCCGTCAGGCGGCGACCGACACGTCCAATCGGTGGCCACGCGGCGCAGTAATGGCGCGCCACCGCCCCGCCGTCTGGCATTCCCCGCCGCTATATATGCATAGCATCTCGCTGTGGCCGAGCACACTCATCACTCGCCTCCTCTATCTCCCTCTCTCGATCGCCTTCTCGTCCAAGAACAGAGCCATGGCGGAGAGGTTCCCCGTCGACGGCGCGGCCGCCAATGGCTTCGGCCGCCACCACCTCCACGACTGGGAGGCGCGGATGATGTACGAGGCGGGCTACCCGGCGCCTCCCGACATGCGCGTCCCCGGCGCGTGGAGGCTGAGCGCAGGCGGCGTCCCGGTGCCGCCGGCGCCTGTCGGTCTCCAGGCGCCGCGGTTCTTCGTGGATGCCGAGGAGGATGGGCGGCGCCTCCTCCTCCTCTTCCTCCGGCCCGCGTTCGTCATCAACACCGGCGTCCTCCTGCAGCACGCCGCCGCAGTCGCTTAGGTCGAGCGGCATCATCCTCAACAGCGGCCGCCGCCTCCCTTCGCCGCCAAGGGGCCGCCTGCGCCTCGTGAAGCCGAAGAAGGAGCCCGGCACATGCAGTGCCACCGCTCTGAGGAAGCCGAAGCCCGAGCCGGAGTGGACCGCGCCGCGCGAGTACGTGTGAGCGGCCATCAAACAGGAGGCGCCCGACGACGAGGAGGAATTCCCCGGGCAGAAGTGTGCCGAAAGGAATTCTTTCGACGACGTGCTCCCGGCGGACCTGTCATTCGCCTGCGCTTGGTCCAAGGCCGAGCACGAGCGCGAGGAGGTCGAGCGCCAGCGCCGCCTACTCGAGGAGGCCGAGGCACGGGAAGCTCGCCGCCGCGCCCATCAAGATTTCGCTGCTCGTTACGGCGGCATCGTCATCGACTCCGACGACGACGACGAGGTCGGAGGCGGCCGCAACGACGGCGAAGCAGGCCCCAGCCGCGCCCACGACGCGCCGCCAAGCGACTCCGACGGCGACTACACGGTGTTCTACAGCCAGTTGGGCATGTAGAGCGCCGTGTTTTAGTTTAAATTTAAGTTTGTTTTAAGTCTTTATATTTGTAATCGCCTGAACTATGCGGATTTCGCCTATATAGTATGAAATTCGCCTAAAATTTGCAAATTTGACCCAATATTTTTTTTTACATTTTTCTGGGCCTGATCCTGGGTTTAGGCACGGCTGGGAAACGCACCACAGAACCCAAAATAGCGCTGTTGCCCCCTAGGCCGGCAAAAATAGCGCCGTTTTTTGGCGGGGGGCAACGAGTGGAGATGACCTTAGTAGAGCAGGACACTCTTGTCCCTATCATAGATCACGATACCGCTTAAAAATCTGGAAGAATCAGCTCACGCAAGTACGCAACGATAAGCACCAAAATCAAGCGCACAATAACACCCGCCAGAAAAAAAATCACAAATCCATCTATCAATTCCTCTGTTTCCCCAACCTCCAACCCCGTATAAATATGGCGCGCCACTCCCGCCACTCGCCACACACAAACACCAGCATATACATCTCAGCACTGAGCTCTCAGCCAAATAAAGAAACCTCTTATTACTCATTTCTTGCTTAGATCACTCCTCAGTCGATCCAAGTCAAGTACTGTTTCATTGATGAGCAGCTGCGTCGCGGCAACGGCAATGGGCGATCTGATCCCCGGGTTGCCGGAGGAGGTGGCGAGGGAGTGCCTCATCCGGGTGGGGTTCGACCAGCTGCCGGCCGTGCGGCTCATCTCGCGGCAGTGGAAGGAGGAGGTCGAGTCGCCCGACTACACCCGCCTGCGCCGCGCCGAGGGGCTGGCGCGCCCGGTGCTCGCCATGGTCCAGGCGCAGCCGGAGCACGTCGAGGAGCAAGGCCCGGCGCAGCAGAAGCACTCGTCCGCGTCGTCGGCAGCGGGCAACGGTGGTGGCCCGGCGAACAACTACAGGATGGTGCTGCTGGACCCGGCGGAGGGAAGGTGGGCGCCGCTCCCGGTGCTGCCCGGCCCGACCGGGAGCCTTCCTCTGTTCTGCCAGGTGGCCGCGGTGGACGGCGCGCAGGGGTCGAGGAAGCGGCTGGTGGTTGTCGGAGGGTGGGACCCGGAGTCGTGGGCGCCGACGGACTCGGTGTACGTGTACGACTTCTTGACTGGCGCGTGGCGGCGCGGGGCGCCCATGCTGGGCCCGCGCCGGTCCTTCTTCGCCACCGCGGCCGTCGGCGCGACCGTGTACGTGGCCGGCGGGCACGACGAGGAGAAGAACGCGCTCCGGTCGGCGCTGGCGTACGACCCGGACGCCGACGCGTGGGCCGCGCTCCCGGACATGGCGGAGGAGCGCGACGAGCCGCGCGGGCTCTGCGTCGGCGGCAGGTTCCTGGTCGTCGGCGGGTACCCGACGCCGGCGCAGGGGCGGTTCGCCGGCTCCGCTGAGGCCTTTGACCCGGCGACGGGGGCCTGGGCTCCTCTCGAGGAGCCTCTGCTCGAGGACGGCGCGTGCCCGAGGACGTGCTGCGTGGCGCCGGGAGCCGACCGCTTGTACATGATCCGCGACGGGAACCTCGTGGCGCGCGACGGGTCGGCGGGCTGGCGCACGGTGGCGTCCGTGCCGGAGGACGCCCGCACCGCGTCGAACGTCGCCGCCATCTCCGGCGGCCGCGTCGTGGTGATCGGCTCCGGGTGCCACGGAGGGGACCAGACCGTGTACATGCTGCGCGACGAGGCCGGCAAGACCGCGTCCTGGACGCGCGCGCCGGCGCCGACCGAGTTCTCCGGGCACGTGCAGGCCGCCTGCTTCCTAGAGATGTGATCAACTGATCATCGAAGCGTATGTACATAGTAGCTATGTAGAGTGTATACAGAGGTGTATAACGCATCAATGCGCGTCTGCGAGCGCTGCATTTCCATCCGCCATGCATGTCTCAAGCTTGCATAGCGACGATGTAACTAAGGAAATGATGGTTAAACGAGTCCCAGAAACATAATGTACAGCTCAATCAGAAGACAAGCCTCTGTTTTTTTGATTTTGTCTTTGCCACAAGAGGTGCTGATCGCTAAGAGAAGAAGATGGAGTCGATTTGTTCAGCTGGAACATTGATGGACCTTCTAGAAGCTTTCGTTGCGAAAGGCAAAGCTGCTTTGCTCTCTGTTCTAGAAAAGGACAAAAACAATATTTGGTCGCAAACGATGCTCGAGTAGATAGAAAAAACATATCTTTTCCGAGAGTGAAATGTTGGGAAGCTTCTGCAACTGCTTTTTTTTTTTTGCGAGATAGATCCGGTGAAAACACCAGGAAACTTACAGAACAAACCAAAGATCAAAGAAAATTACACAAAGGTCCTGCAAGTCCTCGAGGATGCCGTCGTCGAAGAAGACGTACCGCGGCGCGCCGCCGCCACTCCACCTCAGCAACCTTGGATCGGCAGGTGTCCCTAGGCGGACGGGAAGTCGACAGAACTCGGCTCGACAGAGCCTCCACCTTGCATCGTCGCCGTCGCACTCACCCTGGTCTTCATCACCATCACCATCGAGTCGTTCGAACCGAAGCCGCCGCTCCACGAACTCCGGTGCGGGGAAGAGGCACAACACAGCTCTACGGAGCTGCGAGCACCCCGGAAGAGGCAGATCCATGGCCGCGCTCCACGGAGTACCACCATCGGAGAGGATCTCCGTCTCGACAAAACGCCGGACCGACCACGCCATCCTCTCCCCGACGCCGCCGGCAGGCCAACCCCTTAACTCTAGACTATGTACAGGCGAGATCCTGGGTTTCCCCATCCTCCCGCCGCCGGAGCGGCCGGCGGAGGGAGGGGAAACCGGCAGATCGACGCCAGCGAGCTGGATCAAGCGGTGGGGTGAAAAAGTCTCCTCTCCTTTACTGTAACGGGGGAGAGACGGGTCCAAGGTCCCGAATGAAGTTGGTTGCACTGCAACTGCTCATTCTAATTCGGGAGGGACGATGATTCCCATTCTCATCCCGACCCCCATTCTCATCCCGACCGCGGACCGCCTCATGTCGTCTTCTTCGCACTGCAAACTTTGCCTTTGTTCAGCCAGTCGAGTTCTGGTTTCGTGCTCCTCCTGAACAATCAGTGCTGCTGCGAGTCTTTGTCTTGCGTTTGTGTCTTTTGCTGTGATACAGTTAGTTCAGTACACTCCTCACTCTAGTCTCTACTTTGGTCGGTTCTACTCTACCTCAATCAGTAAACCCCATGAAAAGGACATCGGGAAATTGTCAACACGTGAACATGTCGATCAATACTATGACATCGCACAGCATAAACCATGTAGGAACTCCATCTCGGCTGGCACGTCAGTTGGTTAAACGAGCTGGCCGTTTATGGTTTCAGTTTGAGACATTTTACGGTACATCCTACTACAGATTTTAGGGTGTAGTATTAGGCAGATCCGACGGCTAATATGGCCTGAGCCAGAGTCAGGCCCGAGGGCAGCTTCGTAATTTGTTGAAGGGTAGATTGTCTTTTGAGGAATTATTAAGACCGGGCGCTGCCGGTTCGTTCGTCCAGCGCCGGCGCGAGCGCGAGCGCTCCGTGACCGCCGAGTCATGGCTACGGTTGGCACCGCCTCCCTCGGCTCGGACCGTCGTGTCTGGCGAGTGACTCCGCGCGGTGAAGAAGGTTTCTAGCACGCGCCTCTGCTTCGTGAGCGTCTCGTCGAGTCGTCGGCCGCCACCTCGATGAGCTCTGCGCGTGGCCGTTGACGCCGCCGCCGCCGCACTGCTATTCGGTACACGTTCCAGCGCGGGCCGTGGCACGATTGAGGACATTCCTAAGCCGCACGCCTAGCTTCCCTACTGAAGGGCTGATCCCTGTTCTGCACTCCCGGATCGCCTCACAGACAAGAGCGTCAAAAGGAGTAACTCCATGGATTCAGTCAAGTTCAGGAACCTCCTGATGTTACGAAGACTTTGTATATAAAGAAATGGTATAAACTTGTGGTGCCGATTTCATATTCAGAGATCAATTGATAACATGAAGCACCGTTGGGTGTTCATAGATTAAATTCAGGGTCGATACCCGTGCAAAACTGCAAATGTCTGATTGTTGTCAAGACTTCGTAGAATGCACAATAGAGCTATTCTGTTTTCATAAATCCACCAAGCAATATAACATTCTTTAAAACGATGGCATCCAAAAAGAACTGCGTGTAGGCTTCTGTGTCAACGGAGCAGAGAGGTGAGAGAAGAGACAACGCAGTGTAAGAATGTCAGTTCGCCCAATTGCCGCCATCATCCGAGCGACGGGAGAACATAACCGGGAGGAGATGGAAGGGGCGGCAGGTCAGAGAAGGACGTGGTCCGGGACGAGGTCGCTTGACCTCGCAGTGGGCGGAGGAGGGCCGACAGAGGAGGAGGATCCCGCTGACGGACGCTCCGGCGACCTCCCTCGAGATGTCGCCGGTGGCGTCCGTGCTGCAGCGCGCCATGATGTGGTGCTGGGATGCGATAGGCAATGACCGAGGGAGAGAGGGCCGGCGACAGCTGAAAGCCGAGCGCCGCGCGGAAGGTTCCGACGACAAGGTGCGGGGAAATGGACAAAGTGAAATTCCGACGACAAGATGCAGATTCTTAACAGTAGTGAACTGCCCAAAATACCCCTCGGGATCAAATATACTACTGAAAATGTGAAGTAGTATTTCGAATCTGGGCCGTAGGATCCCGTCGGCTGAACAGCCGGTATTGATTTGATGCACCGTAAAACAACTCTTCAGTTTTCACGTCTCCTTGGATTTGAACTCTAATGTTAGGTTTGTACATTCACTCCCTACAACCAAGTGAACTAGGCACACTTGCTAAAGACAGCGTCATTTCAACAAATATTTTTTTCTCTCTTTCCACGTGTGTTATTTCCGTTCTTAAACGGAGAAGGCCATGCCATGTAAAATAATAGAGTGAATTACACTTTTTACCCTACGGTTGTGCATTTGTGACACTTATTACCCCATTTAGTGAAACAAAATTAGAAGCACACATTGTATTAACGGTTTTACAACATTTTTACATTTTGCATGTTTCATTAGTATAAACCGGTATCTTAGAACTATGTTATCCGTCAAACTATGTAAAGATCGGAGGGCGACATCAACCATAATGTCCAACCTTCTGTCTTCACCATCTATTCAATTTGTCATAGTTGTCCTGGTATGTTTCAGCCTTAATCAACACCTCACACCTTGCCCAGCGGAAATGTATTAGAAAAATAGAGTCCAAAGTTTTTAAAATGGATAATCTAGACGATTTGTCGCTAGACGGGGTAACTGTTTTCACAAATGCATAACTAGAGGGTAAAAAGTGGAATTCACACTAAAAAAAAGTGTTCTTTATGGTACATTATTTTTGGATGTTTGTCTTTGTTTTGAATCATATGACGTTTTGGGCATTAATTCGCGGGATGCATGAATTGAAGCATAAAAGATGGTATTTATCCAACTCACATCTAATTTGTATCCAGTTTTGTTCTAATTGTGTCTAATATAGTGTGCGAGTCATTAAGTTTGAACTTGGTGTCGTAATTAGTGTGGATAGGACATAAGCAGTATTGGATTCATACTCTTTTAGCTTTGCCCTCCCATATAATGTGGGGGTACAACATGTATGATGGCTAGATAGAGATAAGTACGTGGAGACAACTTGCGGCATGTGCCAGAGCCCAAGATGGCCGATGCTGCGGTATCAAGTGGAGAAACATCCGTAGTCATGATACAAGGAGTAGGTGAGTCACCAAAATTTGTTAATAAATCGCGATATCGTCATCCTGGGTCCTGTGTAGATCAGCTATACCCCTATAAAGATAGTAAACAGTATACTCTTGAGGTTAATTGTAGGTCGGAGATTGTTGATCTAGAGGAAAGAGGGTTGATATTGGGATCATATGTCACCGTTCTGGTGATGTCTCTGTAGAGTGATTTGCCGGCGAGACATCGAATAGCAACTTCAATACTGTGTTGGGGAGAAGCTTCGCTTGCCTTTGTGCCCCTCTTAGGCGTAGACATGTAGAACTGCTTGAAGGGCAGCTTCATGGGGTGTTTCAAATGTGGCCCAATAATCAAGTAACATTTTATTTTTAGTAAATTTGAAAATGTTAAGGTTTTATTTCATAATAAGAAGTGGGTTCCAAGGTGTAAAAAACATCAAGTTGTTAAGATTTACTTTTTTTCGAACCGGTGAACAATTTTTTAAATCACACGAAAGTATTTTTTTTATCCCATGCACATCTTTTTGAACCGTAATTTTTTTGATCATGGTGAACATTTTATTTTAACCTGGTCAACATATTTTCGAACCGTGTTAACATTTTTTAAGCCCATAAACAATTTTCTCGAGCATCACAAATTCTTTTTGAACCATGCACAACTTTTTAAAAAACCTACAAACACTTTTTATTTCACATAGTGAAATTTTCTTAAATACAAAAAACATAAAAGTAAAATATTAATAAATATAGAAGACATAAAAATACATAAAAAATAAAAGAAACAAGTAAATAAAATTAAAAATAAAGAAACAAAAAAGAAACCAAATGGGCCCAAGCAACTATGAAGTTGCTTCGAGCGACAATGAGGCTCGCGCAGCTTACAGCGACAAATAGGACTTTATGAGGAGATGTCCTTGTTTTGTGGCCCGTGGAAAGAAGGTGGGCTTCTACATGTGTTGCAGGCTTAGGCTACCCAACAGGTGCCTTTCGGCCTTTGGTTTTTCTCAATTCCCTCGACTAGACCCTATGGGTGTGAAATCTCACTGTTTGGTTAACTCGGTCTCATGTAAGTTGTGTCCTGGACACTCTTCAAAGTGGGTTAAAAAATGTCCTAAGGGAAACTCTCGAATCGACTATTTCCAAAGAGTCATCTTGCGTTCGGGCCAAAAAGCAAAAATACGTTCCGTGTCGGGCTCTGACGGTGCAACAACAACCTAGCTTTTGCACATGGTTTGTTCAAGCCACATTATTAATCTACTTCACCTAACCCTTCTAATCTACGCAACCGTGATTTGATTCGAGATAAGATGTACACAAAAAATATAAACCAGTCTCATGATCGGTTTCAATTTCACCGAGTGTAACTACTCAATTTCGTGTTTACTTTTGGAGCTTTTCTATATTATTTCAAACCTACTGAATATTTATTTAAGTTTTGAGATAAGTCGTAGAAAAAAAGTTTATAGAGATAAATAATGTTCACGCTATTCAAAATAATTGTTCACGGGTTCAAAATAGTGTTCATTCATTATAAAGGAAAAAATAAACAGGAAAAATAAAAAAAATATAGCTAAAAAAAGGCATAACTTTGCCGGCCCACTAAGCGGTGCGTCAGCAGGCCAGGTGGGAGCGAAATTTCTAAGAAAAAAGATGGGAGCGGACAGGCCATGGGTTGTGTTAGTCAGCCCATGTGGGGCTGGAAAGGGCCCAGGAGGCGTGCGTGCATGGCTGGGCAGATGCTATGCTACAAGCACAAATTAAGATATTTGTTTCATTATCTAAAAAAAAATTGTTTGATAAAAAAGGTATCCCAATATGAATCGTTGCATACCAGTGGAGTTCTGGTCGGCAGAGCACTATAAAAATATAGTTGCATCATTGGACTAAAGCCGGTAGTTTGCACGGAATTATTTTGGGTCAGTTTGCTGATGTACTCAAGGACTGTACTAGGGAGCCAGCCAAGAGAATTACGAAGGCAGCGTCGTGATTTTTTTGGGACGGCGATGTGCGTATAAGGCTTGTTGAGTCTGGAGTGCATCATGAGTGAAGAATCATATGTCTGTAGGACGTCGAGCATTGGCGGAGCTATGTAGAAGTCAGGGAGGGCCACCGCCCCCAGCCTAATTTTTAGCTTAATTACCCTGCATAATTAAGGTTTAGATAGGCAAAATATGGGTAATTGCCCCCACCAGCCACTTATGTCGAGCAATGCACGATGATGTTGGTTTATATGACGCGCGAGGTGAAGCATGATTGTAGTCCATAACAAAGTTCAGCTGCTTGCTTGCAAATTGCAATAGTCTTGCGCCATGAATGCCGGTTGGCATCGTACTATTCATAGGCCAACGGCGACAGAAAGACAATCGGTTTCCTGTATGGAGTTTCTTGCAAGAAAGCAATGTACTAGCCAGAAATTCAATTTGGCTCCCGGGAGCACATGCTCCCGGTATGTTCAAAAAATTTGAACAAATTGAAAACTTTTCAAAAAAATCCAAAAAAATCATGCACGTACCTGACGATGTCACGCACGACCGTGTCAAATTTTGCACCGAAACGACATCGTATGCGCCCTGTGCAAAAATGACAAAAGTTCTGTCAGAATATGAGATCTAAAATTTTGAATTTTCTGTCAGAATTTTGTCATTTTTGCACAGGACGCATACGATGTCGTTTCGGTGCGAAATTTGACACGGTCGTGCGTGACATCGTCAGGTATGTGCATGATTTTTTTCGGATTGTTTTGAAAAGTTTTCAATTTGTTCAAAGTTCTTGAACATACCCAGGGAGCCAAAACTAGCGTTGTACTGATTGGACCCTAATTCTTTATCTCTGCGAGTAGGACCACTGTTCATTAAGGGCAACGTGCTCCTTAGTCCTACCTAGTACTGTTGATTGTACTCGAGTATGATTTGTTAAGGAAGGTCACCTGTTCATGTTATTAACTGAACGAAAGCTGACTACATGGGAATTCAACAAGCCAGCACTCAACGTGAATCTATCTATCCCCTCCAAGAACAGTGCTTGTTCTATTGTACACTGTGAAAGTAGGTCGTAACATATACATACATCACAATCGCCGTTATGCTTTATCCAAAATGGATTCTTAGGCCGCACTACAAGTGTAGAATTAACAATGTTATCCACAAAAAATCTTATTGACAGCACATTATTTCGTGACTCGTGGGTGTAATAATTTAGTTATTTCTTCTACGAAACATTACTTCGGGGCAGTTCCGTATTTCTTAATATGAATTTGCACACAGACAATGAGAATATCCACATTGGTCGATCTATTATTATGTAATTAAGACAACAGAAAAACAAGCTACAACAATCGTACACATAGGCTAATTATTTTGTTTGTCGATGTGCACTACCTGAAATCTTAATTTTACGGAGTGTCGCGATTTGTGATGAGTGTTATTTCACGGACACTCGGCTGACATGGATCTTTGCCTCGTGCTATAGAAATACACTAGGCGAAACTACGCACTCGGCAAACTTAAATCCATAGTCGATGAAATCTGTGCTGGGTGTTTTTTGATCTTTTTGTCGAGTGTCGCCGAGGCGTCATGGTGGGTGTAATTCCGTATTTCTGTTACTAGTTCGGAGCAATTTCATATTTGTTAATATTAATTTGCAGTTTGCACACAAACGATGAGAATATCTAGCATGGTCGATTCAGATAAAAACAACTTTTCACGCACGACAGAGCAATAGTAAATCAGCACTGATAATGATGTACATGTCAAGATGGGATTACCATGTTACATAAAAAGACACACAATCATGCATAAAAGAGTTAAACACACGTGAGGTAACGAAGTTACACGAAATGTAAGAATTGGTCACCAACTTTAAAAACGTGAACTATAGGTCACCAAGCTGCATATTAGCAAAACGTTGGTCACTCCACGGACGTTAAGTCAGTGACGTTGACGTGGTATACAACTCTTTAACACAGCTAGCTTCCACAAATCAGATTGCTGTCGTACACAGAAATTAAACATTTGGAAAACTGTAAGGAACACTCACCGGCCGGCGTGTTCTTATCGTTCTGCAAAGTGACTCAAACACAGTTAATAGTACCGTATCTGCGCGCCTTAATTTCCCACATAATTTAAGTAGTCTGGAATTCTGGATTGCTCCTTGGTGACGCAGCTGGCCAACAAGCGCGTGCCAGCGAGCGGCGCTGGAGCCTTCATGACAATGACGGACGCGATGAGGTCGCAGTTCACCAGCGGGCCGGCCGTCATGGGCTTGCCGTAGCCGGTAGCCGTAGTCCACGTCGGAGAAGCCGTGCTTGCTCCAGTCCGACACGTACACCACCTTGTAGACTTGTAGTGGAACGTCATCTCTGGAACGGGTCACGCCCGCCGGTGCTGTCATCGGCCCAACTCGACAAGCTCCTCGG
The DNA here is from genome assembly GCA_947311845.1 of Poa pratensis. Classification (NCBI taxonomy): domain Eukaryota; kingdom Viridiplantae; phylum Streptophyta; class Magnoliopsida; order Poales; family Poaceae; genus Poa; species Poa pratensis. Next base: position 26,995,604 of record CAMZMU010000068.1, read on the forward strand.
CCATGCGCCGCTTCGCCTCCCGGACCACCCGACAAGCTCGACCACCGAGGAGCCGGCGACTTTCTCCGCGGGCGCCGTCACCTTCACCGGGGTCCGGGAAGATGGCGTTGACAGAAACTCTTACTAAAAGACAGTGCGCACTGCGCAGGACAAACCCCTGCCTTCTGCCCAAAAACAAAAACTTCTAGCGAAACAGTACTGAGAAGTGAGAACCGAGGGAAAACTACAGAGAAGTTTTACAGGAACCAAAGATCTACTACAAAGCGACCTAGCAGGAGCTGCAGCAAAACGATGGCGCCAGACGTAGCAAGGAGAGTCACACAGATATCCTCTTGCGGACCGGATTCCAGCCGTGATCTTGCGAGATTGGCGACCGGGAACTAAGTCGAAGGCGATGTACTCGAGGTCCAGCGCCGGCAGCTCCGGGAGCGGGCCGACCTTGATGCTTGGGTCGGGGAAGCGGTCGCGCGCCCAGACCGGCTTCACGCGGGGCTCCGGGAGGCCGCGGGCCAGGTCGTCGACGACATTCAGGAACTGGGCCGTACCCGTGCCGTCGGCCACCGCGTGGTTCGTGCGCAGACCGATCACGAAGCCACCACAGGTGAACGTTGTGACTTGTGACCTGACCGAGATCAAAAGTTTACAACATAAAAAATGTGCACCTGCCTGTGGGTGAGGTTCTCTGTCATGCTCCTGCTGCTTGTTAGTAATAGAATTCCTCTGATGCAGAACGAGAAATGATAGATAATGGCGTCGGTTTTTCAGAACACCGACTATAAATATACAACCACGCCGATCGAGAACACCTATAGTAGTCTCTAATGATATTTTAGGGTGCCCTCTAAAACCATGTTATGACTAGTTGACTACCCAACTCATCACATGCAATTCTGCATTAATTGACGTCAGAGCTCACCACGTGCAGCACGATCTTCACAAAATAGTTTGGTCAAGTTGAGTTTCAGTCCGAGAACGTGCAAACAAAACGAAGTGCTGTTAAAAAAAGCGCCTGTACCGGCGTCGGGTACGGCACGAGATGCCCCTTGCTGGGCATGCAGCAGCGGGCGCTCCAGGAAGTTGACGTCGGTGAGCGTGCAGTTGGTGGTGGCCTCCACAAAGTAGACGCCATCGGTGGAGCACAGCACGTTGGGGGCGCCCCGCGTCGTCGTCGCCGTCCTCGATCCGCCCGGCGAACGGGTAGAGATGCACCAGCGCGTCTGCGAGCGCGCCGGGCACCACCGCCGCCAGGGGCTTCGTGATCTTTTTCTCGTCGGCCTTGGAAACAATCTTGTGGTACATTGGAAGCAACCGAGTGTTTGGATGAAACTAATTTTTCCTTGATGGAAACGATCTACTGTTTGGATAACAAATTGTTACGTTGTAAAGATTATTTTAGATCGAAGGAAATTTTAATGGTTGTGGAAGCAAACTTGTATAGCATTGGAAACAAATTGTTCTTATAAGGAAGCAAACTACTGTGTTGCATAGAACGAATTTTACAACAGTAACTAGTGTCCCGGAAATCAAGAATAATTTGGTTCGTAAAAGTCAAGGATGAATAGTGATTAAAAGAAACAATTCTGGAAATATTTGTAATTAGAGGAATGCATGGTAAGAAGGTTCTATTGGGGCTTGGCTACATCATTTTCGACCGCGCGCACGCGAGGCTTCAGACAACAAAACGACAAGGAACGAAGGAGAAAGAAGGTCGTCTCCCCCCTCCCCATCCACTGCCGGCCTGACTGCCTGCCATCCCGCCCGCGGCTGGCGTAACTCCCGCGACCGCCTCGTCGCCCCGCCCTCTCAAATCCCCCCTCCGCCGGTCCGCCGCCCCGATCATCCCTCTAAGCCACCCCGAACGTCTAGATCTCGTCGCCGGCGAACCCCACCCCACCCCCACCGTTAAGTCTCATCTCGCTGGCGCCTTCTCCGCCGCGGCTCCGCAGCGGCGTCGCCGGAGCCGGCTCAGCCTGGCTACGTCTCTCGGGAGGAAGAAGAATTGGGAGGGGGGGGGGGGGGGCGAAAGGAGGAGAACGTGGTTGGGACCAACGCCCCACGCGCGTCACGCGGACTGCACGAGCTGTCACTCGCTCGAGAAGAATGAAGAATCCCTTCCGGTTCTATCGACCACCAGTGACTCCTTCGCAAAGCACACAAACATCAAGGACGTTATTTACGGGATCATCCAAGACGGAAACATGCAGTGGTCCCCAGTTATGGAATTAAACATGCGGGGCCTTGTTTCAAAATTTTACGATCCGACGTCTACTTCCAATCGTACGGTTAAACAAGGGTCCGATGATAAGAAGAAATGAAGCAGCATTTGCGGTCCTTGATTGTGTTAAGTGCACATCAATAAAGGCAGGCAACCCTAAATCCTAAAAAAAGTCGACTGTGATTGCCAGGGGCGGAGCTGCAGCCGGTGCTACCCGGGCTGTAGCACCGGTCCGGCAGACTAGACCAAAGGCAACAGCGCTACCGAATTCACAGCACTACTTGGCACTCGTTCATGTGGCTTGCTCAATCAAATGCACGACCGAGCTAATGTATCATTGGCTCCTTGACGTCAGCGTGAAAGAGACCGGCAACAGTTTGAACCCCACTGCTCTCCAGCAGCAGTGAAGTTCAGCTTCATAAGCTGTTTCTTTAGAATCAGGTCGTCTTCATATGTTAGCACCGCTCTTGGGCTGCTCCTGGCTCCGCCACTGGTGATTGCATGAAAAAACTGTCGTGGTTGCCCTGTGCTCCGCTTATTGGAGGACGGAGGTAATAAATCACCACATGATTCTTGGAGTTTTCTGACTATTGCATGTCAGCAAAGCAAATTAAGCGTCGATAACAAACAAAGTTCAGGTACGAGCTTGAACGAAAGTCTTGCGCCATGAATGCCGGTTGGCATCATATTCATAGACCAAGGGGACAGAAAGACACTCGGTTTCCCCTTTGGAGTTTCTTGCAAGAAAGCAATTTATTAGCGCTCTACTGATTGGACTCTAATTCTTGAGACGTCCGAGTATGACCACTGTTCATGAAGATGGTCGAGAAAGGCCAAGTACTCCTACCCATTATTATAGACTGTCAAATATGATACTATGTTAAGGAAGGTCATTTGTTCATGTTATTAATGAAGGAAAGCTGCGTGCATGGGAATTCAACAAGGTAGCATTCAACTGCTTGTACTACTATTGTAAGTACACTGTGGAAGTAGCCTCGTAAAATATACAGACATCACATCGTAACACTACAGCTGTAGACTTAACAATGTTATCTACAACTATATACTTAATTATTTTTTACTGGTCGGTGTAATTCAGTTATTTTTATTACCAAACCATTATATTACTACAGACCAGTTTCTTATATTTGTTAATGGCGTTTGTTAATATCAACTTGCACACAAACGGGACTTGTATCGAAACGACGAGTACCGCTTCGTCTCTAACAAGCAGAGAGAGAGGAGACCGGATCTACATGCCTCCCGTCGGCACCGCCGCAGGTCTGCCCCGTCTCCGTGGCCTTCGGGCCATGGAGGCGCGGTGGATCTCGGCCCTCGTCGGCGGGAGGGCTCCATTTTTATGGTTTAGTGTCCAGATTTGCTGGGGCGGCGCTCTGCTGGTGGCAGCGACGCTTCTTGCAATAATGTCTCCCCGGTTTCAGCCCCATCTTGGCGGCGACGTCGAGATCCTCGTGGGAGTGGTGTGGTTCTCGAGGACTTCTTATGGCGGTGGCGGTTTCCAAATCGTCATGTAGCTTCATCGGTGGTTCATCTTTCATCTTCGGCTCTGGGGCGGATGTGGTCTTACCCGTTCGGCGACTTCCCGTCCGCAAACAACAACGTCAGGTAGGTTCTGGGAGGAGCGGCAGCGGCGGCGCGCCGTCGACATGGTCTAGAGGTTGAAGACGAAGGGCATCTCAAGGATCTTGTTGTAATTGTTTTTATTGAGATGTTTTGTACCGTTCGATGTTTCTTTTAATGCCAGTGTCCTTTTCGCAAAAAAAAACTTGCACACAAACGCTGAGAATATCTACCTTGGTCGATTCAGAGCAAAACAACTTTCCACACACGACCGAACAATAGTAAATAGCACTGAAAATGCTGTACATGTGAAGACGGGATTACCATTGTTACACAAAAAGACACAGAGCTAGCCATGCATATATTCAGATAGAAGGTATACCACTGTTTAACATAGCTAGCTTACCCCTCAAAAAAAAAAAAAAGCTTCCACAGATCATTTTTCTCTCGTACAAACAAAACAGTCGGAAACTGTGATAAACACTCGCCGACGTCTTCTGATCGTTTTGCAAAATGACTCAAACACAGTTACTAATAGTACCTTAGCGTAGCGCGCACACGTTAATTTTCCACATAATTTAAGTAGCCTTGATTTCCTTCGGTTTTAGCTGGCACGAGTTCATGGATGCACGTACTTTCAGACAAGGTCCTCCCTCATCAGGGCGGCGAAGTGGTCGGCGTGCTCCTTGGTGACGCAGCTGGCCAGCAGGCGCGTGCCGGCGAGCGGCGTTGGAGCCTTCATGACGATGACCGACGCGATGAGGTCGCAGTTCACCAGCGGGCCGGCCGACATTGGCATGCCGTACCCGTAGTCCACGTCGGAGAACCCGAGCTTGCTCCAGTCCGACACGTACACCGACTCGTAGTCGAAGGTCATCTGGAACGGGTCACGCCCGCCGGTGCGGTCCTCGGCCCAGCTCATGCACTCCTCGGCCATGCGCCGCTTTGCCTCCCGGACCATCTCGACGAGCTCGACCACCGACGAGCCGGCGACTTTCTCCGCGGGCGCCGTCACCTTCACCGGGAAGATGGCGTTGCCCCAGTAGCCCGGCTCCAGCTTCAGCACGTGGCGGGCGCTGGCGAAGAAGCAGAGCTTGACGTCCGCGCCGGGGACGACGATGGCCCGCGTCCTGCACTGCCAGAGCTTCGCGATTACGACGTCGAAGCCGGAGCAGTGCTTGCCGCTGGTCAACTCGTTGTACTGCGACTTGATCTTGTCGAGGTAGGCCACCGGGAAGTCGAAGGCGATGTACTCGAGGGCCAGCGTCGGCAGCTCCGGGAGCGGTCCGGGCTTGATGCTTGGGTCGGGGAAGCGGTCGCGCGCCCAGACCGGCTTCACGCGCGGCTCCGGGAGGCCGCGGGCCAGGTCGCCGACGGCGTTCAGGAACTGGGCGCGCCCGTTCCGTCGGCCACCGCGTGGTTCGTGCGCAGACCGATCACGAAGCCACCGCAGGTGAACGTTGTGACCTGATCAATCAAAAGATTTACAACCATTAAAAATGTGCACGTACGTACGTCCACGTTAGGTTCTCTGTCAATCCTGATGCTCATGTGGCCTGTTTCTAACAGAACGCCACTGATTTCAAATGATAAATAATATTTTTCACGTATCTTCTCGATTTCGCTTTTGATTTCTGTACAAATTTAACATGGCATTAGTTTTTCTTGTGTGCACAAGCAACACCATTAACATTTGGCTTACGGCACATGCCAATCCAAACGGTCGGTTTGCACAAATGAGTTTTTATGTGTTATACTTGTGGCCGGCCATGACCGCTTCCTCATTGACTTTCTCGACTGGCGGAGAACGTGAAAGCAAAAGGAAATGTTGTTAAAAAACGCACCTGGATCATGGCAAGGCTGTTGTGCGGCTCGACGGCCCAGAGATCCGGCGTCGGGTACGGCACGAGCTCCTCCTTGGTGAGCAGCAGCGGGCGCTCCAGGAAGTTGACGTCGGCGAGCGTGCAGTTCGCGGTGGCCTCCACGAAGTAGACGCCATCGGCGGAGCACAGCACGTTGGGGCGTCCGGCCTCATCGCCGTCCACGATCCGCCCGGCGAACGGGTAGTAGTGCACCAGCGCGTCCACGAGCGCGCCGCGCACCACCGCCGCCGGGGGCTTCGCCTTCTTCTCTGCCGCGGCAGCGGAACCGTCGCCCGACTCGGCCGGCGCTTGCACGGGCACGGCGTCGCGGTAGATGTGCACGGACTCGACGAGGCCGCGGTGCGTCGGGTAGCGGTCGACCCAGGCGAGGGGGAGCGTCTCCGACGGCGTCTCGGCGGAGGGACGGACTGGCCCCTCGGAAACCTTGGTCACGGCGAAGATGCCCATGGCTGATGACCCTGTTCTAATTTCTAAATGGCTGTCAGCGACAAATGGCCTGGAGTGAGCGACACCGGGCGCTCGAAGGGTATTTATAGGAGAAGGTACGAGGAGAGGTGCCCTGGAGGTGGCCTCCTACTACAATACTGTTTTGCCTCCACGATCTCAACAGCTTGCATTTCGAAGAAAAGGTTGGGAAATGTTGCGGTTATCATCAACTATGTTTTACTATTTCCTCCGTGAAAGCGAATGCACAACGTTAACTAAATTCCCCGTTATTGGGCCGCATCTACCATAAACTCAATTCCCAGCCTATAAGATGGTTTTAGAGGACACCCTAAGTATTATTAAAGACTACTATAGATGCTCTTCGAAGTCAAACCCCCTAAAACTCCGGATCTGTAATCCTTCATCCTCGTGGAACTGGAACCCACTTGACATAAAATTTATTTGTTTTTCCTTTCTCTGCTCCACCAAAATTCTAATCACACACTGGACTCTAGCATCCTACCGCCGCGCGGAACCTTATGTTCCATGTTGCGCACCAAATTTGTCCGTGCCGCCACCACCTCATTTTGTCTTGAAACCCTCGCTACACTAGCTAAGGTCGAGCTTGCTACATCGATTTGCGGTGCCCGTTTCGAGCCGTCCTACGCCATAGAAGTGGCCATACTCGGGCGGTCGGGCCTTGTGGGAAGAAAACGAAGAGAAATCTAGATTCCGGAAGGGAATGCATCGGGGTTGACGCCCTCTTGCCCTCTTGGAGTTTCTTGGTATCTTCGGCTGGCAGGAGACCGACGACACTTGTGTGGAGAAGAACCCATAGGCCATGAGTTCCTTTCTCTCCACCAAAATTCTAATCGCACACTGTACTCTGGCATCCTATCTGCCGTCGCGCGGAACCTTCTCCTCTATGTTGCGCTGCCTAGTTTGTTCGTATCGCCACCACTTGATTTTGGACGGTGTGAGATTTAAGTTGTGCACACAATGAGTTGTAAGTTGTCATAAATGTTGAACCCCCCCCCCCACTACAGTAGCTAAGGTCGAGCTTGCTGCATCGGTTTGATTTGCGGTGCCCGTTTCGAGCTGTCTTGCTCTATAGAAGTGGCTACACTCGGGCGATCAAGCCTTGTGGGAAGAAGACGACAAGACATCCGGAAGGGAGGGCATCGTGGTTAACGTGCGGTTACCACGGCAAATCCCATGGTGAGATACCTAGGGTTTCGTATATGGAGAGAAGTTTGGCGCGCTGTTAGTTCCGGACGGCTGACAAGTAAGGATTTACCCAGGTTCGGCCCCTCATTGTGAGGTAAAGACCTAATCCTGCTTGTCTGATCTGTATATATATATGATTACATGGCGGCCGTAATGGCATGGTGTGAGACGTGGTCTCGCTATGCTATGCGTGTATGTCTGTCTAGATCTGTCGTATCCCCCCTCCTAAAGGGTGCCCCTGCCTGACTTTATAAAGGGAGCCAGATAGGGTTTACATGAGTTGTTGTCTTGGACTCCAAGTTGTAGCTTCTTTGGCTTCTTTGGTCCGCCAGGTGGGCCTTGCTAGCGCTAAGTTGACGAGGGAATATCTCCCCGGCAACAGCACCAGAAACAATGCTTGTAACGTCACACGTCAGTTAGGAACCCCAAGAGGAAGGTATGATGAGTGCAGCAGCAAGTTTTCCCTCAGTATGAAACCATGGTTTATCGAACCAGTAGGAAAACGAGGTTGCTTCGAAGGTGTTGGTGAAGGAGTGTAGTGCGGCGCAACACCAGGGATTCCGGTGCCAACGTGGAACCTGCACAACACAATCAAATTACTTTACCCCAACTTAACAGTGAGGTTGTCAATCTCACCGGCTTGCTGAAAATAAAGGGTTAAACGTATCGTATGGAAAATGATGTTTGTTTGCATAAAACAGTAGAGAACAATGATTGCAGTAGATTTTATTTCAGATGTAAAAGAATGGACCGGGGTCCACAGTTCACTAGTGGTGTCTCTCCAATAAGATAACTAACATGCTGGGTAAACAAATTACAGCTGGGCAATTGACAATTGATAAGTGCATATAACATGCATGTGTGAGTTGTGGTGTCTACTATGAGATTCATTTGGGCATTACGACAAAGTACATAGACCGCTATCCAGCATGCATCTATGCCTAAATAGTCCACCTTCCGGTTAACATCCGTACCCCTTCCAGTATTAAGTTGCAAGCAACCGACAATTGCATTAAGTAATGTGCGTAATGTAAACAATACATTCATCCTTGAATAAAGCATTGCTGTTTTACCCCTAGTGGCAACAACACATCTACAACCTTAGAACTTGCTGTCACTATCCCAGGTTAAATAGAGGTTGAACCCAACTATCATGCATAAATACCCCCTCTTGGAGTCACAAGTATTCACTTGGCCAAGGCTTCAACAAGTAACGGAGAGCATGCAAGATCACAAATGACATAGACATGATAATATAATATTCAGCTCCACATAGGTATCAATATAAGTCAGATCCCAGCAAACACAACATGTAGCATTACAATAAGATGATCTTGATCATGATAGGCAGCTCATAAGATCTAAACATGATGGCACAAGTGGAGAAAACAACCATCTAGCTACTGCTATAGACCCATAGTCCAAGGATGAACTACTCACGCATCACTCCGGAGGCGGGCATGGCGATGTAGAGCCCTCCGGTGATGATTCCCCTCTCCGGCAGGGTGCCGGGAAGAGCTTCAGAACCCCCGAGTTAGGGTTGACGACGGCGGCGGCAGCGAATATGTTCTGGATGAAAGGCTCGGTGTTTTAGGGTTTTCACGTCTTGGGGAATAATAGGCGAATGGGCGATGTCGGCGGACACCGAGGGGCCCAAACCACAGGCTGGCGCGGCGAAGGTGGGGCCACGCCGCCAGGTGGTTTGGCCACCTTGTGGCTCCCTTCGTCTCTCCTTCGGACTCCGTATACGTGTTGGAAAAATAGGGACTTGGCATTTTGTTTCGTGCAATTCCGAGAATATTTCCAGAAGTAACTTTCTGAAACCAAAAACAGCATAAAACAGGGAACTGGCACTGTGGCATCTTGTTAATAGGTTAGTCCCAGAAAATGCATAAAAGTGATATGAAGTGTATATAAAACATGTAGCAAATGGTATAATATAAGCATGGAACAACAGAAATTATGGATACGTTGGAGACGTATCAAGCATCCCCAAGCTTAATTTCTGAGGAGACATGCTTTCACACAATCTTGATCAATATATTGCAAGGCTCATGTCATGAATGAAGTGACTCAAAGCAATGGTCTATAGTTTGCTAACAAATAGATAAAGAGTAAACAATGAATCATATAAGCAAAAACTTTTCATGAATAGTACTTTCAAGACAAGCATCAAAAAGTTTTGCATAAGAGGTAACTCATAAAGCAATAGATTCAAAGTAAAAGGCATTGAAGCAACACAAAGGATGATTAAGTTTCAGCATTGCTTTCAACTTGTAACATGTATATCTCATGGATAGTTGTCAACATAAAGCAATATAACAAGTGCAATAAGTAAACATGTAAGAATCAATGCACACAAAGTTGACACAAGTGTTTGCTTCTAAGATAGAAAGGAGTAGGTAAACTGACTCAACATAAAGTAAAAGATAGGCCCTTCGCAGAGGGAAGCAGGGATTAAATCATGTGCTAGAGCTTTTTAAGTTTTCGAAAGCATATAGAGAGCACAAAATAAGTATTTGAGAGGTGTTTGTTGTTGTCAACGAATGGTAGTGGGCACTCTAACCCCCTTGTCAACCAGACTTTCAAGAGCGGCTCCCATGAAGGACGTTATCTCTACCAGCAAGGTAGATCATCCCTCTTCTCTTTTGTTTACACATGTATTTTAGTTTCTTTATAGATGACACTCCTCCCAACCTTTTGCTTACACAAGCCATGGCTAACCGAATCCTCGGGTGCCTTCCAACATTCACATACCATGGAGGAGTGTCTATTTGCAAATTAAGTTGCTTACTGATAAATCAGGGCAAAACATGTGAAGAGAATTATTAATGAAAGTTGTAATTAATTGGGGCTGGGCACCCCGTTGCCAGCTCTTTTTGCAAATTATTGGATAAGCGGATGTATATGCCACTAGTCCATTGGTGAAAGTCTGTCAGAAGTAAATGACAAGATTGAAAGATAAAACACCACATACTTCCTCATGAGCTATAAAACATTGACACAAATAAGGAGTAATAAAGTTTTGAATAGTTTAAAGGTAGCACATGAAATATTTACTTGGAATGGCAGGAAATACCACATAGTAGGTAGGTATGGTGGACACAAATGGCATGGGTTTTGGCTCAAGTTTTGGATGCACGAGAAGCATTCCCTCTCAGTACAGAGTTTAGGCTAGCAAGGTTGTTTGAAGCAAACACAAGTATAAACCGGTACAGCAAGAATCACATAAAAACATATTGCAAGTATTATAAGACTCTACACTGTCTTCCTTGTTGCTCAAACATTTTACCAGAAAATATCTAGACCTTAGAGAGAACAAATATGCATCCCAAGTCTCAACAAGCTCTACGGTAGTTCTCCACTACTAGGCTTTAACTACATGATGCAAGAGCTTAAACATGATCTACTTGAGAGCTCAAAACAATTGCAAAGTATCAAATCGAAACAAGACAATGATCTACAAGAATGCATATGTCTTTTCCAATACCAACTACTACATGTAGCATTTTCTTTCTTCCAAACAAACACCAATCAATTTATTTAAACATAAACTCTCCAAATGATAATATAATGCAGCAAGAGAGTATTTATAAACAAGTGCTAACAGCTCGAAGAGATGCATGAAAAACAGGAGCTAAAAGCACTGCAGTAGCTAGTTAAGAATACTCAACAAATATAAGTGAAGAACATGAGTATTCACATGAAAAAGCGGAGCGTGTCTCTCTCCCACACAAGGATTGCTAGGATCCGAATTTATTCAAACAAAAACAAAAATAAAAACACACAGACGCTCCAAGTAAAGCGCATAAGATGTGAAAGAATTAAAATATAGTTTCACTAGAGATGACCTGATAAGTTTGTTGATGAAGAAGGGGATGCCTTGGGCATCCCCAAGCTTAGACGCTTGAGTCTCTCTGAATATGGTTGGGATGAACCACGGGGGCATCCCCAAGCTTAGGCTTTTCACTCTTCTTGATCACATAATATCACCCTTCTCGCTTGATCCTTGAAAACTTCCTTCACACCAAACTCAAGACAGTTCTCATTAGAGGGTTAGTGCATAATCAAAAATTCTCATATTCTGTAATGATACAATCAATCCCAAAGCTTCTGGACATTAGCTACAGCCACCAATGCTTTGTGGAGCAAAGAAATCCACACAAACACAGTAAAAGAGCGAATGCAAAACAAAAGGCAGAATCTGTCAAAAACAGAACAGTCTGGAATGACGAATTTTTTCGAGGCACTTAAGTTGCTCAGATGGATCTGGCCTAAAATAATGAAAGTTGCGTACATATCTCAGGAATATGCGTGATTTTTTCAGAATTTTTTGAATTTTCTACAGGGAGATAAGCTCAAATCCGTGACAGCTAAAAATCTGTCACTGCGCAGAAATCCAAATCTTGCATCAACTTTCAATATAGAACTTTACTTGGCACAACATTGCGATAAAATAAAGATACAAAGGAGTTGCTACAGAAGTAACAAAACTCCTTGACTCAAAGAAAACAAAAATAACAGCAAATAAAAACGATGGGTTGTCTCCCATAAGCGCTTTTCTTTAACGCCTTTCAGCTAGGCGCAGAAAGTGAAAATCAAGTGTTGTCAAGTGGCAAATCATTCAAATCATCAAAAGCTTCTTCCAACACACAGCTTGTAACAATGGGTATCTTAGATGTTCCTGGAGGTGTTTCATTACCTTTAACCGTACTAAAAGTTTTATCAATTTTAAGCTCATAATGAGTCTTTGGTTTTGGCACTTTAGGAACATACATAAACTTTTGCTCTCTACCCACATAAACTTTCTCCTTTTTAGACTTAAGAGAAGTAAAGGTTGAACTTAAGGTTTCAATAGCTTCCTCTAACTCATCAATTCTATGATTTTGGGTGTCATGGATATTATTATCCTCAAGAACAGTGATTCTTTCATTGATGGTGGCTATTGATTCATTAGTCTTACCAATACAATCAAGAAAATTTGGAAAAAAATTCTCCATAGAGTCTAACTTATTTATAACATCCTCCAAGGTGATCTCAATTTTAATATCTTTAGTGGGTGGTGTTCCTACCAAACTTTCAATAATATTACAGGCTTCTAAAGCAGGAGTACCCAAGAAATTTCCACCTGTAAGAGTGTCTAGAACATACCTATACCAACTAGAGATACCAACATAAAAGTTCCTAAGGAGGATAGTGGTAGAGTGTTTCTTAGTACATCTATGATGAGCATCACTAATTCTATACCAAGCATCTTTCAAATTTTCACCTCCTAGTTGCCTAAAAGAACGAACTTCAACTTCAGGAGCATTCATTTTGAAAAACAAAATCAAACCGAATTAAACAAGTAACTAATTTTTTTGTGTTTTTGATAAAGAGAGCAAACAAGACTAAATAAAAATAAACTAAGCAAGACAAATAACAAAGTAAAGAGATTGGGTGTGAGAGACTCCCCTTGCAGAAGCAATTCGGTTTTCCCCGGCAACGGCGCCAGAAAACGTGTTGCTAGCGCTAAGTTGACGAGGGAATATCTCCCCGGCAACAGCCAGAAACAATGCTTGTACGTCACACGTCAGTTGGGAACCCCAAGAGGAAGGTATGATGAGTGCAGCAGCAAGTTTTCCCTCAGTATGAAACCAAGGTTTAATCGAACCAGTAGGAAAACGAGGTTGCTTCGAAGGTGTTGGTGAAGGAGTGTAGTGCGGCGCAACACCAGGGATTCCGGTGCCAACGTGGAACCTGCACAACACAATCAAATTACTTTGCCCCAACTTAACAGTGAGGTTGTCAATCTCACCGGCTTGCTGAAAACAAAGGGTTAAACGTATCGAATGGAAATGATGTTTGTTTGCATAAAACAGTAGAGAACAATGATTGCAGTAGATTGTATTTCAGATGTAAAAGAATGGACCGGGGTCCACAGTTCACTAGTGGTGTCTCTCCAATAAGATAACTAACATGCTGGGTAAACAAATTACAGCTGGGCAATTGACAATTGATAAGTGCATATAACATGCATGTGTGAGTTGTGGTGTCTACTATGAGATTCATTTGGGCATTACGACAAAGTACATAGACCGCTATCCAGCATGCATCTATGCCTAAATAGTCCACTTTCCGGTTAACATCCGTACCCCTTCCAGTATTAAGTTGCAAGCAACAGACAATTGCATTAAGTAATGTGCGTAATGTAAACAATACATTCATCCTTGAATAAAGCATTGCTGTTTTACCCCTAGTGGCAACAACACATCTACAACCTTAGAACTTGCTGTCACTATCCCAGGTTAAATAGAGGTTGAACCCAACTATCATGCATAAATACCCCCTCTTGGAGTCACAAGTATTCACTTGGCCAAGGCTTCAACAAGTAACGGAGAGCATGCAAGATCACAAATGACATAGACATGATAATATAATATTCAGCTCCACATAGGTATCAATATAAGTCAGATCCCAGCAAACACAACATGTAGCATTACAATAAGATGATCTTGATCATGATAGGCAGCTCACAAGATCTAAACATGATGGCACAAGTGGAGAAGACAACCATCTAGCTACTGCTATGGACCCATAGTCCAAGGATGAACTACTCACGCATCACTCCGGAGGCGGGCATGGCGATGTAGAGCCCTCCGGTGATGATTCCCCTCTCCGGCAGGGTGCCGGGAAGAGCTTCAGAACCCCCCGAGTTAGGGTTGACGACGGCGGCGGCAGCGAATATGTTCTGGATGAAAGGCTCGGTGTTTTAGGGTTTTCACGTCTCGGGGAATAAATAGGCGAAGGGGCGATGTCGGCGGACCCCCGAGGGGCCCAAACCACAGGCTGGCGCGGTGGGTGGGCCGCGCCCCAGGTGGTTTGGCCACCTCGTGGCTCCCTTCGTCTCTCCTTCGGACTCCGTGTACGTGTTGGAAAAATAGGGACTTGGCCTTTTGTTTCGTGCAATTCCGAGAATATTTCCAGAAGTAACTTTCTGAAACCAAAAACAGCAGAAAACAGGGAACTGGCACTGTGGCATCTTGTTAATAGGTTAGTCCCAGAAAATGCATAAAAGTGATATGAAGTGTATATAAAACATGTAGCAAATGGTATAATATAAGCATGGAACAACAGAAATTATGGATACGTTGGAGACGTATCAGGCCTTCGGCTGGAATGCACCAGGTATACCAATAGTGGGGTGTCCGGAGGGTATGCCCACGTCAGTGGTTGACTCCCTCTTGCCTCTTGCAGTTTCTTGGTAGCTTCAGCTGTCAGGGGACCGGCGACATTCGTGTGGAGAAGGACCCAGGCCATGGGGCCTACAGGGGAGCCAAGGGAACGACGTCTCGAGACACGAGAGAGGCAGAGAAAACACGAAACGGGATCCCGGAGACCTCTGTTACCAGTTGGTCGTGATGTGTCTGAGTTGGACGGCAATAAATGATGACAACACAATGATAGATGTGGGCGCGAGGGTGAAAACTACCTATTCCGGTAGATGGGGTGAATAGGAAATGTCAAATATGCGAGCAGAAGCTGATAATTTTAACACTTATAGGTATAATTTCATAAACCACAATACACATGCAATTATTTTTAACCAGAAAGTCTAGGTAATTCTTACAAAAGATAACCTTGCCAAATGCAATTGGCACGGAAGTAAAAAGTGTGTCTTCTGTCAGCATGACGAGACTATTAAACACTTATTCTTCCCGTGTGAGTTTGCTAGGTCTATATGGTCAGCCATTCAGATAGGTTCTACCTTATATCCCCAGCGTAGCATTGCAAACATTTTTGGTAATTGGTGATGGTCCCGAAGAGCAAGGCTTTGATACTGCAAAAACAAACGGGATTAGGTTGAGACTCCAAGTGCAGCGTGTATAGTAAGTGAAAGACAGTTTTCCCCACGAGGGGTGACTCGAGGGTTTAATATCGAACTCTCGGGGAATCTGAAGTGGTAGATTTATCTTCTTATCCTTCTTTTGGTTACCTACAAAATAAGGTTAGATGTTTGGTCCTCAACCTCACCTGTGGTTGTCAAGCACAAGGTGTAAGAATGATATCAGGATAGTTATGCAATGCAAACAAGAAATAAATATGCAATGATGGTGGATGCAATGATAAATGATATTTTTGGGTTTTTGAATGATGTATGCAAGATGAAAAGTATTTTTGTATTTTCAGATTTAATGATGGCTGAAAATAGAAAGTGGTATATGGTGTTGGAAAGGTGTTTCTTATGATAAAAAATGGACTGGGGTTCATGGTTTCACAAATGCACTCTCTCTTTATAAAGTGGTAGACAATGGAACACACAAAGTTAACATATGAGATTGCAACACAGGGTTTGATAACAAGTTACTTAGATATATGGGCATCACGTCCTAACATAGAGATCTTTTGGTTATTAACCTCTCTTATACTCCACCAAAATGCGAACTAAATCATAACACCTCAGTAATTAAGATAACTCAGAGTATAGCCTTAAGTATCATGACATGAAGTGAAAATTAGAACATGCTAGATCTAGTCATGGAGTAGTGGCAATGGTCACGCCCACATCCCCGGTAGCATGGTATTTTAGTTTATCCCTAGTGAGGTAACAAAGTAAGGTAAAGATACCAAAGTGGATCGCAGAACTTTCTCTCAGGTTCACTGCACTAGCCACCCCCGTTACTCCAACTAATGTACACGTTCCCCCGCACACACTCTCATAAACATGCTTGATCAAAACAAGTAGACAAGAACGGGGTACATAATATGCATCTATACTCATAACTGAAACAAACATTGCAATCTCAAACATATATTAACTCATAAAGATCCACCACAAAGGTATTACAACGGTGACCGTAATCATGTTCGGTGCTAATTAGTGAAGCTCAAGAGAGGAGAGATACATAAGTTACTTCCACAAACCCATAGTCCAGAGGTGGACTACTCCCTCTTCATCATGGAGACGGTGGAGAAGTCGATGGAGAAGATGGAGACCACGCCGGCAGCGCCCCGCCGGAGTTTTCCCCCTCCAATCTGCAGCTCCTGATCTCCGTTTCGGTGTTTCTGTGTTTGTGCGTCGCTCCTTCCAGAGAACGTCGGGGGACCTTTTTTATAGGCGTTTTTAGGTCAAGACTATGTCGGTGGAGCGAAGATCGACGACAACGGAGCCACGAGGGCCAAACGGGTGGGCTCCACGTGGCCACAGTACCTGGCCGCGTGGGCCACCCCCGTTTGGGCCTCGGGCCTCCGCTTGCTAGCTTCCTTCGCCCACAGGTTTTCTTCCTTCCAAATATTGACGCCCGTAAATTTACAGGTGATTTCGTTGACGTTTGGGTCCCTGAAACATTAAAATAAGAAAACGGGGTTTTCTGCCTGTGTAGGGTTAATTCCATAAAAATAGGAAATAAATGAATATTCCCAAAAATCATTATAAAACATTGATATAACCCTTATATGATGCAAATATGATGTGAATATAATCAATTAAAGTGCAAAGCATATGTATACATTTTACATGCATCAATTGGCTAAACGGTGTGATCCTAGGTTTAAACTCTTTATTAGGGTGAGAGTGATTGCCGTTATTTGGTCACTGTGGCTATGTAGAAATGACAAGGTTTTTAACGATAGAAATGCTTCTGTTATACAGACTATCTATCGGTGCACAGCAACGCTACGAGCATGGTCGGCCCTTTAGCGTGTGGAGCACCGAGACTTGTTTTTGGAGGTGGCATTGCGTTTGGAGGCTGCGGCGCGGGAGTTATTCTACCAGCATGGATGGCCACATAACCTCCTGATTGACCTTCCACCATTTTAGGCGGCTTTACAATTTCTCATTATGATATGTAATTCGCCTTTTATTTATTTCCGATTTGTGTACTGGTAAATTGGTGGTTGTGTACATCGTAACTATGCAGAGCCCGGGTGTAATGCTTAGAACTTTTGAGTAATAAAATCGCTTTATCAAAAAAGAAGATCTATGTAATTGAAGGTCGCAAGGTCAGGGAGGCGCTGGCTTGACCATTGGCTATCGTGAGGGACGGCGAGGGGAGGAAGAGTGGAGACTGGAGAGGAGTAACGAGCAAAGTGACCCTATGTGCTACTCGAGTTGTCATATAGCGGAGGACTGGGCGTTGGCCCAGTGGTAGGAGCCAGCGGTGGCTGCTCCACCCGCCCGGGTTCGATCCCTTGTGGACGATTTTCGGTGTCTCACGTTCGTGGCACTGTTCAATAGGAACAGTGTCCGTGGTACTGTTCACAAGGAATAGTATTCCGCATCTTCAATAAGTGTCTCTGGTCTCGCCTGTGAGCTCCATGAGGGAAAAAATCTTATACCGGGCAGACATAGTCGGTTCTAGTTGTAGGTCTAGATTAGGTTCACAACTAGTGGTGTGAGTGTGGTGTGCGTGTGGTGTGCGTGTATAAGGCTGTGTGTCTGATCAGATACTACAACTTGTACCCACTTAAGTGAGACGAAAAAAAAATTGTCATATAGCGGCAACCAGGCTCAACCTACTCAGGGCACACCAAACAGTCGCATTTAAACAAAGCTTACCAAATTCACCCAACTCTAGTCGATCCGTACTTAGCAAACAGATCGATCACATGTCAGGTAGAGGGCACATGTCGACTATAGAAGTAAATGCACAGAACTTTGATCTTTTTGTTGGTGGTGTGTAGCTAAACAGATAAAGTGGTGCTTCTTTGTATCAGATGTCCTTCAAAGGGACACGACCAAAGTGGCATTTCAAATGGCCCAAAAATACTAACGCCCAGGATTGAGGAGAGTAACTACCGGTTGACTCTTGAATTTAATGTAAAAGACGTATGCATCGTTTCGATGCAGATGCTGGGTGCCCTTTTCAAAAAAAAAAAACTACCGGTGACCAGGATCGCATCTCAGCCCAGGCGATCGCATCATCCAGCCTCCCGTCGTCGGCGCCGCAGGTCTGCCCTGCCTCCGTGGTCTCCGGGCCATGGAGGCGCGGTGGATCTCAACGCTTGCCGGCGGGAGGGCTCCGTTTTTTAGGTTTTAGTGTCCAACTTTGTTGGGGCATCGTTTTGGTGGCGGCGGCGGCGCTTCTTACAATAATGTCTCCCCGGATTCAGTCCCATCTCGGCTGCGACGTCGAGAAGCCCGTGGGAGTGGTGTGGTTCTCAAGGGCTTCTTCTGGCGGTGGCGTTCTTCGGATAGTCATGGAGCTTCATCGGCGGTTCTTCCTTCTTCTTCGGCTCTGGGACGGATGCGGTTTTCTTGACCCGTTTTGCGACTTCCCGTTCGCAACCAACAACGCCAAGCCGGTTCTGGGAGGAGCGACATCGGCGGCGCGCCGTCGACACGATCTGGAGGTTGAAGATGAAGGGCATCTCAAGGATCTTGTTGTAATTTTCGTTTTCGTTGAATTGTTATGTACCGTTCGGTGTTTCTTTTAATGACAGGGTCCTTTTCACAAAAAAATGTCCCAAAAATAAATTATTTTCTCCATACGTTATTTTTTCAGACTGACGTCCCTGAACTTGAATGAAAGGCAAAGCTCCATTCAAAACAATAAACCAATACACATTACATTGATGTCTACGTTGCACGGTTTCCTTTCTTATCTCTGTCTATCTCGTTACCGGTAAGTTTCCTTTTCTATTTTTCGTAATCCGATATCCCACATGATGTAACTTTCATCACGCATTATCTGTAGAACATATTGGATATCATACATACCGAGTGGGCCCTGGAAATATCTCTCTTTTGACAGAGGAGTAATTTCCATCTTGGAACATCAGGATATATGCACACCTTGGTAATCACGCAGTGACTGCCGTTTTGCCACCCAGTTATGGCCATGGCGTTGACAGTACCAAAGTAATTCTTTCCAGTATGCATAACCCCAATAACCTCATGGTCTAAGAACATGTCATATAATAACCATCTGCGATATTGCAGTAAGAACAAAAAGACACTTTGGAATCTTCTTAGCATAACAATGATTTGGGTCTACCCAGTCATATTGTTTCCACCAATAAAATGTCACTCATTGATGCTGACATAAACAATGTTCTAGACCAGGAAAACATGGTCTCAAGCAATCAATGAATTAGTCTAAAAGGCAAGACTAGGATATACTTTATTCTGTTCATATCTCTACACGTGCGAGTGAGTTTTCCTCTGAATCACATATTCAAGAGTCACCGCAGTTATAGCACAGAATCATGAAGCATAATTATGAATCAGATGTTAAACTTTATTGCCTTTTGGGCATACATCCAACACAGCACGCCACAGGCTGCCACTTTCAGGCAACACGGTTTAATCTAACGGAGTAATCGGACACAAAGAGCAACATGAATGGTGCATCCCATTTTGTGTCTGTTTCAACCGATTTGTGTCCGCTTTTATCTGCTTGGTGTACGCCGGACACTTCTCCGCGGAATGTCCGTACACTGCACCTAGTGACGTCCAACAAACGAGACACACATGTCTGGTTTGGCCCATATTTTTTCTAGTAAGAACAATATTAAATTGAAACTGAAACTTAAACATAAATATAACTTAAACTTGAACTTAGTGTATCATAATCTTAATATTACAAAATATTAAAAAACTAGTGCTCCTAAACCATATTCGTCGTTAAAATCGATGATGATCAGCGGCGCAGGGGCGGCTGCAATGCCACTCCATCGCAGACCTGTGGAGTGCAATAGCCACCAGGACACTCCTCCATGTGCTCCTCCTCAGGTGGGCCGCCCACCTCCCTCGCTGTCGCACGTACATCTCGTCATCGTTCTTCTCGACGCCTGAGGAGTTGGAGTCCATGTGCGAGGGTTCATTCTAGAACCATGCCTCTATTGGCTCGATGTACAAGAACGAGTGATGCCGGAGGTCGTGCTTCTCAGCCAAGCGGATGTGCCAAACAGGAGAGTCAATGACGTAGTCGAGATCGGCCCGATCTGCTCATGACAAGGCCACCTTCCGGGCGTGGATGTTGGCGAGGCACTCCTCTCCTATTGGCGGTGGAACGGGAATTATATTGAAGTTCAGGTGCTACCCCTGTAGCAAGCCGTAAACGGACGACGCCTCCTAGTTCATGTGCGTGTACTCACGTGTCCCTATCACTGTCAGTCGAGGCAAGCATAAGGCACACACGACATGCGAAGGTGGAGCTTGCGCGGGACGAGCCCACCTCATGGTCGTTCCTCCGGTTGAAGGAGGAGCGTGCAGGTTCAGAGCGACGCTGCGCGTGAAGCTCGACGAGGAACCTATGGACGCTGCACCATCGTGACAACGGACCAAATCGCGCATGCGACCGCCGCTCTACCACTTGTAAGACATTGGGGGAGAGATATGCGTACGGATATGATCTATTCGTTCGAGGCGTAGGCAGTGGCAGTGTCAAAGCGGTGCAAGAAGCAAACGTGACGCGCAGTGAGTTGGGCGGGGGGGGGGGGGGGGGGGGGGGTTCCGGACACATTAGAAAGGACCGGGAGGGGGAGACGTGGAGGGGACATGAGCTTGACAGGTGATTTTTAGGACATGGACAAAAATGGACAGATGGGAAAGATTTGGGGGAGCGCGTTGGAGTTTCCCTAAGCCTCATGTATTGTGTGCTATACATTAGTACAACATCGATTGGAAATTAGTTGTTAAAGGGCAAATAATTAATTGATCAACAAAAATCTAATTTATTTATCATTAAGATACATATCCTAATCTATTTTTTTTCATTTATCATCGCGATCCATGTCATCCGTACTGGTTTTAATTATCTGATACGGTATACTTTTTCACCTACTCTATTTTTTTTTTCCAAGTTATCTTGCTCAATTTTTGACTACCTGTTTTATCAGCCTTCAAGAATTAAGAGAAGAACAACAATTAATTAATCTACTTGTTTGACGTCATCTGGTAGTAGTAGTAGACCTTCACTTAATCAATAGAGGTGTAGTTTTCGTTCTATTACTATATGTAAGAGCATAAAATTTATGTTTCAATATAATGTCTAGAGTTATCATTGTCCTCTTCACCCCACCCCCTATGACGAAATCATCGCTCCTCCCTGCTTAGCACCGACAAGCCTATATGAACCTGGCAAGCTGCAACAGTCAACAGTCTAAAGCTACCGGCTCACAGTTGAAAAGTAATGGTTGATCCAAAGTTAGTTGGACACCTAACTTGTTTACATATTTTGTTGGTCTATCGATATCACCACTTGTACGTTGCTTACCTTTTATGTGCTCTTTTTTTCATCCAGTACTTGGTACATCGTCGGTTGGAAACAAGCCAAACAAGAAACAACTCATGCATAAATTGGTCCAATGTCCAGTAAAATCAGCCCCACAACTCAGTTTGGTCGACGCCCTACACCCACACAGAAAGACAGAGGCGGATTTGTGGACATGGTTACATGTGATACCTGATAAATAGTAAAATTTAAAAATACCCCCAAAAAAAGATACGTCATAAATTATGCGTGTGGAGAATGTATCCAGGTATATATGTGCATGCCAAGTTTGAACAAAAAGACAAAGTTTCACTTTTTCTTTTTTGTGTATGCCAGATACGATCGTATTTTGCTTGAAACTTTGCACGGGTAAGTATCAAGGTAATATGTACGTGTGATCGTATTTTAATTATTTTCTGAATTTTGAAAATTAATTTTTGAGATGCTTTGAAATTCAAGATCATGTGCCCATATGCACCATGATATTTTTCGCATATCGCTGGCCTTTTTTGTGTCCTATGCTTATAAGTGATAAGTCCTATGCTTATTTTCTTTAATAAACTAATGGTTGCTCTGAGCATACCGAGACCATAAGGTTTTAACCTACCTTTTCGAAATAATGTGTCCGTAATTTTTTTTTACATCTGGTAATCACTATTGGAAAGAGAGAGTACATCTTGAACCCTAAGTTATAACTTGATCAACTTGCTCGATTTCCACTTTAAAATTCTAATACCGCCCATGTGACATCCTAAGCTTTATAATTAATGTAATTGGAGAATATTCTTGGGAAAGACCGAGATATCAATCACCATCCAAAACTTTACTATGGTTTAAGAAAGATAGATTTTAGAAAAATCCACTGTTCAACATATCTTCCAATATGCCGATAAATCGGCCGACTTACCCCTTATCTTGGGTCGACCGATAAGTTACCGATAAGCGATATCCCCAACATTGGAAAAATCTAGGATCTAACACATAGCCTTTTCCTGGCATTTTGTGTATGATCTAATACATATGATAATCAAGCACAAAAGTTCCTGATTCATATATTCTTTTTTACTAGAAAATCTACCAGTAACATCAGTACATATTTTTTATATCCGGAGTGAAATATACTCTCATAGTATGTTCCTACATCATATGTATAACCAGTGGTGGCGCCACCAGGGGGCAAGGTGGGGCGCCCCCCCCCCCCCCTCTCAGCACGGTCAAAAAATTGCCTATACATAGTCTATACGTACTATGCCCAGGCATACGTAACGGGAGGTAAAAAAAAAAGAAAAAAACTGATAGAACCGCTCCTTGTGAACGACCTAGGGCGCTTTTGGTTCTTGTTGTCACTTGCATGTAGGGATGTAAATGGTACGGATAATTTCCGCTCCGAATCCGCATCCGCGTCCGATTTTAAGGATATGGTAAGCAATTTTGGAAACCCGCCGGATACGGATGAGGATGCGGATATTTGTCAGGCGGATATCCGACGGATTTGTCGGCGGTTTAACCGGAATCGCTAGTGCTAGGCTTTTAAGTTACTTTGCAACTTGCATGCCACTAGCCAGCTGGTGAAGGGTCGCCAAGTTAACCCATCGTGGTCTCGAAGCTCTGCATCTTGTACAAACCTAGGACATGATTCTCAATTGTCAGTGGACGTTGATCGATGAGCAGCTTCTGCGGAACAGCTCAAGTGATATATTCACATTTAATCTTACTTTTGATAATTCTGACGGCCTTGCCCAAGGTAGAAGAAGACTCACCCACGGGTAGAAGACGAAGAGTACACAGGAGATTGGCACCACACAAACTTGTGCATTTTCTGTCTCACTTTCTCTTAATTAACTCAACTGATTACAAGAGTATTTTAAGGGAAACACACACGCTCAAGCCACACACCGGCTCGATCCGTATTTTACTCTGCACGAGCTGCACGCACGCACACGTTCAGTACATGTGAGTGGTGCACGACTTACTGACCATTAACTCAGTTGGCACTCACAATGCACATGCAGCTAGCACTCTGATGGATCACTGAGATGTTACTTCTGATGATTCAACAGTCGTATTGCGGTATTGAGATCTTCTTTAGGTCAGTTTTTCAATAAAGTGAATATATTAATATCGTGAAGATATCAATTGCAACCAGACCCTGCACCAACAAGATGTCTAAAGACATCATGGATGCATACATGCAGACAGAAATAAAGAAAAGAAAAAAAGAAAACGAAAACCCCGTCGCGGTGATGAACCACTCTCAATAGTAGCACTCGAACCATCACCGAAGACAACACCACGACTACAAATGAGATTCTCCAAAAAAAACATGTCCAAGAAGGAAACAAAGCACAAGCGTTGTCGTCGCCCGATCGTATATCTTAGGTTTTCACCCTAGAGAAAGTCCAAGTTTCTAAAACAATGCCTTCAGCAAGGTCATTGCCAGGTACAACCAATGAAGGCCAGACCTTAAGTTTTCACCTTGAAAATCGTGGCTGATACTCGACAGCACCACCTGTGTTGCCACCCCCGCTTACCAAGGCTGCTGCTACAAGTCTCCAAACACCCAACACATAAGGAAAACCTGTGCCACATAGTCCTCATTGCAGCCAATATCTTTTCCGCCATTACCAGCCTCCGATCGCAGCAACCAGAGGTTTCTCCACCTCTATCAGTTTCATGGAATATATAGTAAGACATGTCCCATGGCACTGACATAAGGCGAAACTTCACACCTCGCCCAAAAGAAGCCACTCTGCTTGAAGAGGAGGGCGCGCACGACCGCATCAATTCCACTCTAGATATCCAGTAGCACTCTTCGCCAAACTGCGGAAATCTCCAAAAGGAAGAACATAACTCGTCGGCGGCCAGATCAAGGAAGCCTTCATGAACCAGACGGCTGTCTGGGGCTCGAAGAACAACAGGGCCTAACCGCCATTATTCAGAATGCAAGCCCTGTGCCACACGCTCTCCAGAACTAGAGGCAAGGCACCGCCATGGGCGCAACACCTCCAACTCAGGCCGCCGCGCCGTCCGCCACAGCTACCGCAACCGCCACTGCCCAAAACCACAAGGGCCGCCTCCCGAGATCCCGCACCTGCCTAGCCCGTCTCGTCAGCGACACCACCGTGGTGCCCTTCCGTCTTCGCAGCCAGGCGCCGCCACGCCGCCCATAGTCAAGGCGCCAGACTGAGCCCACCTAGGCCCAATGACCAGGGCGGATTTGGGGTCGTCGGCCGAAGCCATGGGGGCACGGCCTCCAGGTGCAGGCCACCTCCTCCTCCGCTCGCGGGGATCGCCGCTGAGGGCCACGGCACCACGCTGCCGCCGACTCATCTTTTTAAGTCCTAGTTTCTAAAAGGTCCATTTTAATTTGATGCTTCACAAAAGTATAACTTGGATTGCTTTTGAAAATGGATTGAGACTTCGAAAGAAAATCTCTATCAACAGACAGAACCATTTAATCTCTGAAGGGAACACTTAAGCTAACCTAAGTGCAATAGTGCATGGCTTCAAATTTTGGTAATCTCTTCGAGGGAACCGTTAGTTGCTGCTGCTGCTGCTGACGGGGCATGCAACGCAGTCATAAATGTGCTCAGTCGTGGACCTTGTGGTGCTTGGTTTTGGACACAAGTGAGTAGTGTAGTACTTTTCGGTTTAGGTCTTGGAGCAGTTGGTGTTGCGATTCTTTGATTGAACTAGGTAGAGTTGTTGACTAACGGACGATGGACCCTTTACCTAGCTAGGAAGCTCTTTTTTTTGTTGGAGAAACGAGTATTATTTTTTTTTGCGAAGATACAACCAGAGCTTACAGCAAGACATTTACAGATAGGACCTCCTCGAAGCAGAAAATTACAACCAAGTCCATCACCTGCAATGCGAAGCCACCGATGAGGCGCAGAACGCACCGACGGCGCGCCGCCGCCGCATCGCCACCTTGACCTTGGAACGGCTGATGTCCCCAGGCGGACGGGAAGTCGCCGGAACTCGGAATCCGAAGATCCTCCATCCTGCACCACCGGTCGCGTCGCGATCTTGCGTCAACTCGAGCTGCATCGAGATCAAAAGCCGGATCGTCGTCTTCAATCGCCGGCACGGGGACGCCATCCAGGGCAGCTGCGCAGAGCTGCGAGGACGGCGGAGGTAGCAGATCCACGCCAGAGCTCCACTGGAGCGCCGTCATCGGGGGGGGGGGGGGGGGAGATCTCCACCTGCAAAACGAACACACCACGCCGACAGCGCCACCGCCCTCCCAGCGCCGCCGGCCGAACCCCTAGCTAACCCTACACTATGTACACACCGGGATCCGGCGTTCCCCCACCCTCCCGCTGCCGAAGCAGCCGACGGAGGGGAGGCAACAGCCGGATCCGCGGCGGCGAGGTGGGTTGACCAAGGAGAGCTCACAAAACGCCTATCCCTACTGTAGACGAAGGGAAGGAGACGGCCAAGGTTCGTACGGTCCTTTTGGACATACACTAACCACTGTATTATATTGATTGGACAGTACGGTGATCTGCTCGTCATAGGCTCATGAATATCTATGCCCAATGGCTCGATTAACATAACTATTGTTATCGATGGTGACATCTTGGAGTCTGGACCACCAACTGATGTAAGATTGCAAGTCTGATGTAGTATCGCTTGTAGCGTCTTTTTCCTTCTGATTTTTTTTTAAATGCTTGTTTCCTTCTGATGTCTCATGCGGCCCTGAATATGAACTTCAAGCTGGTCACAAAGGCAATGCGGGCATGTGGCCGTTGGGTGCTCCTGTATGCCGGCAAATCCTAGTTGTCGCTTTTAGCGGCTCCGATGCCTCGCGCCGCCTGAAGCAGCAGCTTGCTGGGCCTGGCCCAGTTTGTCCGGCAGGGTAGTTGCTCCGTTCGTTTTTTCCGTTGCCCTGCTGTTTCCATGCATCTGTACAGTTTTCTTTTTCGTTTTCTTTTCTTTTTTCCTTTTGTTTTTCGTTTCCTTTTTATTTTTCGTTTTCTTTTCTGTTTTCATTTTAAGTTTTCTTTTTTTCGTTTTTGTTTTTCTTTTTTATGCGCCTTTCTAAGTACAATTTCTGTTTTCACTTTTCAAAATCGTTCCAAAATAGTTTATGTTTACTTTTTAAAATTGTTCGAAAGTAGCTTCCATTCACAAACCTTTTATGTTCATTGTCAAATATCTTTAAAAATAATTTTCGTTCATCAATATTTTCTGTATATTTTTAAAATCATTCTAAAATAGTTTATGGTCACCCTTTAAAATTGTTCAAAAATAGTTTCCGTTCAACTACCTATTTTGTTCACATTTTTAAAATCGTTCAAAAATATTTTTGTTCAAATACTTTTTTGTTCAAAGCCAACAACCCTGCCGGACAAACTGGGCCAGTCCCAGCAAGCTGCTGCTTCAGGAGGCGCGAGGCATCGGAGCCGCTAAAGCGGCAAATAGGATTTGCCCCGTTCATCCCGTGAGTAGGAAACGGAAGATGTTATCGTGGCTCAAGCTGATATTTGGCCCAGCTTGTTGGTGGCCATATTCCCAGAGACCTCATGTGACCTCAAAAGAAAAAGAAACTTAGGCCTTATGCTACTGTAAAAAATAGAAAAACAGAAGGCCTCATGCCTGTAAAAAAAAAGCCCTCATGCAGGGCCTCAAATAGAGCCAGCCTTCTGCAACATCTGCGTCGCCGCCGCAAACATATTTTTTCATCTGGTAATCAATTTCCTCAAAAAATAAAGTAATCAATTAAGTTCTGCACTTCCTGTTAAAAAAAGTTCTGCACTTCCTATTCTAAAAGGGAAAAGGTTAGTTTTCGTTGACTTGACTTGCTGGCTGGTCTGTTTGCACGGTTCTGCAATACAAAGTGAGATAGAATGCCGTGAGATTTTTTTTTCTTTCAAAATCTTGGTGCTATCTCTGGTTTGTGGCCAATAAATTATCTTATCAGTTTGTTTCATGACCGAAAAATTGATGACAGTTCGGATTGTTGCCAAAATGATGGAAGGGTTTGTCCACATCACTTCGCTCTCTCTAGTTCATTTTCTGACTTATATTGGTCAGATGATGAAAAAGTACAATTTTAAACAAATTTTCAGCTAGCCAAGTATTTAGTGTGCTCGGCTGAAGCAAGACGCACCCATACGCCAACTTGCCGCAAACTACAAAGACCCCGAAAACAACACAGGCGAGCTTATTTTGTTTGAGGTATTAGCACCGGAGATACATGAACTTGCGCGGTGGGAGCAGTTTCATACAAAAACTTGTGAAAGTGCACAAACTGGTACACATACTTGTCTTGCGGATTCAAACTGGTACAAATTTGTTGTGGAGACGACATCTGGCTGCCACGGTGGAAAAGGTCGTGCACGCGTGGCCTGTGCATTTTGCGAAAACCCCCTAAACTTTCTGAAGCATCACGGGCAAGCGTCACGTCGCGTTGACCTCGAGCTGTTCCTTTCCCTCCTCCCATCGGTCGCGTCGCCGTCGCCTCCTCCACTGAAATCCGGCCGCCGCCGTCCATCCCACCCCAATCCACCACCAAACCACCTCGCGCTCAGCTCACCCACCTAGAATATAGAGGTTGAGCACGCCTTGTACCTATAACCCGCGACGCCGGAAGGGCGGCAAGAGGAGGCGGCGGCGTTGCACGATTTGGTCGTGTACCGATTGAGGTCCTGAAGCAACCTTGTTCCCTAGCTGATCTGAGGTTGATGGGGACTCGGCTGAGGCGCAGCGGCAGCGAGCTCATCTTCCAGGTTGCAGCTGCCAGGAGAAGCTCTAGGATACGTAGGTTGGTAGTTAACTGACGAAGTGTTAGTAGTTAACTAAATGTAGTGTTAGTATTTTGGGTTGCCTTTTGGACAAATGGTAGGAGTTAGAGTAGGGGAGTATGGTTGCATTTTGGAGACTAGTTGTGTAAAGAAGATGTAAGAAGATGATCAGCATTTTGTTGTTGCATTTTGTAATCTCCTGTTATGAATGAATTGAAATGAATTTCGGCAGCATCTTATCTGCATCATGTCATCAGTTTTGTTCGCTTTGACAGTAAAAATACACAATAGGAATTTTAATACTTGAAAACATCAACAAATGACAATAGGACATAGTGACTTAATTCGACATATGAAAACATGATCAGAAGTATAATATAGTTGACATATGAACTAAAATTTGCAAGCAAATAGAAAACAAGTTCAGTTTGAACTAAAACGACAAATATCGATTGTGGGGAACTAAAACAAGTTCAGTTTGAAATGTCGAGCCAATTCGTAAAGTAGATGATCTAAGAAGCTGCAGGTGCATCTTGCGTTGACTCGATTTCTTCCGGAGCTGCTTCATTCAGGTCTGGTACAACTACTTGTGGGTCCTGTTGTTGCTGTTGTTGGTTACCAAACAACAAATGGTAAGCAGAACCTGGCTCAGTATTGTATCCTTGTCTTGCTTTTGTTGCTGTTTTTGCAGGCTGGGAGCTGCTGCTAGTTTGTGCACTTCTTTTCTTCCCTCCTCCTCTGCCTCTGTCTCTGCCAGTGGGTTGTGTTTGTTGCTGTGGTGCTTCTCCATCGAGTTCAGAGGTGTTGGTCCTTTCCCTTCCCCTAGTACTCCCTGTTGCTCTTCCTCTGACCATTGCAGTTGTAACCCTACCTTGGGGCAGTGAATTTCGTGCTGCAGCGACGAAAGCACTCTCCTCAGGCAGAGGGCCATTTGCCCTTGGTAGTGTTACATTTGCTGCATTCTGCAATTAAATAAGCAGTACAATTGCATTATTTTAGTTAGGCAACCAGTAATTTTTTGAAAAGCTTGTTTAAATTCATGGAAAACATGTAGACAACCTCCTGAGCCATCCTGTGCACCATCATGTCGGCTTGCTGACTATGATCCATTGCAGGGTTTGTAGGCTGTGGAGTAATGTGCTGTTAACAACAAAAAATTCACAACATTAGCTACATGGTTCTAAGGTATGAACATACTCTATGATTGCTTACTTATTTACCTGTAGAGTTGTAGGGTTATCTATATCACCATTTGCGTCTTCAACAACAACATTACCATTTCTCTGCTCCTGCATGTACTTAGCATGCCCTTTTTTGTTGTGGCCTGCCATCTTGCATACTGAGCAGTGCATGGACACACCTGCCCTTGTAATGGTTTTTGCCCCATTTTTCTCAACTTCTTCTGGAGTTTTTCTCCTGTTTTTCTTAGGTCTGCCCAGAACTTTGGTAAACAGTGGAGGATGCACAAATACTCCATTTTGCTTTTCCCAATGGCATCTAGCTCTGAGTGGGGCCATTGTATACGCGTATGCCTTCTCCCCAGAGCAGGATCTGCTCTTCGTCTACCTCCGGCCGGAACTCTTCCGGGTTCATCCCTGAACACCCTTGTAAACCACACCATGATGAACATCTCAATCCAGACATGCAGGAGTAGGGCTTTTAGTCTCCGGGCGGCCTGAACCTGGGTAAACTCCGCGTGTCTCCGTGTTGTTTGCTTGCTTGTCCCGACGAAGAACTTGGCGGTCTTACTCCCGGGTAAGACGTCTCCCAGCCTCCTTCGCGCCCCTTGCCGAACCTAAAAAGGGGGTATCCTCTACTCCCGGTGTCCATGATCCGAGACACGACATCTGGCGCGCTAGGTAGGGGGTGCAAGCGCTGGATTCGTCTTTGTCAACCTCAAGATCGTCGTCAAGTTCTGCGTCAAGTTCTTCATCAAGCATGCCGTCGAAG
The DNA here is from genome assembly GCA_947311845.1 of Poa pratensis. NCBI lineage: Eukaryota > Viridiplantae > Streptophyta > Magnoliopsida > Poales > Poaceae > Poa > Poa pratensis. The sequence goes on from CAMZMU010000068.1 coordinate 27,025,830, forward strand.
AAGAAAACCGACGCCACGGCCACAAAGGCCACATCTCCGTCGCGTACTCAGGTTTCTGCTGAGCATCGCGCTGCAGAGACGCGTCCGACCGCTCCTCCGCCTGCGCCGCCTGCGGAGAAGTTGGTGTCAGAGGGAGTCAACGTCAACAAGAACATCGATCCCAACGATCTGGTGGCCCCAGGTGTCTCCGTCATGCCTCCCCCACGTTCTGGAGAGAAAGCGTCGGCAATGGCGCAAGAAAGGATCCTGGTGCCGGGGAGAAGCGAGACCACTTCCGCACTAGCGGAGACCCCCGGAGCGCCAAGAGCAAGTCCTCCACACACTTACCCTCGGGTGCACAAGCTCGCCACGACGCCCTTGTTGTTGCCAAGGCCCTGATGCAGTTCCCTCCAAACTCCGGCGACCCCAAGGTCTACCAAGAATGGAGAGCCCGTGTGGAGGCACTCCTCGACTTCGCCGACGGTGGCTCTAGGCCTGACCTCACTCGAGCTCCCACCGTCGACGGTCCCGAAGTTGGAGGAAACAAGTCGCACGAACCGCGGGGCCAGCCCCGTGGGGAGCGCCAAGGCGAGACGGTACCTCCACGCACCGCTCCACCCGTGGCGGACCGGCTGAACCGCGACCGCGGCAAGGCTATTTCCGTCGGATCGTCTACCACGCGTAACCAAGATCTTCGCAACGACCTCAACAACCGTCGAACCGAGGATATGCGCACCCGCATCGAACGACGTCGTGAACGCCATCGCCGGGAGGATCGGGACGACGACATCGCTGAAGGATGTCTCGCCCTTGCCCCTGAGTTTCGCCAGGTCACCTGGCCCAAGAAATTAAAGATCGACGTCCTCCGCTACGACGGCACCACGAACCCCCGGGATTTCCTACAACTGTACTCCCTAGCTGCGGTAGTTGCCGGGGCCGACGAAATGATGATGACGAGCTGATAATCCCCAAGAGCAAGGAATCACTGTAGCACAATTCGATAAGTATTTGAGTGTCGAACCCACGAGGAGCTGAAGGTAAACTATCTATTCTCTAAAGCCCTATAACCCTCTTATATGGCCGTTTGTGCAAAGCAATAAGTTTAAATATGAAAGGAACTAACTAATGAAAGCAAGTGATGTGGAATGGGTTTATCTAGTAACAAGTTTCTCAATCAAGTTTCAAACGCAAGTTTCTTAGACAAGTTTCTCAAAGTAGCAAGTAGCAAATATCTCAAGTAGCAAATATCTCAAGGGAGCAAATGTTCTAGCAATTGTTATTTCATTCGTGTGGTTGTCACAATTAGTGAAGCACATGTTTCAGTCTTAATTTTTTCTTCTAGGAAGGAGCCATAAATAGGTGTAGCCAAGTAAATGAACTAAAACCCCTTATGATGGATCTCATGGCCAAGTAAATGAGCACACAAGAATTATTAAGACATAAAAGTCCCACCATAGCCTTAAGTTCTAAGGTCCCCTATATATATCCCCCAATAAAGTAACTTCATGACTCGGTCTCAGGTTTACATGTCCTCCCAAGTCTCCCTCACTCCATTACATTACCGGTGATCACCTTACATGCATTCCCCAACATATGTGTGCACTCATATATTGTACATAAAGACAATCATAAAAGATAACAAAACTTGTATGCAACCAATCAACGAACTATTTCACTATTGCCATGAACAAATCACTTCTCAAACATAGATGGGGAGACACAATAGATCAAGGGAATAGTATATTGCATCATATATCATGTTTGCCAAGAGTTTACAGTGGAGAGATGGAGATGATCTTGCTGTAGATGTTGATGATGAACACGTCGGAGGGGGGTGGAGCCCTCCGGAGGTGATTCCGGCGGCGTTTCCCCCCTCCGATCTTCTCCGGCAGCCTTCTGACTCTCTGTTTCGTGGTTTTGTGTTTCTCCGCCGCCTCTCCCGAAACTCCCCGGGGACTATTTTTATAGCCGGTTTTAGGTCAAGACGAAGCCACGGAGACGAAAACGGACGGCATCGGAGCCACGAGGGGGAAAAGAGGGGTCCTCACGCGGCCAGGGAATCTGACCGTGTGGGGCCCTCTAGTTTCCAGCTGGTTGGGCTTCTGGTCTTCATTTTCAGCCCATTGCGTTCGTCTCGAAAATTCTGAACCGTGCTCTTTGGCCTTGCCCTTTTTGGAGTCCCGAAGCTCCCGGAAAGTCCGAAACACTAAAAAAGACGTTTTCTGGAAAACAGAGTTAGAACCAAAAGGGGGGATTGTTTAGAAAATCCCGAAATCATTATAAAACATGAATATAACATCATATAAGTTGCAAATATGTAGGAATATCTAGTAATAACATGCAAAGTTCATGTATGCATTTTACATGCATCAACATCCCCAAGCTTAACCTATACTCGTCCTCGAGTATGAAGGTGATAAAACTAACATGGACTTTGCATTTTAATACTATCAATGGATATCAAAGATGATTACTATTGCTACATAAAGTCAAATGATTCATTCTCAAAGGAGTAGCAATATACAAGATAGATTATGAAGTGATATCAAATATTCAATGAAAGGATGTTCAATGATAATTCACAAAGTGTAACATAGAAGAAAGTACTATGGACCAAATGTATGCATAATGAAAAGTAAAAACATCCTATAATGGTCATAGAGTACTCTTGTAAATCTGAATATAAAAGGTGGACACTTTGGAAAGATAGATAAATAAGTAGAGGTAAAACATGAATAAGTTTCATCTAGCTTCCAAATGCTTCTACTTAAGTTAATGTTTGCAATGTGGTATCCATTGGTGTGGAGCTCTCATTACCCCTATCATAGCATCTTGAATGGTTAAAGTTTAAAGTGAAAGCAAATATGAGTAATGTGCTTGACAAAGTATGGGTTGAATGCCTCATGCCCCTTGAATACAAGTACCTCTCCAACTGGCTACTCAACTCGGGTCACAAAGCAAGTTCAAGTTAAAGTCATTGCAAGTAATAATAGCATCATTAAGAGTTGCTCCCGGGGTACCTCTTGTCCCAGGACATGGAACAAGCCCATGTCAAAATGACAAGACAAACAAACAAAATGGACAATCTCAGCACTCTTTTATTTACTATTGTTATAGCTTTTTATTGTGAAGTGCCTCACTGAAGGTCCACCGTGATATGTAAGTAAATTTCCACCATGAATGATGCATGGCTTGGGTTAGCCGCCCGGTGAGTCTCTCTAGCCATTTATACTTACTCCTCAAACTTACCAAGTTTCCACTTTTATTTCACACAATGTTAGGCATCCATAAACAAAAGTACATGATATCAACTAAATATAATTAAGAGCACTGTTGAAAGCTTGCCATGTGACAGCACATATGAGCTAACTCCCAACCAAGACTCTTGTCAAGCACACAACTTCATAATTTTAATCACAATGGTTCATGTTTATTAAGTGCAATGAAAGTAAAGTGTGCATCAAGTTCGTGAGAGCTTTTTAACCAACTTTTCCCATAACAATCAATAACATAAGCATTTTAATTTGGAAGCAAAGATAATACAATATAACATGATAAACATACTTGGAATAGCATAAAGCTAACAGGTAGATATGGTGGACTCACTGGAAAAACTTTGGTTGAAGGTGTTGGAAAACAAGTTTTTACTTGTTGGAATTTTTTGGGCTAGCAAAAGGGAGAAAGTTGACCGTCTAAATGCATGCATAAGTGTCCATAGAACTAACCAATCCATGTTAAACAAAGTAAAGTGACATTCAGCATCAAAACATGAATAAAAGATAGCTCTTGATAAAACACTTGCAAATTAATACTCATTAAAAAGCACATGAATCATGCAACTATATGTATCTTTTTGAATCAACTCAAACATCCCTTTCCCAATCTTTTTAATAGCATCCAACTTAATTCAACCCAAATTTCCAGTAGCTTTCTCATATATAAATGATAGTGGTGGTCTCAAGACAAACAAAAATCAAAATAAAAAGCAAATAAAAGACGCTCCAAGTTTATGTGATAGGGTGCATTGATCGAAAAACAGAAGTTAGACGTGTGCAAACCGAGAGTGTGTTGGTCCAGTGGGGTTGTCTTCACATCCCCAAGCTTCTTCACCATCCTTGGATAGCTCTTGGTGCATCTCCTCTAATCCCTGTGAAAAAACTTCAAAACACCGTTTCTCCCATTTCTTTTCTGTGGGGTGACATTAGTAGTGATAGACAAATGAATTGCTTGCTGCATAAAATCCTTAAACAAAAATTCATATGAATGTCCAGAAAGTGTATAATGTTGTATGCCTACTTATAAACTCAATTGGATCAAAAAGATTCAAGTTAAAAGTTCAAAGAATGCATCAAACAAAATGGGACAGAATCCGTCCAGAAAAACAGCAGCAGCAAAACGTATTTTTCTACCCTACTTAAATATGTCGAAAAAATCTGAAAAATTCACGCTCACAGAGGATGAAAAGTTGCAACCACAGTTCAAATTTCAGCTCATTCGGAGTTACAGAATAGGAATTAAAAATCATACCGTGCACAGATTCGTGCTGGAATAAAATCTCCGAATGCAAAAAGCAACTTTTTCAAGCCAAAATAGGTAAAACTTGGCACTTTATTAAGAATTCCAGAAACTAAACTAAAAACTAAGTCTCTTGTTACAGCAAGAGGACACAAAGAAAATCAAAAGTAAAAACAACCGGGTTGCCTCCCGTAAAGCGCTTTCTTTATAGCCATATAGCTAGGCTTACTTACTTGGTATCAAGATGGTTGGAGTGAGGTGGCTTGGCATCCCCAAGCTTAAATTCTTGTACTTATTTGATATATGTAGGGTGAGCCTAGGGGTAACATCCCCAAGCTTGAGTGTTTGTCCCTCGTGATCTTTATTCATCACCCTCAACTCTTCCACTTGAAAGTTCTCTTCACACAAAACTCATCTTAAAACTTGATTAGAGGGGTTAGTGTCTCCATAAATGAAATCCTCATAGGTACAGCAAAGACATATCATGAGTTGATTCTACACATTAGCTAATATTACTATGGTTGTGTATTGCTCTTTGATCAATAGAACCACACAAAACACAAGTAATGAGAGTAATGCAAAATAAAGACAGAATCTGTCAAAAATGGACAGCCCGTAAAGAGTGAATTTTCAGAGGCACTTACGTTGCTCAAATCAGAAAACTTTGAACTAATGAAATGTGTATTAATAACTGAATATTGCTGTCGTAAAATATCAGGTCAAAATTCCTCTTCTGTGATTTTATACATTTTTCGCAGTGAAGCTCAGGCATCTGTTTTCTGGACAGCAAATCACTATTGTTTAATCCTACCTCTCAAAAGAGGTTATTCTTGCCATTAAGATGAAAAATAAGATACAAAGGTGATGTTACGGTAGTAAACAAGCACCTTGACTCAAAAACCCAAAACTTAAGCTGAAGATAAAAATAAAAAAGAAACAAAAAGAACCAAGCAAGAATCAAGAGAAACAATCAAAGAAGAAGGAAAATTTTTTGTTGTTTTTGATTTAGCAAAAAGGCAAAAGGAGAAGCAAATATATACAACATAAACACTCTTTTTATTTGGTTTTAGCTTTGGGAAAAGTTTTAATGATAGAGACTTTGCAACGGTTCCATTGGCATGAACAACACATGTTCAAGGTCGACCCCAACTTCTCCATTACTCATCCTTCTCATTTACTTTCCCAAATTTTATATAAAATGAAAATCTTAAACTAATTGTCACAAAACAGTAGGTAAAGATATTTTACATGTTGTAAAGATATAAAGGTGTGCTCAAACCGAATAGGAAATTAAAGCATAAGGAACACACCACAGAATATTAAACAATTTACTTTTAAGTCTAACTCTCTTCCTATGCATTGGAATTTTATATATGAATAAATAACAACAAATTTGAGGTAACCAATGCATATAATAATCAATAGCTTGCATTTTAAATAACATAGAAACATAAAGGGGATTCTTATCTCTTCCTCTCTCATAATAGTTGCAAGCATTAAAGTTAAACATAACCACATAGTTTTGAATAGAATCACCACATAAAGACTTATCATCTAATGAGCATAATGGATCATCAAACTCAATTAAATCACTTTCATCCTCAATAGTAGGTGGACTGAAAATATCATATACATCATTGTAATCATCATAAATGGGAGACATAGTATCATCAAAATAAATTTTCTCTTCCAAACTTGGGGGACTAAAAATATCATATTCATCAAAACAAACTTCCCCAAGCTTAAGGTTTTCCTTAGCATTAGCAATAAAGGTGTTCAACGAATTAGTACTACCACAAACATGATTGTTATGCAAATAAAATTTAATTTTCTCCTCAAACACTTCATGTCCTAACTCAAGATAGATATTATACAGTTCTATAATTGTTTGGTTGTTTTCCATTTTATAATAATGTTTTAGATTTATATGTTAGTATGCAATGCAAACAAGAATAAAAGCTTAGCACAACGCTCCCCGGCAACGGCGCCAGAAAAGTGCTTGATAATCCCCAAGAGCAAGGAATCACTGTAGCACAATTCGATAAGTATTTGAGTGTCTCGCCCTTGCCCCTGAGTTTCGCCAGGTCACCTGGCCCAAGAAATTCAAGATCGACGTCCTCCGCTACGACAGCACCACGAACCCCCGGGATTTCCTACAGCTGTACTCCCTAGCTGCGGTAGTTGCCGGGGCCGACGAAATGATGATGACCAGCTGATAATCCCCAAGAGCAAGGAATCACTGTAGCACAATTCGATAAATATTTGAGTGTCGAACCCACGAGGAGCTGAAGGTAAACTATCTATTCTCTAAAGCCCTATGACCCTCTTATATGGCCGTTTGTGCAAAGCAATAAGTTTAAATATGAAAGGAACTATCTAATGAAAGCAAGTGATGTGGAATGGGTTTATCTAGTAACAAGTTTCTCAATCAAGTTTCAAACGCAAGTTTCTTAGACCAAGTTTCTCAAAGTAGCAAGTAGCAAATATCTCAAGTAACAAATATCTCAAGGGAGCAAATGTTCTAGCAATTGTTATTTCATTCGTGTGGTTGTCACAATTAGTGAAACACATGTTTCAGTCTTAATTTTTTCTTCTAGGAAGGAGCCATAAATAGGTGTAGCCAAGTAAATGAACTAAAACCCCTTATGATAGATCTCATGGCCAAGTAAATGAGCACACAAGAATTATTAAGACATAAAAGTCCCACCATAGCCTTAAGTTCTAAGGTCCCCTATATATATCCCCCAATAAAGTAACTTCATGACTCGGTCTCAGGTTTACATGTCCTCCTAAGTCTCCCTCACTCTATTACATTACCGGTGATCACCTTACATGCATTCGCCAACATATGTGTGCACTCATATATTGTACATAAAGACAATCATAAAAGATAACAAAACTTGTATGCAACCAATCAACGAACTATTTCACTATTGCCATGAACAAATCACTTCTCAAACATAGATGGGGACACACAATAGATCAAGAGAATAGTATATTGCATCATATATCATGTTTTCCAAGAGTTTACAGTGGAGAGATGGAGATGATCTTGCTGTAGATGTTGATGATGAACACGCCGGAGGGGGGTGGAGCCCTCCGGAGGTGATTCCGGCGGCGTTTCCCCCCTCCGATCTTCTCCGGCGGCAGCCTTCTGACTCTCTGTTTCGTGGTTTTGTGTTTCTCCACCGCCTCCTCCTGAAACTCCCCGGGGGACTATTTTATAGCCGGTTTTAGGTCAAGACGAAGCCACGGAGATGAAAAAGGGCGGCATCGGAGCCACGAGGGGGAAAAGAGGGGTCCTCACGTGGCCAGGGAATCTGACCACGTGGGGCCCTCTAGTTTCCAGCTGGTTGGGATTCTGGTCTTCATTTTCAGCCCATTGCATTCGTCTCGAAAATTCTGAACCGTGCTCTTTGGCCTTACCCTTTTTGGAGTCCCGAAGCTCCCGAAAAGTCCGAAACACTAAAAAAGACGTTTTCTGGAAAACAGAGTTAGAACCAAAAGAGGGGGGATTGTTTAGAAAATCCCCGAAATCATTAGAAAATATGAATATAACATCATATAAGTTGCAAATATGTAGCAATATCTAGTAATAACATGCAAAGTTCATGTATGCATTTTACATGCATCACCAGCTGGTTCCCGCTGGCCCTGAAGGGGGATTGTCGGAGAATGACTCCCACGAAACAGGGATAGTCAAGCTCACGAAGAGAGTTCGTGTAAGGGGCTGAACACGTTGGTCAAACAACCCTCAACCTGCACGGCGACGGTGCTCGTCGAGCAAGTGGAGGGACATCACGACAGAGATGAACACCAGCCCGTACCCAGGTTCACGGCCCTCGTGTGGAGGTAATACCGCTACTCCTGCTTGTCTGTATTGCACTGCTTGTAGAGGTCACAGTACAATGAGCTTGCCGAGGGCTCTCTTTTGGCAATGGTGTATACAAGGAAGGGAAGCAATGGTCTTCTTCTTCCTTGCGCGTAAGTGGCTATGCTGGAATGAGAATGCAATCCCTTGCTACGGTGCACCTTGTCCTCCTTTTATAGGCGCCCCGTGCTCCCTCCTTGCACTCGCACTGTGGTAGGGCTGTCACGTGGCGCAGAAGGTGGAGCGCGGTGCATCGCAGCCCGGTGGTTCATGGACGCGGTCCATGAGTGTAAAGCTGACTCCTATAGCAGAGTACCCACGTCCATGCAGGACGGCCAGCTGGGGCCGCAGAAGAACGTGGGGGTGCCCACGGTGACGTTGGCCTTGGAGTGTAGCGCCGGCCGGTCCCCTTATCACCAAAGAGGATATCCTTGTAGTCTGGAGCGGGTGGCACAGCTTTATTGACCCCTTTAATCACCAAAATGGCAACTGCGGCATCGTCGTCACCGCGCGCAGGGCGCGCGTCACTCTGCGGCCGCTGCAGAGCCCATGTGCGCTCTGCAGAGGTTGCTTTGTAGCGAAGCGATCTCCACGAGGGCTTGGACGCCCTGTAGAGAATTCGGCGTTGACCTCTCCCCAGGGGAGATTTCCTTGAAGAGGGGGCAGCAGTGGATATGGCCTCCGCAGGCCTCTGCTGCCTCAAATGCCCTCGCGAGGCAATGAGCCTCGCGAGGCTCTCCAGGCCGTAGGCTTGGTCCTTAGCGAAAATTCGCCATCAACTGTCGAGGGCCGTAGAGGACAGGCCCAGCACACCCTGGATTTTACTGGGCCGACAGGGATGCCCAGACCTGGCTTCTCAACCTTCCCAAGTGCTCCATCCGTTCATGGAGGACCCTGAAGGAATAGTTCCTGGGGGCTTTCCAAGGAGGATACAAGCGCCCGGGGGCTCCCAGCGACCTCCATGACTTCAAGCAGCTTCCGGGTGAAACTCTTCGCAAATTCATCCAACGCTTCACCCAGAAGATGAACACGATATCCTGCATCAAGCAAGAACTGGTGATTGCTTCTTTCCACGCCAACGTCTGCAACACTCGGATGCGTGAAAAGCTGAGCAATCGCCGCATCGAGTCCACCCGCGAGCTCTGGGAGCTGGCGGATCGGTGCGCCCGAGCAAAGGAGGGGGTTAAGTTCCCCGGGGAAGATGAACCGAGGACAAAACTGCCCCCGCCAAGAACAAGAAACGGGACTCTGGACCTGACAAGCGCGTCTTCGTCACCGAGCCCCTTCCCAAGAAGGCCAAGCTTGCTTTGACCTCCAAGGGGGAGGATGACCCATGGTGCCACATTCACCCTGGTGGCAACCACCTGCTCAAGGACTGCCGCCAGCTCAAGAATCTCGCCGTACGAGAGCAGCGTCGGGCTGACGGGGTTAGCCTCGATGGCTGCTACAATTGCGGCGTCGTCGGGCACATCGCTCAGGACTTTCCCACGGGTCACCAAGGCGGAGGCGGCCGCGGATGGGGTCGCGGCGGTGGCCGTGGGGGCCGAGGAGGAGGACGCGGCGGCCAAGGCGGTCGTGAACATAACAATCAAGAAGCCACCCTCAACACCAACAAGGAAGCTCCGGCTCCCAGGGCGGCAATAACGGGAGGTTCCAGGAAGTCACCGGAGTTGTCGGGTGCATTCACGGGGGAGCTTCTCGGCCTCCTTCCAACGGCACGTGTAAAAGGTTAGTCCAGGAGCTAAACGCGGTTGCTTCTGCTCCGCCCAAGCCCCTGGAATGGTCTGGACAAGTCATCACATTCGACGCGGAAGACCACCCTGCCAATGTGGCCGGGGTGGGAACACTACCTCTGATCGTATCGCCCATCATCCACAACTACAAGGTCACCAAGATGCTGGTCGACGGAGGCTCCAGCCTCAACCTGCTAACGGCGAAGGTGCTGGCTACTCTGCAAATCCCCCTTTCCCGCCTGCAAGACACCGGCATGTTCGAAGGCGTGAATGGGAGCATCACTCGGCCGCTAGGAAAGATCACGCTCCCCGTCACCTTTGGTGACCCAGAGAACTTTCGCACCGAGGACATCGTCTTCGACATCACAGACACGCCACTTCCGTACAACAGCATACTTGGCCGGCCTACTCTGGACAAGTTCATGGCCGTCTCACACTTCACCTACAACATGACGAAGATCCCCGTGGCCTGGGGAGTGATCAAGGTCAAGGCTGACGTCGACGACGCCATCTTCTATGTCCACAAGCTGAACCAGACGGTGGCGACAACTTCGGGCGTTCCGCAAGATGTACAGGAGGTTGACGTCGGTGCATTCTCCAGGGACGGAGGGTACCCTGGGGGCCGTCGTCAATTTCCCCAAGAAGGCGTCTTCCCATGAAGATCCGCAAATGACCAAGAAGGTGGCGCTGACCAGTGACGGGAGACGCTCCCTCACCATCGGCGCCCGCCTCACCGAGAAATAGGAAAGCGCGCTTGTTGCCTTCCTTCGGGAAAACTCTAACGTCTTCGCATGGGAAGCGTCAGGGCTACCTGGCGTACCAAGAGAGGTGATCGAGCACAAACTGGCGGTCAGCGAGGATGCTCGCCTGGTAAAACAAGTTCTGTGTAGGCAGAGCAAGTAAAAAACTGGAGTTCATCGTGTCCGAGGTTGACAAGTTGGAAGAAGCTGGCGTCATCAGGGTGGTTCCACACCCAACTTGGGTGGCCAATCCCGTGGTGGTGCCAAAACCCATGACCTTCAAGTGGCAGCTCTGCATAGACTTCACCGACTTAAACAGGGCCTGCCCTATGGATCCTTTCCCACTGCCCCGGATCGATCTCATCGTGGATTCTACCGCTGGGTGCGAGCTCCTGTGTTTTCTGGATGCTTTCTTCGGGAACTACCAGATCATGATGGCGGTGGAGGATCAGGAGAAGACGGCCTTCATCACACCCAAGGGCTGCTACTGCTACACTCGGATGCCGTTCGGCCTTCGAAACGCAGTGCAATCTTTCAGGGCGCCATGCAAGCATGCCTTGGGTCTCAGCTGGGCCGCAACGTGGAGGCGTACATCGACAACATCATGGTCAAGACTCGGTACAAGGACTCCCTCATCCAAGATCTGCACGAGACCTCCGACAACCTTCGCCGGTCAACTTCAAGCTCAACCCCGACAAGTGCGTGTTTGGGGTCCCGTCCAGCAAGCTGCTCGGGTTCTTGATCTCCCATCGGGCGATCGAAGCCAATCCCGACAAGATCAAGGCCATCGAGCGCATGGAGGCACTGAGGAGGGTCAAAGACGTGCATCGCCTCAACGGGTGCATCACCGTACTCAGGCGTTTCATCTCAAGGCTTGGGGAACGAGCTCTGCCCTTCTTCAAGCTACTTAAGCGCTACCTCGCCTCGCCCCCCATCCTCGTGGCACCAACAGAGAAGGAGCCCCTACTGTTGTACATCGCTGCCACCAACCAGGTGATCAGTGCAGTTCTTGTGGTAGAGCGTGACGCTCCTCCAAGCAAGATCAAGGGCAAGCATCCCGGGAACATCCTCCCGGGCAACCAAGCAAGAAGAGGCAGCCAGGTGACAAAGGGTCAGAAGACCCTGAGCCCGACGTGCCAACCGACGTAGCCATCGACATCATAGAAGAAGCTTCGCTGGGGGCTGACTCGCTCTTGTTTGAAGCAGAACGCCCGGAGGAAGCCGGGCTCGTCAAGGACTCGGTAACCCGCAAGATACATCATCCGGTCTACTTCATCAGTTCGGTGTTGCGCGACGCTTAGGAGTGGTACCCCATGATGCAGAAGCTGTTACTGGCGATCCTCATCGCCTCTCGCAAGATGAGGCCCTACTTTAAAAGCCACCCCATCACCGTGTTTTCCAAGTATCCCCTGAGAAGCCCATTGGAGAACTCACTCGCCACCGGACGTGTCTCATGGTGGGCCATGGAGCTTCAAGGTTTCGGCCTAAAGTTCGAGCACACGAACAACATCAAGAGTCAGGCACTGGCTGATTTCACGGCAGAGTAGATTGACACAGCGTTTGACGACCTAGTGGAGGAATCCCGCCTTCCCGGGAAAGAAGACCCCGACTCCTGGACCATGAACTTTGACGGCTCCTACACCAAGGGCCAGGGAGGCGTTGGAGTTTTCTTGATCTCACCCACGGGAGATCGTCTGAAGTACGTCGTCCATATGCACTACAAGGAGAATATCTCGAACAACAGGACGGAGTATGAGGGCCTGCTTGCGGGACGTCGTGCTGCTGTTGGCCTCGGTATCAACAAGCTCATCGTCAAGGGTGACTCTCAGCTAGTCATCAAACAAGTGAACAAGGAGTACGCCTGCCCTCAGATGGCACCGTACGTCGAGGAGGTATGGAAGCTTCAGCGACGCTTCGACAGCTTCTGGGCCGTGTACGTCCGAGGGACGAAAACACGTCCGCGGACAAGCTGTCACAAATGGCTTCCAAGCGAGAACCAGTGCCTCCCGGGATCTACATTGAGGTGCTCCGGCAACCCTCTGTGTCTCCCGAGAGGCGCAAGGCAAGGTCTACATCGACACTGCGGGCTGGGGACCCGTCTACTTCGACAACTCGGGAAACCAGCCTAGGAGACGCGCAAGACCCGGCAGAACCTGGACCAAGGGAAGCCATGCTTCTCCTTGGTTAAATGGTGCTACCGGTGGAAAGAACCCACCCACCCTGGGCCCTGGACATCATCAAGTACATGACGGAGCATGCTCTTCCGGAGGATGATCATGATGCCGAGCGGGTGGCTCGCCAAGCCAAGCTCTACGTCCTGATCGACGGTGGGCTCTACCGGTGACGCGACAGCGGAGTCAAGCTCCGCTGCATACCACAAGACCAAGGCCAAGTACAGCTGCGAGACATCCACGAGGGCACATGCTCAAGTCATGTTGCTTCAAGATCTCTGGCGGGGAAAAGTTTTCCGTCAAGATTTCTACTGGACAACAGTCCTGCACGATGCCGAGCAAATTGTCAAGTCCTGTGAAGCTTGCCAATACTACGCGAAGAACATCAATCAGCCAGCTCAAGCCCTCCAACCAATCCCAATATCCTAGCCATTTGCAGTCTGGGGGCTTGATATCGTGGGCAAATTGCCAAGGTCAGCCGCGGGCACGAGTATGTGTTCGTGGCTATTGACAGTACACCAAGTGGGTTGAAGTGATGTCAGTACCACGCGAGACGGCTCAGGCTGCCATCAAGTTCATCGTGGGGATTGTCTATCGCTTCGGAGTACCTATCAGGATCATCACGGACAACGGCACTCAGTTCACAAGTCGAGCTTTCCTCAACTTCTGTGAAGAATTGGGCATCAAGGTGTGTTTTGCATCAGTGTCCTATCCAAGATGCAACGGACAAGTGGAGCGAGCCAATGCGGAGGTCCTAAAAGGTCTGAAGACCAAAGCTTTTGATAAGCTGGAGAACATGGGGAAGAATTGGATTGATCATCTGCCCAGTGTACTGTGGTCTCTTAGAACCACATAAAGCCGAGCAACCGGAGAAACACCTTTCTTCCTTGTCTATGGAGCTAAAGCTATCTTGCCAGCAGAGCTAAGGCACGGATCTCCCCGGGTACTCGCTTACGATGAAGACACCCAAGCTGAGCGGAGGATTGATGACATAAACTTCCTGGAAAAGATTCGATGTCGGGCATCTTTACGATCTGCTCGATATCAGCAAGGGCAGCGCCGCTACCACAACCATCATGTCCGGTCCCGGGAACTGCAACCCGGAGACCTGGTACTCTGCAAGATACAGAAACTCGAGGGCTTGAACAAGATGTCAAGCAAGTGGGAAGGACCCTACCGGGTTACTCATACCCTGAGACCCGGAGCAGTCTATCTGGAAGACGATAAAGGCAGGCAGGAGGGCAACGCCTGGAACATCGACAATCTCCACAAGTTCTACCCCTAATTACGAACATGAATCGCCAAACGTCGAATCCGCTAAGCACGCCCAAGGGGCTAGTGTTCTGTAATAGGGAGTAAGAATCATCGCCAAGAAATAAAAGATAAGTGTTTCAATTCCGTGAGCCTCAATTCATGTCGAGATGTGTGTTATCCGCAACAACCCCCAAGCAGGGGCCTGATATGGTGTCGGTGGCTGACGGGTCGAGCGCGAGTGGCCTATCAGCAGGCACTGCCACCCGATCGTGCCGTACTGCCGTGGAAAGGAGTGAACGGGCAGTGTGTGTTTTAATGAACTTAAACACATAAATGCACATTCAACTTTGCTTGCAGGTTGCTCCGGATGAAACACTATCATGACATGAAAAGAGGGTCCATTCTTTCCTACTGAAAGTTTGTTATGTGTAGCGCCTTTCCGGGACAGGAACTGACGGTGAAAACGGCTAAGGAGTTGGGTACCTGGGAGGGACAGGAGGATCGAGCACACGGCAGAAATCAGCTAAGTCCTTGCATCTACATCCTGCACTTAGGCATGACATCTCGCTCGGAGTCAATATACCATCGACCTGCGCATGCTTGATAGTTAATGAGAGCCTTTGCGGGGGTAATGCATCCACCCCGGCGAACGGTCCGTTTCCCTCTGGCCTACTACCGGTGGATAGTGGAGTAGTGATACGTCTCAAACGTATCTATAATTTCTGATGTTCCATGTTGATATTATACCAATTGTTACATGTTTTATATACACTTCATAGCATTTTTATGCATTTTCTGGGACTAACCTATTAACAAGATGCCACAGTGCCAGTTCCTGTTTTCTGCTGTTTTTGTATTCCAGAAAAGCTAGTCTGGAAATATTCTCGGAATTGGACGAAACTTGGACAGAACCTCCTATTTTTCCAACACGAAGACGGAGTCCAGAGGAGAGACGGAGGAGGCCACGTGGCACCCACACCATGGGCCGCGCGGGCCCCCCTGCCGCGCCGTGGGGTGGTGTGGGGCCCTCGTGGCTCCGCAGCCGCCGCCCTTTCGCCTATTTATTCTCCCGACGCGAAAACCCTAAATACCCGAGCCATTATCCACGAAAAGTTCCAGAGACGCCGCCGCCGTCAACCCTAGCTCGGGAGGGTTCAGAAGCTCTTCCCGGCACCCTGCCGGAGAGGGGAATCATCACCGGAGGGCTCTACATCACCATGCCTGCCTCCGGAGTGATGCGTGAGTAGTTCATCCTTGGACTACGGGTCCATGGCAGTAGCTAGATGGTTGTCTCTCCACTTTATGCTATCATGTTTAGATCTTGTGAGCTGCCTATCATGATCAAGATCATCTTATTGTAATGCTACATGTTGTGTTTGCTGGGATCCGATGAATATTGAATACTATGTCAAGTTGATTATCAATCTATCTTATATGTTATTTATGATCTTGCATGCTTTCCGTTACTAGTAGATGCTTTGGCCAAGTAGATGCTTGTAACTCCAAGAGTGAGTATTTATGCTAGATAGTGGGTTCATGCCTCCGGTAATCTGGGAGAGTGACAATAACTTCTAAGATTGTGGATGTGCTGTTGCCACTAGGGATAAAATAACCGATGCTTAGCTTAAGGGTGCGCCGTTAGGTCTAATGCATTTGTTTACATTACGCACATTACTTAATGCAATTATCCGTTGCTTGCAACTTAATACCAACGGGGAACTCGGTATGACAACCTGGCGGTGGATTATTAGTCATAGACGCTGTTGGATAACGGTCTATGTATTTTGTCGTAATGCCCACATGAATATCATAGTAATCATCATGTCATATATATGCATTGTCATGCGCTCAATATTTTGTCAATTGCCCAGCTGTAATTTGTTCACCCAGCATGTTAGTTATCTTTTATGGAGAGACACCACTAGTGAACTGTGGACCCCGGTCCATTCTTTTACACTGATAATACAACCAACTGCAAACATTGTTCCTTTTCATTCTCTGCAATTTACTACTGTTTTCCACACCATACGTTTAATCCTTTGTTTTCAGCAAGCCGGTGAGATTGACAACCTCACTGTTTCGTTGGGGCAAAGTAGTTTGATTGTGTTGTGTGCAGATTCCACGTCAGCGCGCCACTGACAACCTTCAGAAGTGATTTCTTGCTCCTACTGGTTCGATTAAACCTTGGTTTCATACTGAGGGAAACTGCTGCTACACTGCTTCATACCTTCCTCTTGGGGTCTCCCAACGAACGTGTGATCCACGCAATCAAGCTCTTTTCTGGCGCCGTTGCCGGGGAGCAAGAGGATTTCTGCAAGGGGAGTTTCACGCTTCCAATCTCTTTACTTTGTTATTGTCTTGCTTAGTTTATTTTTATTTAGTCTTGTTTGCTTTATTTATCAAAAACACAAAAAAATTAGTTACTTTTATTTTCAAGTTGTTATCTTTCTGTTTTGTTTTAATTTTGCTAAAATGAGTACCCCTGAGAACACTAAGTTGTGTGATTTCACTAGCACGAACAACAATGATTTCATTAGTACACCTATTGCTCCACCTGCTTCTAACGCAGAATTCTATGAAATTAAACCTGCACTTTTAAATCTTGTTATGAAAGAGCAATTCTCTGGTGTTAGTACTGATGATGCTGCTGCTCACCTTAATAATTTTGTTGAACTTTGTGAGATGCAAAAGTATAAGGATGTAGATGGTGATATTATTAAACTGAAACTTTTTCCTTTCTCTTTGAGAGGACGTGCTAAAGAATGGTTGCTATCTTTGACTAGAAATAGTATTGATTCATGGACTAAATGCAAAATGCTTTCATAGGAAAATATTATCCTCCTGCTAAGATTATATCTTTGAGAAGTAGCATTATGAATTTCAAACAATTTGATAATGAGCATGTTGCTCAAGCTTGGGAGAGAATGAAATCATTGGTAAAGAATTGTCCCACCCATGGACTGACTGCTTGGATGATCATCCAAACCTTTTATGCAGGACTAAATTTTTCTTCAAGAAACCTATTGGATTCGGCCTCTGGAGGTACCTTTATGTCCATCACTTTGGGTGCTGCAACAAAGCTTCTTGATGATATGATGATAAATTATTCTGAATGGCACACCGAAAGAGCTCCACAAGGTAAGAAGGTAAATTCTGTTGAAGAAACTCTTCCTTGAGTGATAAGATTGATACTATTATGTCTATGCTTACAAATGGAAAAATGCATGTTGATCCAAATAATGTTCCTTTAGCTTCTTTGGTTGCTCAAGAAGAGCATGTTGATGTGAACTTCATTAAAAATAATAACTTCAACAACAATGCTTATAGGAATAATTTTGGTAATAACAATTATAAGCCCTATCCTTTTAATAGTGGCAATGGTTATGTTAATTCTTATGGTAATTCCTACAACAATAATAAGAGTGTACCCTCTGATCTTGAAGTCATGCTTAAGGATTTTATTAGTACACAAACTGCTTTCAATAAATCTGTTGAGGAAAAGTTTGGGAAAATTGATGTTCTTGCCTCTAAAGTTGATAGTCTTGCTCTTGATGTTGATTTGTTAAAAATTAAAACTATGCCTCATGATGTTAAAGAGAGCAAAACTCTCAATGCTATACAAGTTAAAATTGATAATAATGTGAGGATGTTAGCTGATTTACATGCTAGGTGGGCAAGAGAGGATGAAATTGCTAAAAAGAATAGTATTGCTAGAGTTTATACTATTACTACTACTGAAAATGCTATAAACTCAAGTGTTAACAAACCTCCTACTATCAATGGTAAAGTAATTGGTGTTGGCAATGTCTCTACTTCTGTTGCAAAACGTTTAAAATTGCCTGAAAACACTGAAACTGTTCCTGATAAAAGTGCTGAAATTTTTCGAGATGGGAGACAATGGTCCCATTACTTTTGATAATAATGACTTTGATTTTGATGGTTGCAATATTTCTGAAGTAATTAAGTTCTTGCAAAAGCTAGCTAGAAGTCCTAATGCTAGTGCTATAAACATGGCTTTTACTAAACATATTACTAATGCTCTCATGCAAGTTAGGGAAGAGAAATTAAAACATGAAGCTTCTATCCCTAGGAAGTTAGAAGATGGTTGGGAGCCCATCATTAAAATGAAGGTGAATGATTTTGATTGCAATGCTTTATGTGATCTTGGTGCTAGTATTTCTGTTATGCCTAAGAAACTCTATGATATGCTTGATTTAGCACCTTTGGAACACTGTTATTTGGATGTTCACCTTGCTGATAATACTATAAAGAAACCTTTGGGAGAGTTGATGATGTTTTTATAATGGTTAACAATAACCTTGTCCCCGTTGATTTTGTTGTTTTGGATATTGAATGCAATGCTTCTTGTCCTATTGTTTTGGGAAGACCTTTTCTTAGAACTGTTGGTGCTATTATTGATATGAGAGAGGGGAATATTAAATATCAATTCCCACTCAAGAAAGGTATGGAACACTTCCCTAGAAAGAAGATGAAGTTACCTTTTGATTCTATTGTTAGAGCAAATTATTCTGTTGATGCTTCATCACTTGGAAACACTTGATTCTTACTTTCTGCGCCTAGCTGAAAGGCGTTAAAGAAAAGCGCTTATGGGAGACAACCCATTATTTTATTTCTGCAATTTTTCTTTTCTTTTTGAGTCAAGGAGTTGTTTACTTCTGTAACAATTCCTTTGTATCTTTATTTTATCGCATTGTTGTGCCAAGTATTGCCTCTAATAGGAAGATGATGCTAGATTTGGATTTCTGCGCAGGAACAGATTTCTGCTGTTCACCGTTTTACTTCTGTAAAATCACAGAAAAATTATTTAAATCTGCAAATTTTTGTGCGTGATCCTCAGATATGTACGCATCTTTCGTTAGTTTAAAGTTTTTCGATCTGAGCAACGTAAGTGCCTCGAAAAAATTCGTCTTTACGGACTGTTCTGTTTAGACAGATTCTGTCTTTTATTTTTCGCATTCTCTCTTTTACTAGTGTTGAGTGGAATTCTTTTTTAGGGTGAAGAGCTTCACATAACATCAGTGGCAGTAGTTAATGTTAAAAGTAACGGTCATGTTTGTGTCCTTATAGAACATGTGAGTTTTTGATTGTGCACTAACCCTCTAATGAGAATTACTCTGAGTTTGGTGTGGCGGAAGTTTTCAAGGGTCAAGAGAGAAGGATGATATAATGTGATCAAGAAGAGTGAAGAGCTTAAGCTTGGGGATGCTCCCATGGATCACCCCAGCATATTTCAAGAAGACTCAAGCGTCTAAGCTTGGGGATGCCCAAGGCATCCCCTTCTTCATCAGCAACTTATCAGGTCATCTCTAGTGAAACTATATTTTAATTCTTTCACATCATATGTGCTTTACTTGGAGCGTGTGTGCTTTTATTTTCAGTATTTTATTTTTCTTATGGTCAACTTGATTGGACCCTAGCATTCTTGATTGGGAGAGAGACACGCTCCGCTTTTTCATATGAATACTCCTATTCTTCACTTATACTTGTTGAGTATTCTTATCTAGCTATTGCTATGCTTTTAGCTCCTGTTTTTATGCATCTCTTATTCAGAGCTGTTAGTTCTTTTAAAGAAAGTACTCTCTTGCTTCACTTATAATTGTTTGGAGAGTTTATGTTGAAATAAATTGATTGGTGTTTGGTTGGAACAGAAAATGTTGCATGTGGTAGATGGTATAATGGAAAAAGCTTACATATTCTTGTAGATCACTGTATTGGATAATTTGATACTTGTCAATTGTTTTGAGTTATCAAGTAGTTCATGTTTAAGCTTTTGTATCATGTAGTTAAAACCTATTAATGAAAACTACCGTAAAGCTCGTTGAAATTTGGTTTGCATGATTGGTATCTCTAAGGTCTAGATATTTTCTAGTAAAAGGGTTTGGTTAACAAGGAAGACAGTGTAGAGTCTTATAATGCTTGCAATATGTTTTCATATAAGTCTTGCTGTGTCGGTTGATATCCTGTGTTTGCTTCAAATAACCTTGCTAGCCTAAACTCTGTACTGAGAGGGAATGCTTCTCGTGCATCCAAAACCTTGAGCCAAAATCCATGCCATCTGTGTCCACCATAACTACCTATATGTGGTATTTCCTTGCCATTCCAAGTAAATTTTTCATGTGCTACCTTTAAACTATTCAAACATTATTACTCCTATTTTGTGTCAATGTTTACCAAGCTCATGAGGACGGGGTGGATGTCTTTATGTCAACTGTCAAACAGACTTTACCACCGGACTAGCGGCATATACATCCGCTTATCCATTAATTTTGCAAAAAGAGCTGGCAAATGGGGTGCCCAGTCCCAATTAATTACAAATTTAACCATTAATCTCTTCACATTCTTGCCCTGTTGGGGATATACCTACTAGGGGTATCACCAGCATGGATCAATCCGGCTAGTCCAGGGGGCCCGAAGTGTGGTGAAGGCTTTGCCTGTCGGGCGGCCCAATAGCTGACGACCAGGAAGGCGGATGCCGCAAGGAGGAGGACCAAGACTGAAGCCCACAAAGCCATCCAGACCAAGAAGGAAGGCGCATACATGCCGGCTAGGTTTAAGACTCTGTATGCTTGCCGGATACGTAATCTCCTTGTAACCCTAGTCCAGCCGCCTATATAAGCTGACCCCGGGACGCCTTTAGGGCATCCAATCAATCTACAACCAACTCATTGTTAACCTGTACTTTGGCTATTGCCTTATAGTGAGTTATAGCAGCACGTAGGCTCCGCCACCGCCGTGGAGCCTGAAGCTGGGTAAACTGCCGTGTACAATCCCGACCTCGACGACGTCCACCTCTTGCCCAACGTTCACCCTCAGCTAGCAGGACCCTGTCCCTATCTTAGATGCCGATACGACGACAGTTGACGCCCACCGTGGCCTAAGTCGTCACGTTCCAGCGGAACCCTAGGCGGCATCGGCGAAACAATCGCCGTCGGCCACGCTGTTCGCTATGGCGACAACCACTACATCAGCTGCGACAGTCCTACATCCCCGCAGACGACTACACTGTCGGATGCGGAGTTGTGCCGTTTGGTGGCGTCGATGTGTTCATCGGCTACACTTCTAAGCATATGGGTTGCCGCAAATGTATTCGCCATCCCACCCGCCCTACAATCAAGATGACCTGAGTTTGCCTCCCCTAAGGAGTCCGCAGATTCAGATCTACACTTTGTCGCATGACGGACTGGGATCAGACTCCCACCCAACAGACAAGATCCCGAATCTATACTTCCTGCGCTACAGACGATGCGATCCGGATGCCGGATCCAGATCTACCGTTCACGTCAACGAAGATTCTGATTCCGAAGAAGATCTGCCAGCATATAGCAACGGGTCAAGCAGTTGATTTGTTACACCTGATCCTCCGCCTTCTGAGGCGGCTACGGGCTCCTCCGTCAACATGCAGCAGTTTTTGTGGAGGATGTCACCGTGCAGCCTCAGAGCAGGCGCGGCAACTGACGCCGCCAACCTGGGGACCCCGGCAACCGATCCACAGTTTCCAGAGCCTCCTGGGCTCCGAAGAAGAGGATTCTGGAGAAGGGCGAGCCCAGCAAGACAGG